>CM055819.1:15029997-15048052 GCA_029582265.1 Zoroaster sp. YZ-2022
GTTGCGAAGCTTAATTGGGTTATTTTTCAGAAGATGGTGACTTATATTTGATGGGGTAATTTGGTGGGTCTCCTTGAAAAGTGTTGTGAGGCGAGCTTTCTCCTTCTGTCTTTAAGTGTTTCCCAATTCAGATCATGAAGCATGTCTGTAACACTGCTGGTGCGTCTGTAGTCATTAGTCACAAAACCTAGCAGCCCTCCTCTGGACTTTTCTAAGCTTTCCTGGTAAACTTTTTGATAGGGGTCCCAAATTGGGCTACAGTATTCCAGCCTTGGTCTAACCAGTGTTTTATACGCAATCTCCTTGGTACGAGTGGAACAGTTCCACAGGTTCCTTTTCAGCAATCCCAGAATACTATTCGCTCTACTTACAGTTTGATTGATGTGTTTTGCCCACGATAAATTTCCAGCCAACTCCACACCCAAATAAGGATAATGTTCAACTTTTTGAATAACAGAATTTCCCATATATAATACTGATGAGGGGGGAAGTTCTTCTTGTGAGTCACATGCAAAATGAAACACTTTGAAACATTAAATTTCATTTGCCAAGTTGCCTCCCAGTTACAAAGTGAGCTAATTGTAGAATGTCGCAGTCCTTGGGGGAATTTATGTGTCTGTAGAGTATCAAATCATCTGCAAATAGCCTAACATCTGATGTCACCTAGTCAGAAAGATCGTTGATACATACCAAGAATAACAAGGGGCCAAGAACAGTCCCCTGGGGCACGCCGGAGATCACCGGTGAACTTGAGGATGACTGTCCATCAATGATGACTCTTTGTTGACGATTGGTTAAGAAGCCTGCGATCCATGATTTGGTATTGCCTCTTATGCCAAGATTATCTATTTTTGCAAAAGGCGTTGATGCGGGACCATATCAAGCTTTGCTGAAAGCCATTATGCAGAGATCAGCACGGCCACGACTATCAGGATCTCTGTCAAATCATTCACCAAACCAGTGTTGAGTTTCTCGAGGATCTACCGCTTCTGAATCCATGTTGTCTGTCACAAAGCAAGGAATACTTTTCCAGGTGACTCATGATATTACTGTGAATTATGTGTTCAAGCTGTTTACACGCAATGCATGTTAGAGATACTGGACGATAATTACTTGGAAGTGACCTGTCCCCTTTAAAAAAAATTGGAGAGACGTTGGCATTTATTCAGTCCTGAGGTAAGGTTCCTGATGAAATAGATTTCTGGTAAATCTTCTGAAGTATGGGTGCTACACTTGCGGCACATTCCTTTAAGATTCTAGCAGGAATGCCGTCAGGCCCAGATGCTTTATTAACTTTGAGGTTTTGAAGCAACTTTTCAACCCCTGTTGTAGTAATACAAATATCTGGCATGTCAGGAACGGTACTTTTCCCTAAACTAGGTATAGAGGAGAGGTCTTCTCTGGTGAATACCGAGCAAAAATGTGTAGTAGGGTCATCTGGAGCAATTCCGTGACCGTGGAGAGCGAAGGTTCGTTTCTCAGTGGATTCGTCTTCTATGAAGGTAAAATAACAACATTAGCGGGGGTGTCCCTTGCGAAAGTGTGGGCGGAATCCGTGAGAGCCCAAAATCCAAAATGGCCGACGGCGGCCATTTTGAAAATTATTTTTTCATTGGTTTAGCCTACAGTGCTGCTCAGTATGTGGTTACTAGGGTTTTTTAGGTCGAGGAATTCATATCTGATGTGTGTTTGATGATTTGACCTGGTTTTGACCTTCAAATCCAAGATGGCCGCTGATTTTCAGCTCACAAAGGTCAATTTTTCAAAGTCGTTGTACAGCCTTCATATTATGGTCTAATAAAAGCTCTGATCATGCTGAGTTGAGTGATGGACAGTAAAAGAACACACAATTCATCTCAGAGTTCATAATGGTCACAAAATTACTGGAAATGACGCAACGATAGTCAATTATTGGTCCTCAGGCGTTCTTCCTATATTAAATGTACCATATATAGGAACTAAAGCACTTTCCTGACTTAACATAACAACGTAACAATGAATACTAACTAATAGACCGCTACTCCTTATCCGAATCTGTTGATTCTCCAAACTCACTGTCATCATCGCTACTACTCTCATCGCTATTATCTGAACAGTCACGAGGTGTGAGCTTGTGGCAAGGGTGGCAGGGTGTTGGCACTTCGGCTTCCATTTATGATTTCCAACCATGGCCAATGGGGACGGATGCTCTAGCAAGTTGTAATGGAGCTGGCAATATGTGATGTAGTTTGTCCTTTTCACATGCTGAGTCAACGTGTCATCATCAGGTGGGAGGCGGAGTGTACTCTTCTTTCAGTTTGTGCCACTTTGAAGCTCTGGCCTGCCAGGAAACTTCTGCACTTTCAGCATAAACTTTGGAGAGGACAAAGTTTTCATATCAGCTTTGACTTGACTCCGTAACTCCAGACTCTCACCACTCGTCCAGGAGCTCTCGCCTCAGTATCATTGATAACTTTCTGCAACAATCGCTTTTTCCCGTGACCAAAGGACCCTGATGTGTGGTCACTGCCAGTGATCACATGGAGAGCTATGATGATATTTGCAACATCTTCTGAGAGCATGGTATGGCAATTGATTAACTCATGCTTGCGTTTAATAAGCAGATCACCTCGGAGTTGATGCGAGACATAAGCCGCTTGGACATACACATCTGTGTCCCCGCTGTCTAGAACGACAGCTTCAGTGTAGTTCTCGGTCCTCAGCTTGGCATAGGCAGAGAGCAGCATTGTATCTGCCTCTGGATGCTTGAATCCGTAGTCCCTGCTCGTCACGCCAGTGCTCAGGTTAGTTGACGTCTCGCCCTCACAGTATATGACACCACTGCACCTCGCACCCGACAAATTTGTGTTTTCATCTGTTTCATCATAAGCTTCTGCAGTCTGACCTTGTTTGCCGAGCTGACCATTATTTTGTTGAACTCAACAGTTCCGGGGAATATATCTTCTGGCTTCGGAAAAACATTTGGGATATGTGGATATTTTGCTGCCCGCGTCGATGCGTGCTCATCATCCTTGATGCTGAAGGGAAGGTCATACTTGTCGTTGACGAGGATGATGAGGCGTGCATCAGCATGGCGTGAGATGATGATAGCGCAGATCTTATCCAAGTAGTCACCCAGCGGTACTCTGAGCCATCCTCTTCCTAGCCTCACGGTCCTCAGGTGTTGGGGTGGCTAACCGCCCAGATCAGCCCCATGTCCACAAGGCTGATGTGGTCCCGTGGTTTCTCAGCAACTGGGTCTAGGTTGAACAGCTGTAACAACTTGCTCTTACTAGTTTTGCGAATGACCCATCTACATTGTACATTGCTAGGCACTCCTCAGTCACGCGCCCTCAAGGGCTGATTCAAGTTGGATCATACCTGGACCCTCCGCCAGGTCTACCAGGGCTGCCAGCCCAGACCTCTCCATCTGAGCCACCTTCATGGGCACACCAGATGTGGAACATATCTGCTCACTCGCAAAATTCCGTCTCTTATTCCTGTGGATGGTTGCAGTGAGAGGTTTGGTCTTGGTGAACACTCGCTCTTGCAAGAGGGTTTCAGCTTGAGTTTGACCATCTGGTATTGCCATCTTGAGGTCATGGACAAGCTCCAGTGAGGCGACCAGGCCAGATTGTAGTGACCTCAGTGTTGGTTTGGATTCATCAAATGGCTCAGCTTCAAAATCTGTCATGCATGCCTGCAGGTCCTGAACTGCCTGCTCATCCTTTTTCATTCTTGCTGGTTGGCACTCAACATGCTTCCTATGGCGACGCTGGCATTTGAGATTCCGATTCACAGTAGCTTTTACCCTTGCGACATTGTTTGCATTCCTTGTTGTTGAGAACAGTTGCTTCTCATTCTGCAGAAGCTGAAGCCATCCTTGTTTCAGCTTTGAGTTCAGATTCATAGTCGTTTCTATCCAGAGGTCTAGTGGCTCGAAGAGGGTAGCCCTGTCATCGACTGTGAAGTGATCATTGAAAAGGCCATTTGCTCATCTGACAGTGAAGACAGCTTAGTCAATAATCTGGCAACCCTCCCATAGTCATGGTTGTCGTATGCCATCAGTCCAGGCAACATGTCGTATGTTGATGATAGGTACTCTGAGCCATTTCGTGCATGACATGCATCAATGCTATTTTGATGAGAGGGTCCGTCATTTCCATGAACAGACCCAGAAGTCTCCCATGTCTGTGCCAGGTTTTTCATAAACTTTGTTAATCAGCTCCTTTATGTCATCATCATCCTGGAGATCATTAAAATTCATGTAGAGCCTCTTGGGTCTCAGTAAGTGCATTGCGCAGAGTGTCAAGGTTAAACTTGATGTCTTCTGATAATTCCCCATGCTCAAGAATTTTCTCAGACGGTTATGGATAAGAGCTTCTCTCCAGAGCATGATGCATGTACGCCCACTCTGTAGTGCTTCCTCAGTGGTGCCTGGTCAACAGACCCAACAGCTACTATCCTGTTGTAACTAGGGTGTCTGCCATGCCAGAGCCCTTGAATCTCTTATAGATAGCATAGATGAGGACATCTGCTGGTGGAATGCACCGAGAATCGAATGATGTCCTTGAACAATTCAGATTCTCCGCTTTGAGCTGCATCGATCGTCTTGTAGGTGGGCATGTCACCAACAAGGAAGGAGAAAGGAATACTCTTCTCCCGCATAGCCTCCACTAGTTTCACCATAATGTCATGCACCACTGATTTGCTTGGAGGTTCGTTGTAGGTCGTGTGGTAGTATGGCTTGCTCTTGTTGAGTGGTGGATGGCGGCAGGACTGGGCACCACTGTATGCTGGAACCTGCTGCTCATCAGGTGGTGGTCTTGCACCATTATTGTCTGCACGAGACAGTGCATGTATCACAGAGCGAGCACGCTGTGGAGCCATGCCATTCACCGTTGGATCTACCATGGAACGAGCTGGTGGTTCACTTTTGCTACCAGGGGGACATCTATATTGCTGGACCTGGGTCAGCTCTGCACACTTTTGCTTCAGCTGTGCAGAGATTTCCTTCTTGACGAGCTTTGCAGGAGGCGCCTCATCAGGGGTCTTTTCATAGTTCTGTGGCTGCACGAACATAACATTTGTTCGATGAGCTCCTGATGCATTGCCTGTCATAGTATCGATCTTGAAGTCATCGTTGTCAACAATCACAATGGCTGGCTTGCCATCTGCGATCTCCTGCGGGCAGGTTCCTGATGCCTCAACATCCATCAAAGGGCTATGTGTGGCTCCTCACACTTATACTCGTACATGCCCTATAATTTTCTAACCAATGAAGTGAACAAGGTTCATTTCTCTTCTCATCAACCAAAAACGTTGACACGTTGACCTTTTGACCTCTAAGATGACCTCTGAGATGAACTCTGTGAACTTGATTGTAGTTTTACTGTCCATCACTCAACTCAGCATGATCAGAGCTTTCATTAGACGATAATATGAAGGCTATACGACGAATTTGAAAACTTGACCTTTGTGAGCTGAAAATCGGCGGCCATCTTGGATTTGAAGGTCAAAACTAGGTCAAATCATCAAATCGACATCAAATATGAATTCCTCGACCCAAAAAACCCTAGAAACCATATACTGAGCAGCACTGTATGCAAAACCATTGAAAAAATAATTTTCAAAATGGCCGCCGTCGGCCATTTTGGATTTTGGGCTCTCACGGATTCCGCCCACACTTTCGCAAGGGACACCCCCGCTAATGTTGTTATTTAACCTTCATAGAAGACGAATCCACTGAGAAACGAACCTTCGCTCTCCACGGTCACGGAATTGCTCCAGATGACCCAACTATTTTCTTTAGCACTGGATACTATACGTCCCATGGACTAAGACAGAGGAGAAACACCAAAGACATCTCGACGCAGTGCTTTTACGTAATTCCAAAAAGGTTTGGTGTTTTCGGTCTGGAGACTATCGCCAATACTGCGGATATATTCTTGGTGCAGTTTTCTCATCTGTCTGTCATTTTTGCGTCTGAGTTCTTTAAACTTGTCCCAGAGTATGAAGTCGCCTGTCTTTCGTGCCCTATCATAAAGCTTGCGTTTTGTCCTAATGTTCCTTTTCATGGATGTGTTTATCCAGGGTACACTTGGTTTTGAGGAAGTCATCTTCGATGGTATGTTACTGTCCATTAATTTACTGATCGTGTCTGTAAAGCGGTTCCAAAGCTCATTGGTGTCCAGCTCTTCAGTTAGTTCATTATTGAGCACATCAAGATCTTTAGCTATTTTACTGAACTCTGCTTTTTTGTACAGATACACTTTTCGTTTTGGAAGCTTCACAATCTTGGGTCTAATTGAAGCATCAACCACCACTACGTCGTGATCACTAATACCAGGTTTAATTTCAACACTGTTGACGAAATTGCAGGGTTATTTGTAAAACACAAATCCAAAATACTGTTTTCCCTTGTTGGTTTCAAAACAACTTGCTGTAGATTGTAATCTAAAGCAATATCTAGCATGGTTTTACTAGGTCCTGGATAACGGCCACAAGGTTTAAAGGAATTTGACTCCCAATCGATATCTGGAATGTTAAAGTCCCCCAAGATCCAGACAGAGGCCCGCTTGGGAATATTTTCAAGCGAGCTTTCCACTAGACGCACATAATCAGAATCTGTTTTCTGGCGTTTAACGACTGGTACCTTGACTAAATCAGTCTCAATAGCGCCTAATAATTCATTAAAATAGTTATGTCCCCGTTAGTCCTGCCTTTATAATAATGTTTTATTTGCTGTATTATATTATTAAACCTAGTAATACTAATAGTGTGAGACGCGTCAAAAAATTGGGAGGGGGAGGGGGTCGACTTTGTGAGGGGTGAGTTTGTAAGGAGCGAGATTGTAGGAGGCGAGTTTGCCAGGGGCGAGTTGACTGGCATGCACTGAAACATGTATTAAAGCTATCAGCGCAGCAGAGCTGCGGCATAGCCAGCCGGGACCAGCCTGTTAACTGCACAAAATGGCGGCGCCCTCCGAAACTTCTACTAATGATTCATTGCATTTCGCACCCCTTTCGAAGGATGTTCAGAAGTTTCTCAGAATGCATCCTTCATTGAATTATATCGGAACAGGAAAGGTAAAGTATGATAGGGCCAGTGATCGAGATACTAACACAGTTAACGTTAACTTAGTTTGGATATGCCTTGTTGTATGTAGCCTAGTTAGTAGTTGTAATGTTAGTTTAGGCCTAGTGCGTGCAGATTTGTCCCTGTTCCCAGACTAACGCCCGGTACTGAGTGTTATACTGTGTTAACGTTAGATGATTGAGACCATGACTCCAGTCTTCAGTGGACTCTAACCATAACGTAATGTACATGTACTAACGACACGTTAGTCGAATGTCTTCAAACCTCCTTGGCTCAGTCCTAAGCCTTATCGGAATTGTGCGTGCAATGAATTATGCCTAAGTTATGCCATATGGGAGTTGGGTTTTGGAAAAAAATTGTAAACAAACGCACACGTTTGTGCACAAAGTCAATGGAGGAGAAAGGTGGTCAGTCAGAAAATTTACGTTTTTTACGTATTATACTTTTATAGCAAAATTATGGAAACGTTTTTTAAGAAATCAGTTAAATTATAAACAACATTTTTATAATTAAGAAAAGAATTTATTTTTTCCCGGAAAACTATGCAAATGGAGGAATTCTCAGCTGATTTCTGATCCCTGGGGTGCGACGACCATATTTTAGTCTTTTAAGCATTTTTTCTTCTAATAAAAAGTAAAAAAAGGGGTAAATTGCAGATAATTTCATCGTATTTAAAAAAAAAATTAAGCATTATGGTTAAACCGTTATCAAATCCACAATAATGATGATTATAAATTGGGGGTGTCGGTCGAGCGTAAAATTAAAAACATTAAAAAAACATTAAATAAATAAATAAATAAATAAATACAAAATTGCTGCCACCCAAAAAAACAAACCATTAAAAAAATAATTAAAATAAAACAAAGTGCTAGTTGAGACAAGACCTATTATCTTATCAAGAAACTATTATGTTATTATACAGTACCAGCCACAAGTAATTCCAAACACTCACGGGTAACACGCGTGCGCCATCGAAAGTGGCGGGCGGTAGCCACGCCGAAACCCAGCTGGGGCACGGGAGCCACGGAAACTTGCGGGCGTGTCGGGGATCTGCGTAGCCACGAAACCTAAAGCAGCTAAGCAACGTTAGTTTTCACAACCATTGCCCAGCGGAGGATCACTGATTCGCATAACGATTTGTTATTAACGGGCGGTATGACTACACCTTATTTGGGCGGACGACTCTGTTTACGTGTATGTATAAATTTCGGCCAGGAATGACGCGGTGTTATCTTTACAGGTTTTTGGTCTGCATTCAGGCCTTCATTAATTGACCAAATTCAAGTTTTAATTTTTAATATAGTTTAAACACAATTTAAAACAACACAATTTGTAGACGCGTCATTGTATACATCGCTTTTTTATAGTTTCGCTTTTAGTTTTACTGCCTCAGCCACGGACCATTAAATATCCGTAGTAGTCTTTTGCGGTTTCAAAAATCGGCAACAAACGCCTTTGCGCAAGACTAAAACCTGTATGTACTGAGTAACCTCGATCTTGTTCCACTGAATATTATTATAGTGATCAGTGTGTTGCACACGATACGTGCATGCATGGGGAAACAACCTAACCTCGTCCCCAGGGATTTTATAGTTAACACCGCTCAAAGAAAAGCGTGTGCTGCATTCAGTAGGGAAGCCGGGAGTATAGGCCATCCGAATTTATTCATCGGTAAAATTACTACATGTAACTCCCATATCCATGATATAGGCATTATAGTATAGAGAGGTACTAAGTTTTCGTATCTGAAGTACAAAGTAACACATTAGCTTTTTCCACGAGGGTCTAGGAGGAAGCACGAGGTAGACCGTGGGGACTCCAATTTCTGAACAAAAATGTGACTAGACTGATCCCTCAGGCCTGGACCTGTGGCCCATCGCGTTAAATGGATTTCAATTGATAAGTTATGATGCGGTATGATACAGACGGAACCAGTGTGGAGTAGCGCTGGCGATCTACACCAACTAACGCCACTCTTTATCACTTAAATAAGTTCTGATCTCCACTGTGCGTGCCGGTGCCCGAGTGACGGCGTCTTTGCAAGCCTCGAAATGTACTGTGATCTTCCGACTATATAATCTCGCCCCCACCCACGGCAAACGTGCAGTATCTGTATTCCTCAATCCCACAGCTTTCGCCAGAAACTAGAAGATTACATTATCCACAAATATAAATCTTGGCTCCGTAAATGAAGTTTGCATTGCAGCACTACATGAACGTTTTCGACTGATGGATTAACTATGATAATAACGTCATGCAAACATTCCTAAAACGTTTAAAAACGTTAAATCGGCGATATTTATTAAGCAAAAAGACCAACCGTATATCAAACAAACATATCAATGTTATTTAATTTGACAAAAATAATAAACCGGTCTAACAGAAATGGAGGAACATGCTACAGGTAAACCTTCGTAGAATGTTATTGAACTCCCATAATGATACCGTGACAGACCCAACTGTAACGTTTTATTGCACATACATTTTACTTGTCATGTAGAGGTAATCAACGGTGGAACGGGACAAAACCAATCTACATTCCAACTGTGAAAACGGAGAAATTATCAGTAAATCAACCAGGCCTTAATTATTTAATAATACAAAGAAAATGTTTAAAATGCAATTTGTCATAGAACCCAACTTACAGTACCATGCGGCATCAGAAAATTAACCGACAGTAGTTTTCTAATAAATACATGTATTGTTAAGCAGATCATATCCTAAAACTCTAAGCCTGTGATTAATGAGGCATTAGCCGCAAAACGCCATTTACTGGCGTTTGCTAATAAAACTCGAAGATACATGTAAGCAAGCATGTTTTAACAGGGATTTTAAATGAAACAAATCTTCCTTTGCATGTACCCCGCTATGAAGCTCAACGTTGCAACCATTTCATTCATTTAAAATTACCCATATTTAAATGGACGTTCGGCCCCCGATCTACATTATGCTCTTGAATGACGTGTCGTGGGCTTCCGTGCGGTGTCGTGGGCTTCCGTGCGGTGCCGTGTACTGCGCTGTGTATCGTTGCAGTTGCCCACGCAAAGCCCACGCAAAACTACCCGACATGCCACGAGCTTCGCTCGAAGGCCCACGGCAATTACCCGCGTGGCTGCGTGGCACCCCGTACCCGGCACGCAATTTACCCGCCACGTCACGGATACTCCACGGGGGTAAATGGAATTACTTGTGGCGGGTACTGTATTAGTTTGGGACCGTCTGATTACTGCATCACGTTCCCCAATCGTAGATTGGGGACACGGATTGCTTTTCAGTGGGGTGGACAGGGGATATGGGTTTTTTCCCTTTTCTTTTTCTTTTCTTTTTTTGGGGCACTATCGGGATTTTTCGTGGGGGGGGGGCACCTGGGGGGGCACATGCCCCTCCAGGCCCCACCGTGACTATGCCGCTGGGTACGACGACCATATTTTTGTCTTTTAAGCATTTGGGCAATTCTATGAAAACATGGACATGGCCTTAAAAATTGAAATGACATAACTCATTTCAAACATTATCTCAAATTGTTGTACATACCCCAGGTGTATGAAACAGACATTCATTTGTCAAATTCATCTCCCGTCTTAAAAAATGATCATAAGTACCGTCATGATGCTCTCACCACAAATATTGTGCTTAAATAGTGCCAATTTAACAACTAATCTTTATTATTAGGTTTCGGCTTGGTCGCCGAAACCCTATTGTTTGCGTTCGATTATTTTTCTTCTTGTTTCCGCCAAAGCCCCATAGGTTTAACACATGAAAGTTGTCGATGGATGATGTCATACTGAGCATCGTCACATCAATACAAAACATGCACCATATGAAAGCCCGTAATGTGAATTAGAGCCTAAAACAAAGTACATCATCATAACGTCGGTAAATATCAAGTTATTCACATTTTAGTGTGACGCTGCGGGGAGTGAGATGTCTCGACCTTTGTGACGACTCAACATGAACAACTAGGATCCACTACAGCATTCGAGCCTTGTGACAACTCGACCTACGCAAAACTCGACCAGGCATTTTCACATAAATACAAAACATGTATGATATGAAAGCCCGTAATGTTACTTAGTTTCTAAAAACAAATGACGTCATTATTACATCAATAAATATCATTTTATTCACAGTTTAGTGTGATGCTGGGGGTGAAAACATGTCGAGCCTTGTGACAACTCGACATGGACAACTCGAGCTGTGCCACAACATGTAACGCGAGCCTTGTGACAACTCGACTCACGAGTCATCACTTCGCATGTTCACATAAAATACAAAATATACATGCCATGAGACGTGTGTGAGTTTAAAGCTCCACAAATATTACACCTAAAACACCATTACGGTCGTTCGTAGGTGGCTTAGCTCCTCATCAGATTGCTAGTTTTGCAGCCAAGGTAACCGAGGACTGAAATTTAGGATAGTCAACCTCAGCCATGAGTGATACAAGATCAAAGAAGCCCAGACGGTCTCCTCGCTCACCCACTCGCACCAACAAAGATGGCGGCACCAACAAAGATGGCGGCGGTGTACAAGACATGGCGCTAAACACCGAGCGGAAGTCATTAGAGTCCCCGATCAGACCAGATACACCAGCCACTAGCAATCCAGGAGTAGTTACCCCTATGAAGCGACCTTAAAGACAATCTTACCAAGGTAATTCTGTCAGATCTGGACATTTGACCCCCATTATTGAAGCGGGTAGCAGAGGCTCTGGTCACCAAGCTCCTATCCCCAGATCGCATCGACTCCATTGTTGACAGGCTGGCCAAATCCGAGCCACTAGTAACATCCCCTGGTGAAATCGCTGGAGCCTGAGGTCAAACAAGAAGTGTACCAATCTCCAGATGGATTCTGAAGATATGGGTGACGCCATAACAACCCTAGAAGATAAATATTCCACTCTTCATGAGACACACAAAGCCCTCCAGAATAAGCTCGATGACCTGGAACAATACAGTCGGGAACTGTCTTATCATTCATGGTCTGGATGAATCGAATGACTACAGAGAACCACCTGAATCATTGTTGTTTCCAGATTAAACACAGCCATGCCACATCTACACATCTGCATGAAGGATATCGATCGCGTTCACCGACTCGGAAAGCCACAGCAAAGCCCACATAAGTCAAGGAAACAGCGACCAAGACATATGATCGTCAAATTGCGTGAGCTATCGGCATCGGTCAAGGCCTTCCAGGAAAACGCTCCTGAAGGGCACCGGAATGGGTATAACCGAAAGTCTCACCCCAGCCCGCCTCGCCTTGCTCAAAACAGCTCAACAGAATCCAAGAGTCACCAGCGCCTGGTCCCTGGATGGCCGTATCATCTGCCTCCTTCAGAACAACCACAAGGTAACTGTATCATCAATGGCTCAGCTTGAAAACATCTAACTCATAATTCCATACTCAGCTCACTGTTCACTCAGCTGCCACTCTGCTTAATTCATCATTGTTATTATTTTTTGCTTTAACTCATTACATCTGCATTGTCGTTAATTTGCATTAATTTGATTTGTTTTACCTTCTATGCGGTGCCAATTCATGATTTCTTTGTAACAATTGGCTTTATCTCTATTTGCTTTTGTTTATGTTAATTCAATTTAAGTTAATTGTCCTTGTTCAATACATATTCCACCATGCAAAGCCTCAAAACTTATTTCTGTTATTGTTAACAAGTTTTGTTTTCTGTAATGCCCATAAAATCCCCCTGTGTTTCTTGTAATCGTCCTGTTAAGGTGAATCAACTACGATCATGTTGTAATTTCTGTAACAAATGGGTTCATTTAAAATGCACGACCCTATCCCCATGGGAATATGACAAATTATCTACCAATGATGTTCCCTGGCTTTGCCCAGTATGTTTGTCTAATTCATTTCCATTTAATTCTCTAGACAATGATGATTTTCAGAACGTTGTTGACGACTTAAATTACAATTCAATGTTTCATACCTATGACCCGTACCATAATTCAACTGATGACGTCAATCCATTTAATCTATGTATGTCTAACTTTGATAGTCTCCTCAACCCTGACCCAAATAATCCCAACCCTGTCGTTAACAATTGTCTTTATTCTGCTGAAGATGAATTCATTAATATTTCCAAATATCCCGATTCAAACTGTTCAATTATTCACTTTAATATTACAAGTCACCCTAAAAATTTTGATCATTTTAAACTTTGCCTTCAATCTTTAAGTAAATTCTCAATAATTACCCTTTCAGAAACCTGGTTGAAAGACTCATCTCCAGACATGTTTTCTCTCCCTAATTATAAACTGATTACCAATAATAGACCTGATAAAATAGGAGGCGGTGTTGCTCTTTATGTCTCCTCTGCTATCCAATACAAGGTGAGGCAAGACCTCAGTCATTCCATCAATTCAATGGAATCGCTTTTTGTTGAAATTTCAAATCCTTTAACCAAAAACACTGTTCTTGGAGTTATTTATAAACCGCCCCAAGCATCACATAACAATTTTATGTCCATTTTTCAAGAAACTATTAGTCTCCTTGCTTCTGAGAATAAGAACTGTATTCTCACTGGTGATTTTAATATTAATCTGCTAGATTACGATAGTAATCCAGCCACCCGAGAGTTTCTGGATACCATTTTTTCTCATTCATTCTTACCTCTAATTGATAAACCCACTAGAATTTCCAAAAAATCTGCCACCCTGATTGATAATATATTTACAAATATTCTACCCCCCTCGAGGTCTGTAATTTTAATATCCGATATTTCTGACCACTTTCCTGTATCCACTTCATTTCCAATCTCTAAACTGCAGTCTACCATCCCCAAAACAAATCACACTCGTAAATACACTAAAGATAACCTGCAATCTTTGCATCAGGATCTTAGGACTGCTGATTGGTCATCTGTTTTCAATGCAAATGAACCAAATTTGGCTTACATGTATGATAATTTTATTAGTATCTTTAATCATATCCATGATGCAAATAGCACTTTCCCTACAACCAAAATGAAATCCAACAAACACGTTCCAAAATTGCCATGGGTCTCTGATTCTCTTTTGAAGTCGATAAACCTAAAAAATAGACTTTACCGTAAGTACCTTAAAAAACGTACTGAAGATAATCTCATTGCTTACAAAAGATATAAAAATGTCTTAACGAATGTTCTGAGAGTTGCTAAGAAAGAATATTACTTTTGTCAATTTCATAAGGAGAAAAATAATATTAAAAAAACCTGGAAAATTATAAACTCGGTTTTGAACAAAAGTCCCTCTCAGAAAATACTGGGTATCTCTCACAATGAAAACTTAATTAAAGATCCTTCCGCCATGGCTGACATTTTTAATAACTACTTTGTTAGTATTGGCCCTAACTTAGCCAATAATATTCCCCGATGCAAGACCAATTTCACTGGTTACCTTTCTGATCCTAATCCCCACTCTACATGTATGTTCCTTAACCCGGTTACTAAAGAAGAGGTCTGTGATATTGTTAATAATCTAGCTAGTAAAAACAGTTGTGGCTTAGACTTTATTAATACGTTTGTTATCAAAAACGTTATCAGTGCAGTTGCCGATCCTTTTACTTACATTGTTAACGTTTCCCTCTTTACCGGTGTGGTTCCAAACGATATGAAAATTGCAAAAGTCATTCCAATCCCTAAAAATGCCGAATCTGAAAATGTTAGTAATTATCGTCCTATTTCTATTCTTCCAAGCTTTTCGAAAATCTTAGAAAGAGTTGTTTATGAACGCTTGTTTGGCTTTCTTCAGAAACATAATATCCTTTCCAATTATCAATTTGGGTTTCGTATAAACATTCTACTTCACATGCAATTCTCCATTTTATTAATAATGTAGTGACAGGAATCGACAACTCACAACATACTTTGGGTATCTTTCTTGATTTCTCTAAAGCATTTGATACACTAAACCATGACATTTTGCTGTATAAATTAAACCATTACGGAATTCGTGGAAAATCACAAGAGTGGTTCACCAGTTATCTGTCTAACAGGAAGCAGTGTGTTTAAATCGATTCTACCATATCCACCTGTCGCACATTATCATGCGGGGTACCCCAGGGATCAATTCTAGGACCCCTGCTTTTTCTAATTTACATAAATGATATCACTAGTTCGTCCAAACTTCTATTTTACGTTCTATTTGCCGACGATTCTAATTTATTCTATAGCCATAAAAATATTGTTACTCTTGTTAATACCATAAATTCAGAACTTCGTTCTGTTTCTGACTGGATAAAATCCAACAAATTATCATTAAATCTCAAAAAGACTACCTGTATTCTATTTAGTAATAAGCACACTGTACTTCCTATAGATATTTGTATTGATAATACGGTGATCAACTTAACAAATAGTGTAAAATTCCTAGGCTTATATATTGATAATAAATTATCCTGGAAATACCACATTGATTACTTATGTAAAATAATTTCCCGTAATATGGGTATTATTAATAAACTTAAGGCATTTATTCCACATCATATTTTATTTTCTCTGTATAACACCTTAATTTTATCCTATATTAACTATGGTATATTAGCATGGGGTAGTGCTGCCGCTACAACAATCAACAGACTGCTTATTTTGCAAAACGAGCCCTGCGCATTGTTAACAATTCTCATTATTTTGCTCACACAAATCCTTTCTTTGTTAAACATAAATCCTTAAAAATTAATGATCTATACAATCTGCAACTTGGTAGCTTTATGTTTCAGTTAGTACATAATGAATTACCAAAATGTCTTACCTCAATGTTTACAAGTAATAAACTGGTACATTCATATTCTACACGCCAGGCCTCCCTTTTCCACATTCCCTTAACTCGCTCATCACTTGCCCAAAGAACTACTAAGTATACGGGACCAAAACTGTGGAACTCTTTCGACAATATCAAGTCCTTTAAGAACAAACTTAAGGAAATTCTTTTAAATAAATACAAGTAGTTCCCAACACATCCATAATTATCATTGTTCTATCAATTCTTCGTTACCCCACTTTATACTGAAATTAATTCGTTATTTATCACTCCTTATTAGTGCATGAACTTAATATACTAGTTTCACCGCTTTGCATTATTTGCGTTTGTTTGTTTGTTTGTTTTTTGGGGGATGTTTGTTTGCTTGCTTAGGTTTCTTTGTTCATTGTCTTTCGTTCATTGATATTTGTACTCATTTCTGTAACCAAAAATGTTTGTTTTTATTATTTATGCTTTAAGTCTAGATTTAACTTAGAGCACAAATAATATATATGAGGGGGTTTGCACCCGACAAGCTTTGCTTCTTGCAAACCCCCTCCACATCTTTGTTTAGTCTTATCTACTTTTACACGTATGTTAACTTATTTCAAGAATGTACTTCTGCTACTTATTGTTTGCATTGATGTGGAAATAAAATGAATGAATGAATGAATGAATGAATGTGACTTAGTTTCTAAAACCAATGACGTCATTAATACGTCTGTAATTTTTTGTATGAACATTTCAGTGTAATCTTCGGGACATTATAACATTAGTTTGGCAATAATATTTTATTTTATTAACATGCACCATATTGTTACATGTACATACATGTAAGCATAATTTAGTGCTTGGGAAATAGGAAATATCAGTTTAACCACTAATAATACTAGATACAAATTATAACAGATACAATGTAGCATGCTGGAAAGTTAGTACTTGTGAAAGTGTATTTATAGACCTGTCATGCTTGTAAAAATAAAAATCATAGTGAAATGGTATGATTTGCTGGATTGTGAAAGTAAGCTTGGGCGATATCGATTTTTTTCATCCGCGATATTTCGGCAAACATATATATATATCGCGATTTTCGATAGTATCGCGATTATGTTTTTCATTCATGCATGATTGCTTTAGAACCGATAACCACAGGTACATGTACATGTACATGTGTACCCCTCTATAAGCATCACAATCAATCGCAAATTCGTTTCCATTATGTATACGTGTACATGTACATGTACTTCTGAAGTAGTTCACTATTGTTTCTCATTTCCAGAAGCTGAAGAGACTGTCATAATTTTGTTTCCATGGAATTTCTGACTTGACTCACAAAAGCAATTTTTTTTAATCGTGATATATTCGATAAATCGCGATTTGCTGATGCATGTACATGTACATGGTATGTATCTCGATAACTTAAAAAGGTTTTCGATATCATAATCGAATCAAAATGGTATCGCGATATTCGATATTATCGTGTTATCGCCCAAGCTTATGTGAAAGTGAAAAAATCACTGTAACCACTGATATTACTAGATACAAATATTAACCCTCCTACAATCAGTGCAATTTTTGAAACAACCCATTCAGGTCACTACAAGCCATTAGCTGTTGCCAGTGGCCTCTGACTTATGGTTACCCTTCTGTGCACTGTCACACCACTGACAGGGTAAAGTGGTCTCCCATAGATACATTGTAGGCTATACTAATAATATGTTCTTGCATTTACAGTGGCCTTGGGTGGCACACAGTTGATTTTGTAAGATTACTTGGAAAGGACAGTAGGCCTGTACATGTATTGTACTGAATGTTGCTAAAGAACAGAATTTAGTGGTTCGGAGTGGCCTCTAGGGGGGTTAAGGGATGGCCAGATACAAATGTAACACATGTACGTTGAAACAACGTTACTTTAATGTAACACTGTAACAAATTACTTTAACGTTACATGCAAGCATCAGTTAGTGCTTGTGAAAATATCAGTTTCACCACTGATATTACTACATGTACATGTAGATACAAATATTAAGGATGGCCAGACGTGAACACATAAACATTTGCCTGTAACGTTACATGTACTTTAACATTACATGCAAGCGTAAGTTGCTTGTGAAAGTGGAAATATCAGTTTAACCACAGATATTACTACATGTACATGTATAGATACATGTATGTTATTAACCCAGATAGCACATGAACGGCGTGAGGTGTTGGGGGCGAAGATTTTTTGGGGAGAAAAC
>CM055819.1:15048552-15067010 GCA_029582265.1 Zoroaster sp. YZ-2022
TATCAGGATGTTTGGTATTATGGCATTTGGCGGTAATTACCAAAGGTGTATACTCCCTTTAATATCACATACTCCACATCAGGTAGGGGGCACAATATTCTAGTTAATTATATTCGGCCATTTTGGACTCTTGTAACTAGCAGATCCAAGGCTTCAACCCCAATCCTTCGTATAAGCACTACTTCAATCATGCACGCACTACCTATATAAGCCCCCTCCTTGTGCACTCAAATATATTGAAGCACTCCCTCACCGATTGCATTGAGATGTTCTGATAAACATTATGCTCTATACAAATTTGTGTTCGCAAATGTTTTGACATGGTCTCCCTTCTCCCTCCAATTTGATTCATTTCTGGATCCGCTGCCGATACCATTTATGAACCCTGCCTCGCCTATGGTGACAATTCGAAACTCGCCATAGTACCGGTATGCTGCCCTCGTTTGATGAGTGTGTCCCACTTTTCATATAAAGAGGGTTGTGTATCAACTTAGCTGCGACAGATTTCTTATCCTCATCAATAACTGTCTATTTACCCACGGGACATTACCTGGAAAGAATCCAAGAGCGAAACTTAAGATCCCACCCATCAGCTCCATCCAACTGAAGGCACTAGCTAGGAATTCAGATCCGACTAATTCCTTTGTAAAAATGTCATTCAATGAGTTGAGTCCTCCAGAGCAACCAAAGAATATGAAAGCACTCGCCATCAACAACCAATAGGAGTTGATCCAGGGGTCAATTAGTAGGGTCACGGAATTTATTATTGTAAGCAATATTATAGAACATCGTAACTTCAAAATACCTCGGTCTATGATGGGACCAAAACCGATTTTGAAAATGAGGCTCCCTAAACCAGCAGCAGTGGTAAAAGCGACAGCGTCTTGTGTAGAAAACCCCTTCTGCTCTATGTGATCGACGTAATATACAAACCAAAGATTTGCCACTAAGTTGTTGCTAATGTTAATAAGACATGTTATCCAAAACGAGATCCGGTAACAAATCGATATTCCGAAAAGTTTCTTCAGAGCCATTATTTTTTCTATGAAGGAGCTACTTCGCGGTTTCTCGTCTCCTTCCTCGCGAGAGGGAACTGGAAGATAGGTGGCATCCTCTTTTGCTGAAGTGTCCGTAGTAGGGCGCCACATACGACAAGATTTAGGCTTATCCCTCCAAGTAAAAGCATGGTACCCCTCCAGCCGTACGTATCAAGGAACAGTTGGGTTAATGGTGGGACGATTATCATACCAAATGCACTCCCGGCGTGTGCAATACCATTAGCGGTGGCATAGTAAGTACTGAAACAACGTCCAATCATGGCTCTTGTCAAAATATTGGCAAAACTTATTCCAAGTCCTGCGGGAGAAATAATGAATATATAAAACAGGTAATTGTTTTTAGGCCTAACAGCATGCATGACGTATCGCGCGATCTTTCCTTCAGACAAAATGGCACACTCAATGCAAACTTTGCACAGTCATGTAACATTTTGTCTGGTACTAGTTTGCCTGTGAAAAAGATCCTGCTTGGAACAAAAGCTTCACACTGAAATCATTGAATTTTGATGGATAGATCAGCGTAGGTTTAACACACACAGATCATAATGTATAGTCATGTGTTTGGTGGATCATGGAACAGAAAACACGTGTCATTTTATATAAGTTTTTTTTCCCATTGGGCCTTCGGTCCAGAAAGTGAGTATAAAGTGTTAGTATTGGACACTTGTACATTAGATCATCGAATCAACCTTTTCCCCAAATTGTTTTCGAGTATATCTCAATCCCCAAAACATACAGGCAACATACAGGTACAAATGACGTCATGCGATTATAACCATTCCAATCTAGTTCTAGGATTCGATTGGATCCGAATTGACGTATGCCCTACACCGATCTAGCATGTCAATCAAACAGCACAGACTGACCAACAAACGGTACTATACCTGACAATTAACTGTTGCTATACGACATTATCTCCAGTCAAGCTTTCCAGGGATATATAAATGGTAGCACTTTTAAGACTAACTAAACGTAAAAATAGGCATAAGCTTTCGTAGCTACAGCTACTATAAACGCTATAGAAACCAATAAACTTAAATATTTAGGATAATCAGTTGTTCATAGAGGGTTGGAAGGACATTAATTATTAAGGTTTGCGAGGTTGTTAGATGTTACAAATATATAAATATTGGCCTATATGTACTGCATTAAAATATCAAGCACTAATGTAAGCTCTGGGGCGTTTTCCAAAAGACAAGAGAAAGAACACAGAAGACACCATTACAAGATGTCGCAACTGCTGGAGTGGGGTAGACATATTAAAGGACTATGGACAGATTTAGTCGTGATTTCTTTTTAGCCAAAACTTGTTATCCTGAGGGAGGTCTTCAATATACGGGTTTGTTCACAGGTGGGGTTAATCATAAGTCCACTTTTCCTGATTTTTATGACAAAAATTTTCATTTAAATGAAAAATAAATTAAATTTCATAATTTTTAAAAAAGAAATTACTATTTTATTGCAATTTTTCTAAATTCGACTTTATTTACCAAAATTTATTACATAAAAATTAGGAAAAGTGGACTTATGATTAAGTCAAATACTTTTGAACAGCAATTAAACACGGGTATTTTGTATAGTAAAACTATAGTTGATTTTTGTAAGGATGGAAGCTTTCGGCAAATATTTAAAACATGAAATCGAGTTTATATAAATATTCTTGTTTGCACTTTTATTTTGACAGGGTGGTCTTTTCAGCTATCATTAAGGGCCTAGCTGCTAAAATACAAAAAAAAATCAGTTTCCGGAACTCCGTCTTTGAAGCCATAGGCCTGCATGAAATATCACATTCACTTTTACAAGGTTCAATAATTTGTTTTTAATTCTTTTATTTTGTCAAGTCTGGTTTTCAATGAACCACGACCTGTTCAACCTTGTACTTTAATTAAATAACATAAATGGGAAGCTGTAGAGCGGAACTCCGTACACCATTTTTTGTATTTCATAACTTTGGAAAAAGGTAAGTACGGAAGCTTGAATTGCCTTCACGTTATTGCGATAATTTATCTCGGAAACAAGGTTTTTTTCATGGAAACACAGAATACAACGATAAAATATCTCAGAAATACATAAATTTCTTTAAAAGAAATGTGGAATTCAATGATAAGGTACCTTATCATAAGGTATACCTTATCATTGAATTCCACATTTCTTTTAAAGAAATATGTATTTCTGAGATATTTTATCGTTGTATTCTGTGTTTCCATGAAAAAAAAACCTTCTTTCCGAGATAAATTATCTCAGTATTGCAGTAACGTGAAGGCAATTCACTAGCTTCCGTAGGTAAGCCTATATACGAAACCCAGTAAAACTGCGCCTTCTAAATAAAAAATGATTGTGAGAAAGCCACCACCTGTAAAGGCCATTTGTCCGTCGCCACTGGAGCGTGAACGATCACCCCTCCAGTTGGTGTGTTTGGAGAAAACCTTCAGTTGAAGTATTCAAATTTCAAAGGACGTCTTTATATGCCTATAATGGTTGAATGAATCGGTGGCGTACCTATTCAAATTCATAACGCTCTGGCACTGTGACTGCGTGCCAATGCTGTGTCGTAATCACTCTCTTTTTTGGATTCCAAATCAGTGAACCGGCAAGAAAATATAATTATATTGTGTGGTGCACTTGACCGAATGGGAAATAGGAAAATCATAATGTGTACGTCTATCGTGGGAGCGGATACGTAGATTAAGTCTGCACTGGCCGCCATCATAACAGGTGGTGTATTCCTTGGCTCCTTCAATCGCACAGCAACGATCAACCTACCGTGTTACGCAGGAGACAAGAAGCGTCAGGTCACGGCACCAGACTATTTGTTGTTGGATTTTTTTTTAAATACCGTCAGAAGACAACGATTAAAAATCATCAACAACAACGGAGATACATCAACCACAAAAGGAAAGAATTAGTACATCCAACGACTGTGATCGTTTGGCCCTGGTGCCAGTGCTATATTGCTTGCCCTAAATACACTTGTGTACATCAAATATGGATGCAGCCACAAGAATAACTGGAGTAATACTGGGATTATTTTTACTCGCAGTGTCTGTCAGAACTCAAGGTAAAGAATCTATTTTTAAGATTTAAAACCTCCAACATTAATTTGGTAAACGTTTATTGTATATATCTGTTGCATCTTTGGAACAAATATGGCTATAAACTGGAAAGCCTAATTATTAATTTAATTTTAATTTACATGTACTATAGGCCTACATAATCGGATAAAACCCGAGTGGATCTTATCCGTAGATGAACAATAGACCTATACTATAGTATTAGATCGATAAATATAGTTTAACATGACTTCTGCAAAAACACAGTTGAATTTATCTTTTAATAAAACATATTGTCAAATTTGTTAGTCCTATTTATAAAAAGCACCTAAATAATACCTTACATTGCAAAACACGTACGTACACAAACAGATGAAGGTCTATTTCACACAATAGCCTACATGATACTCCTAATACCAATTCAATAATAATTAAACAGTCGAAATATAATAGAAATATAATAGTCGTTTTAAAATCATAAAATTATTATAGTCGTTTTAAAATCATTTTTAAAATCATTCGAAAATTATGAATATCTTCCTTAGACGATCTAAATATTTTATTTAGAGATGGGAGAAATATTTGGAAAGATTTTATCATACCCGCACTGTATACAGATGACATGACAGAGCTGAAGCAGACAATACAATGGCTGCCATCCAAATTGTTCCATTTATGTTGTGTACCCAAAAATAGCATGCAAACATTATCTAAAAATACATGGTCAATTGTTAAAACATTATTAACTTGTGTCACCTCATTAATGTGGCATCTACCATAATATGTTCAGTTCATTTGTAAAATGTTAATGTCTTTGTGCATGTGTAGGTATGATAGTCGAATCTTTCCCAATATTTTATGCTAAATATGCGACCATACACGGAACAATCCATACACCTTTAAGATTCTTCATAAGGACCAACAAAATATTGAAATCAACGCTTCAATTATTTAACAACATATTGAGAAAAATATTAATTGTGGTTGATTTATTTGTATTAATATTTTTAACATAAGGTCATCAGGTCATGTGCTTTCGTAGTTCATGTGGATCGGGAATTCAGTAAAGAAACAGAGCTGTGGTAATGAATATACACAAAAGAAAGAGTTTGTCGATCCTTTATTTATTGACCTTTTATACACAATGGCCACCGTGCCGACTCATACCTTTGTAATCATCACATTTACAATGGGAAAACTTAGGTGTGTCGTCTCTGTGGGTGCGTGATCGGAGATGATGTGTGGCACCCACGGGATTCCAATTACAAATAGTTGAGATAAACACATGGTGTTACCGCAAACCGAAACGATATCGATATTCCACCATGCAAAGCCTCAAAACTTATACAAATATATTATTATCAGCCTTACATTATGGTGCACTGTAACATATTTTCAAAGGGAAGGTACAACATTGTATGCTTACTCTCTTTGAATCATGATGTATATATTAAACAAACCAACATGTGAAAATTTTACTTTTTATTTCGTTATGTTCACAGGAGAATGGTGAACATACACACAGATTTGTTGTAATTAATTATTTCACTTTACTGAATATAATTACAGTCCATCAGACAAATATATTTTTGGAGAAGAATAATACCACCATCAGCCTTACTCTTCGTTTTTCAAGTTACTCTGAAACAACTAACTTATAAAAGTTTCAGTTTAACCATTGGGATAGGCCTATTTCTACTAAATTTTGAATTAATGAAAGCAAAACGATACTTTGGACCACTGACTTATACGATCGAAAGTTTTCCAGTTTGTGTTTTTAATACTCATATATGGAACACTAAGAAAAAGAATAACATTGGGGCGTCGGTCTATTAATGTGTCATAATAATTTCCATCAATACACTTTTGTGTCTCATTTTAAAGGGAAAGTACAACCTTGGTATAATGGTTGTCCCAATTCCAGCTAAGTCCAGCAGTTGCATGGTCGTGTTACCGGTACTACATGGTGTTGGAATTTGGCAGATTCAGGAAGGTTCTTAGCCAAAATACATGTAGCTAGAGGGTTAGGGTTAATGTAACCTTGGTACACGTTTCAATCATCCTAATAAATTATACAATCTTTCCGTCACAGAAAAAATCTATTGTTATGTAAAAATTACAATTTTAAGATGCCGTCCGGTAAATGTTTTCAAACACAAAAAACATGTAGCAATCTTTAAAAAAAAACACCATGAGCACCTATTGTTATGAAACTTTTACAGATTAGTTTCATGACATAATTATTTGAAAATCAGAAGGTGAAATGAACGTACGTTTCCACTAGTACACATGCCAAGGGATGGGTGGCGACGAATTTGTAGACCCGGAAAATGTTCGCCCAGAAAATAATTATTTTGATTGAGCTCACAGAACAATCCCCCGCCGTTTTTAAGGGTAAAATGGGGTTGAATATTTCGCTGTGTGACAAATGTTTTGTTTCAGTTTATTGTTTTATTAAAAGGAACACAAACAAATAAAAACGAACCCAAGGGTATAGCGACCTGGTTGTACTTGTCCATTAAAATAAAATAATATGAGACAATTTTCAAAACTGCATGGGTAATTTCTACTGGAGCCACTGTAGGCCTACATCCACAATAGTGTAATTTTGTTGGTTTTTAAAAGGTTTTGTTTAAGGATTAATTAGCACCTTGACCTCTTCTGACTCACCGAGGATTTGAACTGCAGACGCCTATTGACTGAAAACAACCTTGGGTTTGCCTCATTCATTAGACCTTAAAGCCCTTATATGTCCGTCGGAAATATGTCCATCTGAGGTGCTATAATTTGTTAATCAAACTATTTTGCAAATGATTTTCCTCCTGTATGAGACGTATAAATTCCACGTTTAAATGGATTTGATTATTTGTAACTCACTCTTACAATGCAGTAAGGCCTTCATTAAAATTAAATTCTGCAAAAGAGTTCTTTTAAATACGTTTATATTTATATGACCTTCAGACAAACTTAAAAGCTTAGGCTGGAACTTCTTGTAGGTCTATGTAAGTGGCCAGGGAGTGACAGATTGAACCAAATTACGCATCTAAAACGGTATTTACGCGTATAATATCAAATGCCATGTCAGTGCTTTGCGTTGTTGCTTCTTGCCGGATATTACAACCATTATTGCAAGGGATTTGAATATTTGCCGTATTTATTCCATATAGCAACGGTACCAAGTTTCTATAGCAACGACAGCCCCCTCCCCAAGTAAATGGTGTTGTCATTATCATAATCGTGTACGTGAAAATCCGGTGTGTGATTAAACATAAATAAATGGCCTAAAGACCTAATATCTACGCTAACCTTAAGTTGGCCAAAGCACGTTAAGCCTCAGTACAGCACCTATGAGTATAAAAGGCTTAATGGGCTTAGGACTTCACGGCTAGCACGACACAAACAGCACATTTAAGGCATACTGTAACTGGACTAACACGCTGGTCATTTATACCATAGCTTATACAAATAGCCTTCTGATGCCATGTATTATTATTATGACTATAATACGTGGGCATGTACATGCTGTATGAGAGCACTTGCATGCACGTCTTCATAGCGTCATGACATCAGCATCACCAATGGAAGATTCACTTGATGATACACGTATCTAGGCAACAGGTTTTTATTCTGAAAATGCATCCATCTGGTTTATTTATTAATGCCACTAAAATTGCTTACCGTGCCACGCCCACCAGTTGAACAAATTTATTGTAATTATCGCTGTTTATTTAGACCTAAGCATTATGATAAATTATAACATTAATTTACGGTTATAGGGATCAGTAACTGGTTGGCCCAATTTTATGATCTAAAATGTCATAATGAGATGCATCGCATTGGGCGCAAACGTTTTTTCTCGCATGGTAAAGCGTTGCGCTAGCGCCATTCTAAAAGAAAAATATCAGGGTTTCCCACCACGCATAGAAAAATGCCAGAGTACTAGATTTTTACTTAGTCAACATTTTCTAACAAAGTCGTTCCCTAATATTTAATTTAAATGTTGTATTTTTTATTGTGATTTTTTTTAATGATCGCAGCATTAGCCTTAATTGACGGAGTTGCACTTGCAGATGCAGCCTGCTGAGGATAAAATTAGTATCTAATAAACATTTCCCCCACCCTCAATGTCAAGGGCTCCCATCCTTAAACTTCAAAATTCCTCCACCCTGAATGAAAATCCTGGTGAGACCGCTGTTTATACCTAGAGCCTATAGCCAATCTACCTTAAAGATGTATCGCCCATGTTTTCCGCTAATTTACTAGGAATTCCCTTACAAAAAGAAATATAAATATTTTGAAATGAGATGTTTCTAGAAATTAATTTTGGGACATATCATATTTACTGTTAAATCATGCCTCTTATGATTATTTTGAGAAATGTGTAATTTTAAGACATTTCTTACCCTTTCCTTAACTAGTTGTAACAAGGCATGCCCAGGGTGCATTCTACATGTACCTAGGTCGATCCGTAAGGTGCGTATTAGCTCATGATACAGCACACCCATCATCTTTTTTGTTATGTTCACCAAATATCAGTTGGGTTTTATCAATATTCTAGCCAATAAATATTGTGTGCTACTGATCTTGACTTTATACAGATCAGTGCATGGGGTATACCTCAACTTAGAAAAACCGCAGCTTGTACCACGGGCGTACATCCCGATGAATGCGTGGACTAGATACCTCACTTTTTGGCCTGAGGGACGGTCCATATTATAGAATCGCGCCCAGAAATTTTCATGCGGTAAAAGCAAACAATAATAGGCCCTAAGCGAATAATTTGTGAAAAATGGGTGTTATCGTTATGACAGCTGTGGGGTTCTGATTGGTTGTGCGCCAGTGGTGTAGCCAGGGGAAAGGGGAAAGGGGTTCACCTCCCCCCATGTGCCTGCCGATTATTTTTGGGGGTAAAAAAACTGTTGGTTTGTACCTCAACTTGGAACAGACCCAAACTGGCCTATCCATATCGATCTCGCGAAGCACTGCCCTTGAGAGCGCTAGAGGCTCCCGGCAGGTGAAAAGAAGACGGGACTTTCCCCGTAAATTCGTAAAGTGGATTTATCCAGCTAGGATACCCTCGTTTTAGTTAGTTCTAGATAGACAGAGGATCTTTGGTATGTAATATGTAACAATAATATTCATAGTTAAATACACACCAACATTTTCCACAGCTAAAATTGGGCCTTCTCTCATCTTTGACGCACACAGTTTATAGGCCTATATCTGTTCCTGTAAATGAGTATTGCAGGAATTTAGTTCGTCCATGGTGGTTCGTCTTACTTAGCCCATAGCTTAGCCTAATTGGCGCACTTTGACAACTTTGGACTTCAGTTTACGATTGTAGTACAAATTGCCAAATTGCAGCTGAAATTCACCCAGATAAATGTTGATACTTTGTATTAGGCTAACCTTTTGGTTCTGATTTAAAAACAAAGTCTGAGTCGCTCAAATGGTCCAAATTTCAGGCAAGCCTGTCGACAAATTATTTCCGTAAAATGTGGTGCATTATTACTATGCGTCGGCCGTCGGGTGATAAACAATTTGATTTTGCACTTAATACAAATAATAGACATTACGTCGGTGCTGAATCATATCAATTGATCGTACCGTAAAAAGAATTCCTACTTTCAAAACATTAGCTACAAACTGGTGACATGTTTGTTTATTCCGTAAATGGAGATCGAGGAGAACAGAGCTTGCTTAACTCTTTGAATACAGTCACTGACAAGCATGGGAGGCCACTTGTATATGACCTGCTTGAGCATAATTTATTGTTACATAATTTAAATAACAAAGTGTGGCATATACATGTAGGGATATTAGTGAAGTTAATTAAAGGAATAATACATAATATGGTTTAAAGGAACTAACGAAAACATTTAAACCGTCACACTACATTTTTACATGCATGTAGCATGGTATAAAAAAAAATTGAGGCATAAATACATGTTAACATGTATTTATGCGGTTACTGGAACCAGACCAAATTTTCAAAACACAACATAATTAGGTGGCTAAGAGAGGCCACACAGATCGGGCAAACGTTCACACCCCGGTGTGAACAAATAGTTTAAAACACAAAGCGGCAGAATTCCTGGCATACAGCCCAAAAAACATTGCAAAGAGCAATAATTATATATATTATTTCATCTACAGACCCATGCAATCCAAACCCATGCCTGAACAACGCTAACTGTGTTACCAGACAAGGTGGCCAGTCATTCTTCTGCGAGTGTTGGGAAGGTTTCCACGGAGCGACATGTGACACAATCCTAGGCATTCCTGGTAAGTTTTGTTTTAATATACAATACAGGTGTCAAGACAGTAACCATGGTTACACACTTAACAGAAGGGCCATCACATGCTGGATATATTACTGACTTATAAGCAAGGCATGAGGAAGAGAATATATTTATTTAATATAGGCTGTCCAACACTGAAAACTTTGACGTAATGTTTCTCCCCAAAATCTGTTTTACCCATGTGATGAAATAGAATTCCTGTGAGGGCTCGTATTGATACTAGCTAGTCTTGGAAAAGTATATTGGCAGGTTCTGTAGAATATTTTGTTTCATTATTGTTCTATGATAAACCTCATGCAAAATGGTCGGCAGATTTTGTTTTTATAAAGATGTATTGCATGAGATTGTTGCTATTTTAACGGCAACTTGCTGAAATAAATTTACGATGGGTCCCAGCCATAAATATTGGCACTTTTATTTTTACTGTAAAAACCAGTCGTCTGATTTTGTAAAAAGTTCTCCTTTTGAAGTATATTGTATTCCTTTTTAATAGGAAATTATCAGTCTTTGAAAAGAAAACAAACAATTCTGGAAATTGTCGGTGAAACACAGCTGATATGTATATTTAATGATTCTACTTTGTCCATCCCTCCAGCATTTGCCCTACCGGTCTCCCCACCCTGGAAATTTGTTCTAGATCCGTCCATGTTCAATCAATCAGCATGGATTAAACCAATAATCAATATAGTTATAAATATACTTGGCTTTCCATGACATCTGTTACAATATAAGTCAAGCGCTTGTCTTTTATACAAGTGGTGTAACCAAACTGTAAGAATGACTAAGATTGGGCGGGGACCATATAGGCCTAGCCATATCTTTAGAGGTGTATTCAGCATGGGGTCAAGTCTTTATGAATAATTTGATATAACACACCGGTACATGTATGGTATATTCTGTACTTACCATAGAAAAGAATGGTTATTTAATTGCTTGGTATTTTTTGTAAATTAGTAATTTAATTACAGCAGAAGTATGCTTTGCGGTAGAACTGTGTAATTAATCTCTTATATACACTCACTGGCCATAAGTATTGCAACACACACCAAAGTTCAGTTTGGAGAACTGTGTTACAATAATTTGTTTTATTTTATTTACACTACTTAAGACTTCTTGAAAGTGCCTGTGTTTTGAAGTCAGTGTTCTTTTTTACTGTTCTTGCTCGGAAATTATGTAATACACGATCGATGAAATCGGATTAAATGATCATCTCACTTGTGTACTGTAAAGTGCTATTTTGAGCATGTTGCAATACTTTTGGCCAGTGAGTGTAATAGATAGTGGTTCTGAGAAGAACTGTTGGTGATTCTCATCAGAACCACAAACTATTACATCTCGTAAGAGATTATAACTACATGTGCTACCGAAAACCTATTGTACTGTACTTCCAACATGCAAAATCTTCAAATCCTGAGTAAACTACACTATGTATTTTGCTTCAGTTAATTTTGGTTTAATTTTGTGTACATTTTTTCCCTTTGTTGTGTTCATAGTGAGGTATTCATGTAAATTAGACCAACGTTACTTTTATGGCCAGACACGAGGATTTCTAACATCACCGGACTTCCCAGGATTATACCCCAACTTTCAGTACTGTTATTATTTTCTTGGGGTCGCCGATGCCGTCAAATTCCGCCTCACCTTTCATGCCTTGGATGTGGAGGAATTGAAGGATGCAGTCGAAGTCGGGAATGGGGGACTTGCCGGTCAATTTCGTATCAGGGAGTACGATATGGGAGTGTACAACCCTCCCCCTGCACCATATGAAGTCACTGGTGACAGAGTTTGGATTTTCTTCAATTCTGACTTCAACATTCGACGCAGTGGATTCAACATGAGCTGGATTGTAGGTCAGTGAAGCAATTATTGATTTTTTTTTAAATTTATAAATGTATTTATTTCATGTTTTTAAAACGTTTGGTTTGATATGAAAAAGACTCTTCAAGGGTAGAAACATGAGGCAGCTTGCTACTTTATTACTACAGGTCATTTTGGTTAGCAGCTGCTAATACTTTATTTAAAAAATAATGCTTGGGCGATAACACGATAATATCGAATATCGCGATACCTTTTTTATCAAGTGCGATAATGATATCGAGAACCTTTTCAAGCTATTGAGATATCGGCAAATCGCGAAATCGCGATTTAAAAATATATATACAGCGATTGAAAAACAAAAATAGCAATTGTGAGTCGAGTCAGAAATTCCATGAAAAAAAAATTAGGCCAGTCTTTCAGAAGTGAGAAACAAATGCGAACTGTCAGATCACAAAGGAGCCGCCATACAGAGGCCTACAGAACGATATCAGACGAATTTGCCAATGTCCATGGTGCATGCGCATTTGGCACGATTGTAGGTGTTTCTCAGCTAAGAGCTGGCAATTTATTGTAACACTTGTAGAGGGGTACATACCTATGGTTATCGGCTCTAAAGCAATCATGGTGAATGAAAATAAAAATAATAATCACGATACTATCGAAAATATATGTTTCACAATATATCGTGGATGAAAAAAAAATCTGTATCGCCCAAGCCTACACACGTTTTATGTATCCACTATCGACCAAGAAAGCAAAATACCAGAATCAAAAATAAAACAAAAATATTCCAGGCAAAATGAATCAATCTGAAATACAGAAAAAGATCAAAAGCACCAAGCAAAGCAATCAACAAGATATCCAGTTGGACCAAATGTCCATTGTTCCCATTGCATTATTTCCTTCTTAGAATGGAATTTTGATTCAAATATCATGATTTGTTTTATACACTCTGGTAACCGCAGAGTTCACATTCCTTGCTTTTATTGAAATGCGTTCACCCAGACATTTTGCACTTTTACTGTAGGCAGTTGTAAGTCACTGAGGTTTGGTTTCATGGGTTCAATAGTGTACATGCCGATCCCTGTCTGAGTAGGGTAACAGTACGGGGGTGTCCATGTGTCACTCTGATGTGCAATGCACACCCAAAACTCTTTCGATTTGTTTATTAGTCATTGAGCATTCATTTACATACATTATGTTCTCTTTTGGAAAAAGTTAATGACTTCATGTATATGTGTCATTCTAATGTGCAATGTACGTAAACCAAAATTTAGAATTTGAATGTTCTTTTGATTTGTTCACTGATCATGAGCATTCAGAATAATAATAATAATAATGGTGGATTTGTTTATGCACCAACTCCATCACAATGTGATGTTCATCAAGGCACTTTTTACATAATTATCCCTGTCATCAGGCTACTTTTTAAAAATCTATTCCTGGATCATTCTCAACTTCCTGGGAATTATACAGCCCCGACAGCCTGTTAGGTACTCAATAACTATACATATATCATACACAATCTCTGCCTATACAGATCCCCATTTAAATTCCCGGGTGAAGAGAAGCATTTATGGTTAAGTGTCTTGCTCAAGGACACAAGTGCTGCAACCAGCATGGCTAGGATTCAAACCGCCGTTATGAAGACTCAGCCACCAGAACTTGAGTCCGGTGTGCTAGACCACTCAGCCATGACACTCTGTTTTTGAAAACTATATTTACTTGTTTATGTGCAATTGTACATGGCATTCATACATTGTATGTGAACTTCCAGAGGAACAGACCACATACAGTATGGATTGGGTAGGAAAGGTGGGTTTGGGGATGACATTTTCTGGGGGTGGGGGTGTTATCCGATCCACCCTCCTCCTGCTGGATAAGCAAGGTCCATTTGACAAAATTACAAAGTTTTTTTCTGTGATCATTTCTTTCTGCTCAAATTGGCTCACCCCCGGTTGATTTTAAACTAGTCTGTGCCATATAAGCCTCAACAAGATAGATTGTACCACTCTGAACATGATGAATATTCATGCGCAGTTCCAGATCAGAAACACCGGCCATCTGCTGTAGACAATGTATGTGTCGTAATTATTTCCATCTTGTCCTAAGAAATTGCTCATTGAGCCGAAAACATTTGCATTATAGCCACATTTAAAGATGTACATATGTATCACTTGTGTTTTCTGCTATTTTACCAAAGAGAATTTGTTTTTCATTGGAATAGCGATGGTTACTGTATATATAAAAGAAAACAAATACTTTGAAATAAGATATCTTCACAAAAATGTTGGTAAAAGCTTAGTTTTACAGTAAATAAGTGGATACATTATTTTATGACAGGACCTATCACAAATTCACTTACAGTGTAGACTGTAAAACCATGTTTTGTCATGATTATTTTGAGAATGAGTCATCATTAATGCTTTTGTTTGCGTAAAATAGCAGTGTTCTTATGAACAAGAAAATGTACGGAAATTGTCGTCAACATAGCGAACAACACTAGTGATCTTTAATCAAACTAGAACATGATGATATAAATAACTGTTGTGCCCATCACAGTAAAATTAATTTGGACACTGCTGCTAGCTCAGCACATGTGTGAATTATACCTTCAGGGACGTGTGTTTATGGAACACAATTAAATCAAGCAGAAAAATCAGTTTTTACACAAGGCCAAAAATCTAAATAAAAAAATATATATTTATAATATTTTGTATAAATATATTTTCTACCTCCGTTTATTTATTTATTTAAAAAAAAAATTATCAATGAGTAAAAACTAGGTATATAGCTGGTTGATAATACATCTAATTTATTGGTTACGACCATTTCACATCATGTCCTAAGATATTTCTCTCTCCTTTTCTTTTCTTTTTTGCGGGGGTGCAAAATCTTGCAAATCAATACAACAATTAGGGTCAGAGATCTTTAAAATAATGTCAATCACCTGGGGTTACATCCCATTCTTGTTAGGTTTTGTTATAAATATTATTATAAAAGGTTACAGAAATTAAAAATACAATGTAAAAGGTGGGATTGTGCTGGGAGATAACCAGAAACAAACCTGTCTGTTATATTTATAATACATTGTAAATTGTCCAAAAAATATATTTTTTAATTCAGTATCACAAAATGATACTTACATGTACCAATAGCATACTGAAAATTTAAAATTTACAAATTTAATACCCTAACTGTAATGTACTGAACGAGACCGCGTGAAAAAAGTACATGGTTGATTTTTTTAATGTAAATGCAAGGCCATAGCCAAAAGTGGGTGTGGGGGTGTGACACCCCCCAATATCAGTCGTCAAAATCGAGTCTTAGTTGGCAAATAAACCAGCAAATTAAATCGTCAAAGTAGGCTTTTAGTTTTTGTGCCGAGGTGAATTAAATTTAGGCCAAATTTCTGATGTTCCCCCCCCCCTTCTGCTGAAGTCGGCATCCCCACCCCCCACCCCCAAAAAAAATATTTGTAGTCTTTGCTACGACCCTGTGTAAGTGTACATTTAGGTCACGGGTTCGGGTTACACTCTTTGGGGCAGGTATGGAATATACTTCTAAAGAATGTAACATTTTTTTAAGTGACCCCTAAAGCTGCCAACATGCTCATGCAGCAACAATTGTCAAAACCAAAATTCCATTGGTCTCCAATACAAAGGACCCCAATACAGGTGTAGACCTATTGTCCTGATGTTTTTTGCAAAGAGGTTAATCCAATTTGCACTTGAAGTGCCAAAACAACACACTGGAACAACTGTCACTATGAATAACTTTACCCTGAAAATCTGTTTTACCGTGAAATAGATAGTTCACAACAATTTCATGATGACACAACACCGTGAAATTGCCATAAAATACTCTTGGAATTCCTTCGCCGTGAAAATGCTGTGAAAATGCTGTGAAAATGCCATGAATTTCTTGTGGCAGTTTTGGGGCAGCTCATTAATTTTCAAGATCACCATGAATTTGCTGTGAAATCACCGTGGACATTATTGCCAATATCTGAGAGGAAGAGACACTGTGAAATTGCAGTGAAATTACGGTGAACTGTTATTTCAAGGCAAAACAGATTTTCAGGGTATTTACAAGGTGAAGTTTGAAAACGTGTAATGATTTTGTGTGTGTGTACACGTGTAAATGTCCCTATGCTAAGGTTGACTACATAAAAAATTTGAATGATATTTGAATGATATGTTTTTTGCAGATGCTGATGAGTGTAGAGTCAATCCCTGTGCACCTGGAGAGAACTGCATTGATCTTGAGTACAGCTACAGATGCGAGAGTAAGTCACATTTTGCTTTCATGTGTACCCATCAAGATATTAGCCAGCATTTAGAAATAGGGTGTCCAAATTTGATGGACATTCCAAAACAGTGAGTCCAAACTGTTCACGTACAATACTTTCACATGTACATGACAGATGAAATAGGGTGTCCAACACTGAAACAGGGTGTCCAAAAGACACCCAGACACCCCTCTGACTAACACTATATGGAACCCATGTCCAAATTTGATGGACATTCCAAAACAGTGTGTCCAAACTGTTCACTTACAATACTTTCACATGTACATGACAGATGAAATAGGGTGTCCAAAAGACACCCATACACCCCTCTGACTAACACTATATGGAACCCATGTCCAAATTTGATGGACATTCCAAAACATGTCCAAACTGTTCACTTACAATACTCTCACATGTACATGACAGATGAAATAGGGTGTCCAACACTGAAACAGGGTGTCCAAAAGACACCCAGACACCCCTCTGACTAACACTATATGTTAACCATGCAGAGGACAATTTCATAACTTCAAAGATGTTGAGCAGAGAAACGTTATGCTTAATAGCATAAATCAGTTACCAGCCAAATGTTTCATTTAATGTATATCGCTTCTGGCTGGTTCTCGGCTTAATTTTGCTTAGACAAATTTCCGTAGTTATTTATATTCCTTCTCTTGATGACTATATAGTGCTAACTCCAAATGATACAAGCTGATATTAAAAATAGGTCAAACATGGCAATTTGAACATTATTACATGCACAATGTATACCACGTACATGGGCGGATCCAGAACATTTTTTAGGGGCGGCTGAGAATCAAAAACAATTATTTTTCAGTACTACAAAAATTACAATGAAATAATCAAAGGGAGAGAAAAACAAAGCACAGTGAGGGGGAAATAAGAGTGCGTTCTCCGCTCCCCTCCCGCTCTCTCTCTCTCTTTTTTGATACGATTTTAGGGGGGGCTACAGCCCCCTTAGCCCCCCCCCCCCCCATCTGCCAATGACGTAAGTCCTGTACATCATTTAGCTCCATGACAAAAGATACATGTGGCAGACATTGTGCGTCATATTGCGCTCAATCACACAGACTTGCTGTTTCATCATCAAGCTTGGGCGATAACACGATATAATATCAAATGTCGCGATACCTTTTTTTTGTTCGATTACGATATCGAGAACCTTTTCAGGTTATCGAGATATTGGCAAATCACGATTTAAAAAATATATCACAATTTAAAAAATATATCATGACTAAATAAAAAAATCGCAATTGTGAGTCAATTCAGAAATTCCATGGCCGGTCTTTTCGCTTTCAGAAGTGAGAAATAAAAGCGAACTACTTCAGTGGTTAGCCAACTGTCAGATCACAAATTACCACCATAGGGTCCAGACCCAGAACCCTTGTTGTTCTCTCCTAATCCACTGCCACTCAAAAGAAATTATTCAGACAGATTGAGAAGTGTTGAGGATTAAATCCGTACCTGTGGTTGTCGGCTATAAAGCAATCATACAAAGAATATATGAAAAACTAATCGCAATAGTATCTATATATATATATGCTTGACGATATATCGTGGATAGAAAAAATCGATATCACCCAAGCTTATTCATCATTTGAAGTACTAAGCGGTATTGGCCTACATGTAACCATGCCATCTATTGCTAACCCCCAAAAACCCTGGTCAAGCGGTCCAGGGTTATGTATGTGGTCTTATATAGTATCTGCTTTTGGAGTAAACAAAATCAAACGTTGCTAGACATGATACCCTTCCTCCATGATAATATACTGCTGCTGTGGGCAGGATTGGTGTGTTGCTGTTAATACAAATTGTAGAATTTGTGTAAAGTTCAGGCCTGTGATTCCTCAGGATTCTTCTTCTTTTTTTACAAATCTCATATTGCCTCATCATTTTCTTGAAAGAAGAGAAGTACTAC
>CM055819.1:15067510-15093921 GCA_029582265.1 Zoroaster sp. YZ-2022
ATACATCCCCATAGGGTTTGTGCAAAAGGACTATAACGGTACACTTAATAACAACGTCGAATCATTAAACATTTTTGGTAACATTTCATGTCTGTAAATTGTATTAAATTGTAACGATCAAGAGATATGTACAGAAAGAAACCTGTGACAGTTTCAACGTATTTAATTCTGATGTTTAAATAATAGTTTGAAACTCGTAATGGGCACTTTCCCCTTTGTCCAACTGCTTAGATGAACATTGTTCATGTTGTAGTACAATAATTGAATTTGACAATTGAATTTGACGTGTGTATAGCACTGCATGCTCAGTGCTTTCCGAGTGTCTGTGAAAAAACTACACAGGCGACTCGGGCGGGATTCGAACCCACGACCTCCTGCAGGGCAAAATTAAATCAATTGTTTATCTCCCGACGCAAGAATTTCACCAATCTATATATATCGCGAAACCCGCTGTTATATAGGATTCTAGCCAGCCAATTGTCATCGGGCAAGTTCGGTGGTCGAGAGGTTAAGACGTCTGCACTAGTAAGCAGGTCGTCGGTTCGAATCCCGCCCGAGTCGCCTGTGTAGTTTTTTCACAGACACTCGGAAAGCACTGAACATGCAGTGCTATACACACGTCGGTGTAGGGCAAAATTAAATCAATTGTTTATCTCCCGACGCAAGAATTTCACCAATCTATAAAACCAATTTCAACACCACTTTTTTTTATTATGACAACAATTAATGTGGACGTCCCCTATAACGCCGTTCCGCAACCTATGGGTCGCGACCCAAAATTGGGTCGCGGAGGATTTTTGATGGATCGCGGGATTACTTCAGAAATCGCGAAAAAAATTACCAACGATTTATTTCTCCCTACTTATAAGATCTTTTACTGACACAAACTTCTTTAGACCGGCATGTTTGCAAAAAGAAAGCGCGTTGTCGTATAGTATAGGGTAGCGCACATCCACAAAGTTATCAAATAAACAAGACATCACAGAAGATCACCGCGCAAAATATGCGCGGTGCATCTTTTGGTGTAAAGCGTGGGAATTCAGACACGCGAATTTCGAAGTTTTTTCATTCTATCTATGTGTCCTGTATTGCGAAGTTTTAGCGAACGAATCGTTCAAGCCTAAAAAGCTGTAGCGTCACCTCCAAAAAATCACAGCAACTCAGCTGACAAACCTCGTCAGTTTTTTGAGAGGAAAGACAGAGAAATGACAAAGAGCAAAACAATGTTAAGATCGGCAGTTTTGCCCGACAAGCAACTGTTTCGTACCAAGCTACAGTACCGCAAAAGTTGTTTCACAAAGCTACCGAGTTATCACGTGACTAATGACGGTTTCATCAGAGCCGTGTTCAGTGTCTAGTTTCCTAGAAATAAAGTTCCAAGTACCTTATCTGGGTCGTGTCAATTATTTCTGGTTACAATCCAACGATCGTTGATAGGCCAATAATGAATAGTAATAAGTAGGTGGAGTCATCCTCTCCCTTCGATCAAGCTGCTTCAAGGCAATGACTTCATGCCCGATTGGCTGATAATTGTAGCAAGTGGGCTGGGTCTTTGATCGTTAATACGCCACCGAGAACGAAACTCATTCACGTGGTCATGTGAAGCTGCATGGCTGATGGTGCAAAGTATCGAGCGATGGCGCAACAGCAATAAGAACAGTTATCGATATGATTGTCGTTGATTTGCTTTATTCACGTTAATATCTTGAATTATCTAAGTCTCAAATTACTATGTACATAGATGGTGTACTAAAATTAACGTCATATTATAGCAATTATATTTCCATAGCATTTGTAGTGATAAAGTTTTGCCATGGGGGAATGGGTCGCAGCTGAATGCCTGGAATTTTGATTGGGTCGTGGACCAAAAAGGTTGCGGAACGCAGCGCTGCCCTATAATAATCATGGTGCACACTCCATCATGGTGCACACTCCAGTGCAGACATAAAGCATCAGTTATTGTCCCACTAATCCAATTGCTGTGAACAATAGACAAACATTCCATCCTGAGCAGCTAGTTTGATACTTGTTTGTAGCGTGTCTCAGCCAGGCTATTTGAGTCTTAATAATGATTGGATACAATGTATCACAAACAGTTGGACAAAAGTGTATGGAAAATGTCCGTAAAATACTACAAAGGCGTTATCAGAGTGTAATCTCTTGAATAAAATTGCTCCTAAAAGTGTAAACATTACATTGTTCAATAGTCAACGATTTCTGTTCACACTACTGAAATGGTAAGTCCCAATTTTAAAAAGTCGTTTACGGGTACTCGGAACCGAAAAATGGAACCGGGTAATGACAGTTTCGGTCGGGTATCTGGATACCCGGATATCCGGCACAACCCTAATTAATTATGTGTGAAATAACAAATGTATTATTACACAATTTATTTACAGAAAGAAAATATTGTGAAAGATAAAATTGTAAAAAACAAATCAAAATGTGCTTAAATATCAGCTGTTTTAACCATCCACACACCAACCCTTAGAAACATTCAAATAATAAATCCCATATCCCACTATTTTATTTTAAGCTAGGTTTCAACTTCAAAGGTTCAGGGGTTTCACAGTTGTAAACCTTAAATTTATTTGGGAACTACCAACTTTGTATTCTCTTTCACTTACTATTACTATTATATCATCGTGATTGTACAAACTATACTATTTCTATGACAGTAACCAGTGGGTTAATATTTCATGTTTCAGATGATAACAAGTCCCAGGCATGTCAAATACAATGTTCCCAAGTTAACTCTCATGGAAATTTCTTGCAGTAATACTTGTGAGTGCATGCCTGGTGAATAATATTATTATTAAAAACAAACTTACCCAACTAAGGTCACAGATAATAAATTCTGTCACTGCCCAACTTTGCCAGCAAACAATCCTTTTAGATGATAATAATAATAATAATATTTATTATTTATATTGCGCAAATTTCATGTAAATATGATCAAATGCGCATAACAGTTAAAAATGCTAAAACTATAAAACTTACATAAAAGCCACTAATACAAAAATGAAGAAATCTTAATACTAATAATGATAATAATAATTATATCTAAAATTTAAAAACTGCGATGAAAGTGCAAGCAATGAAAGCATGAAGCAATACAAGCTGAACAATAACAAACAGCACTATATAGGAAATTTAGCACTATTTGGCACTATTCAGATGCTCCAGGGTTTCACCGCCCGCACTCTACAAAGAGCACTTAAAACAACTGGGCCTAACCTAAATTGAAAACTATTTTTGAAAAGATGTGTTTTCAGTAGTGATTTAAATCTATAAAATTTGTCCTCGTTCCTGATGTTTAGTGGTAATTGGTTCCATACTTTGGGTGCTGCTGCGGCAAAGGCACGATCACCTAGAGTCTTCTTGGTTATGATGGCAGGAGGCATCAATAGTGTTCCATTATTATTTGATCTCAGACTGTAGCTGGATCTCTCTCTTATACTAATTAGATTGCTAAGATATCCATGTGCTAGACCATTAATAGTTTTAAATACAAGTACGGCTATCTTATAATCTATTCTAAACTTAATAGGCAGCCAGTGTAAATTGATCAGGACTGGTGAAATATGATTGTATCTAGGAATATAACAGATAAGCCTAGCTGCTGAATTCTGTAACCGCTGCAGTTTGGCCAGATGAACAGCGGGCACTCCAAATAGCAGACTGTTGCAATAATCAATACGCGCCATAATAATTGCTTGTACTAGAAGCTTAGAAGAGCTAAGAGACAAAAACTTCCTAATGCGTCTAATATTATAAAGATGATAATAAGTTACCTGGCAAATCTTATTTATATGCGTGGTCATGCTGAGGTGATTATCAAACCACGCCCCAAGATTCCTACTACTATCCACTGCCTCTACGCATACATTACCAACCGTAATTTGCTTAATGTTTACTTTACTTAGTTGCTTATGCGTACCTAAAATCATAAATTCAGTTTTATTATCGTTTAATTTCAACTTATCTAATGTCATCCAAGTCCTTATGTCATTAATACACGTTCCATGGCTCCCATGGCTTCCAGCTGACTAGTGTCTGACCCGGGTTTAAATGAGAGGTAAAGTTGGGTGTCATCTGCGTATGCATGTACTTCTGGAAGATGAATTTTGATTATCTCGAAGAGCTTGCTTGAATATAATTATAGTGAAGAGAAGAGGGCCAAGACAGGAGCCCTGAGGAACACCATAAGGAAGGGAAAACCCCTCGGAGTGGCAGCCATTCACCGATACGCACTGAGATCTGTCTGCTAAGTAGGAACCAAACCAATCCAGCGCCTTGCCTGTTATCCCAAAACTGTTCTGTAGACGACTCAGCAGCACTTGATGGTCCACCGTGTCGAACGCGGCGCTGAGATCGAGAAGCACCAGCAGCGTTACCCTCTGACGGTCCATGTTCGACAGGATATCATTGTGCACCTTGAGTAGAGCTGTCTCTGTGCTATGATTCTCACGATACGCCGACTGGGTCATGTGATCGTGTGTCTGGTTGAAGACTGCTCGCTCAGTTAGCTTTGAAACAAACTGGAGATTGCTCACAGGTCTTAAATTTTTAAACGAGGTATCTTGGCCAGCCTTTTTGAGTCGTGGATCCACAAGAGCTGTTTTCCACTTAGATGGAAAGTAACCAAATGACAGAGATGAGTTAATCATGCACGTAATTGTAGGTAAAAGTTCCTCCAGGCAGTTAGTAACCAGGGAAGTTGGCATAGGGTCCAGCGGGCAGCTTTTCTTGGCTGACTTCTGTATGATTTTTTTCACGTCATCTTGGAAAAGTGGTTGAAAGGCACACAGTTGATGATATGATGTATGTACATTTACTAACCTACATATATAATTGTCTTAATTGAGTTAAAACCCATCAACCATGTCAACAAACCATGAACAGCTGATTAGTAACCATTCTAGATTATGTGTGTGTTACATAATCACATACACAGTCGGGTAACCACCATTATGTATGGCTATACAGTGCATATGGCGTCAGGGAACCTTTATGTTAAACTGACAACAGAGGGCGCCCTTCAACCAAAACTTTCAGGGGCATGTACAGGGGGTTAGTAATATCAATTTTTTATTTTAACGATTTAGTCTTGTTTCTAATAGGCCTGTACATGTTTTGAGGGGGGCAGAATATAAAAAAGTCAAAAAAAGTGAAATAATATCCCCGGCCACCCCCTAATTATGAGCCCATCAATAACACTCATTCTGGAACTTCTAGCATGCTTCAAACAATCAATTTGTGAAATGTCTAATTTTTAAGTGATTAACTTCCTCACTACAAGGGAAATACAAGTAGCCACGGAAAAAATAAATACATGGACTATACATCACCTACTTTATGTGACACTGTAAAAGTATAGGTATAACAAAAATAAAAAACGGCTTATAAATCAAATAAGGCTATGACCTTTTGAGATTTTTTAGATACTTTTGTATGCCTACTGGATAGTGGGTCTGGGGCCTAAAATGATTAACATCTCCAAAATATCTGATGAAAAGTAAAGATGCGAATACAGTAAATGGACTTAAGCGCAGTACACATGTCACAGGTCTCTCTAGAGTAAATATGTATTAATGAGAAAATTGGTCGATTCATTAAAAACACGTATGTGTACATTAAGTGCTTAATATTTAAAAGTCAACTAATTTTAATCTTAAAATTATACCAAAAATTACCTTCTATAGATGTACTGGAAAGTCATTGTAGGCATAACATCTGCTCTGACAGTCTGAGCCTTGTAACTGTAGTTTGACGGGTTCTATTTTAAAGCAAGATTCTGCGAAGTAGTCTGAGCAAAGCACAAATTTCATTGACGCTTCATACACAGCACACATACTTATGTAAATACTGCGGGACATGTACTGTACAAATGCCGCATTCAATGAGAATAGTGTAAATTTCCATGCATTTTCCCACAGAAAGACCTATACATGTATATGCCATATACCTTAACCTGTAGCAATTCTTCAAGTTTGTTATATTAAGAGGTGATGACTTGAGGAAGGAATATTTGTGACCCAATATCATGTAAAAAAGGAGAAATTTTCCACGCTCATTTCATTCCGTTACGTTGTAGGCCTATGTTAAACCCAGTATACAATGTACATGTACGAGATATATTAAGAGATTTTATGTGCAAACATTGTTAAATAAGTAACTAAATAAATAAATAAAAATAAATAAAAAGTTACTCAGCGAATACCAGGCATTCAGGAGCCGCGATTTATCGGGATTGATCCCTACCGGCGCTTTAAAGGCATAGGCTTTAAAGTCGTACAGGGTCCCTTCACCGGCTTCCATTAGGACCCTTCTGGTCTGGCGTTCCGGCTCACCGATATATATCCTTCCCTGCCCCGATTCCTAGCCAAGAAGGCCCTGCACCTTTAGGGGAGAAACAAGGCAGCTCCCAAGCATTACCGGTGCCAGTTCCAGCGAAAAAGCCAAGTTCCTAAATCGGGCGCAGACGGTAATCGAACCCAGACCCCGGTGGTCTGAGGGGACAGTACCAGCGCACTATCGGATCGTGCTACGAGTACGTTGGTAGTTTTTGAATGCAGTTTAAATGTGTTAAAGTATTAATGGATAAATTGGGTAAAAAAATGTCTTCGGTGGGAGTTGAACTGGTGACCGTTGGCTTCACAGTCAGTCGCTCTACCGACTGAGCTATCAGTGACTTGAACACTTAGTGCAATACATTGATGATGGAGATATGATTTGCCTACTTTTTCCTGTAAATTTACATGTAATCTTTGCCAGTGTACTTTCTCTCACAGTGATGCAAAGATACTAGGGGTAGCTGCATTTCATTGGCCGTTTTTCAGGGAACAAACAAATTCCAGTATCATTAGCTCCTCCCCTCCCCACTTTTCGACACTGTTTTAAACCAGCGCGTCATATGCTTACAGGTTGCAATAATAGGCCTATGTCATGCAATGCGTTTAACGCAATTCAGGTCGCCGTTAAATTCTCATAACAAACGAAGCGTGAGCCATTTTGGAAAAAGGCCTTACGCTTGAAATCAAATTAGGACCACTTTTTCAGGACCTATTGTATCCAAAATACGCACAGTTGGAAGTCAACGACCCCAGGTTATGATATTGGACCATTATTACACAATCCATCAAATGAATGGGCCTCAAATCTTTGTTTTTCAGAAATATTTGAGGGTATACACTTTATGATAAACAGCTCGGCGTATGACTTTTTAGTCACTTTAGTTGGGTGCACCCTCACGTGGACAGTCTCTTTCCTATACCTACAACGTAACCGTTAATCTTACATAGCGCCCTCAAAGGACGACATAAATTAGTTTATATAGCCAACATTGTACCAAAGATAGCTTTTGAGGGTTTAAATTTCGGTCAAACTTTGCATGAATTAGTATTCAGAAAACTTGATGAAGATTATAACAATTGTTATGGTATTTGACGGAAGGAACGCGTTTCCACCCAATCTCCCCCAAAAATATTTCTTATAATACGTTTGAATTGCATACAACGCCGGAAAATGACGAGTAGTATTTGTGTTCGACGGCCGTTTTCGAATGTAGAGTCCTAAACGTCTTAAAATGACGAGTTTTCTAAGAGGGAAAACCTAAGCTTTCTCTTGACCCCACGCGTGTGACTGTATCTCAAAAACTGGCAGACCTACCACGCAGCAAATGTCCATGCTATATTAAATGTTTGCTGTTCAAATCCCGCCCAGCAATGTACAGAATGTACGGGGCTATTCAATGCCAATGTATTATAAAAAATTACTTTATCGCACAGCGCTGCAAAGGTCCACGGGCTGGGTGCATTTCAGTGGCCATTTTCTGGAGATAACCATCTCCAACCTTGTATTTAAATACGACTCTATAGTGTACATACTTCACAAACAAATTCCAGTATCATTTAACACTTTCTCAATAAATTTGATAATGAGTATGAGGCAAGCAAATATTCGGTGACGTTGTGGGGGTTTATGCTGTGTAGTCCCTGGGTTGTCTGTGTTTTAAAACCCTGAGCGCAGCGCATGTACTGTTTACAACAGTCGTGTTTTTGTAATTAACGGGTTTCTCTTAATTGCCTTTGCCAATTTTTTTCATTCTCCGGAAATTCTCTATTCAGACATAGCTAGAACTATAGTGAGAGCCCCGTTAACCTCAGTGGTCAACATCACACAGATTTTCGAGGCACAACCAGACAGCCCAGACTATCATGTTTTCCGCCATATGTTTTCTACACTAAGTGCTTTTCAGGCAATCCATCATCCTGTCACTGGCTCAATGGAAATAAACCTTCAGGGCATGTGGTCGGTACTTTTGCCCAAACCCATGTACTGTTTCAAACAGTACAATGGTGCAACCGCGCATGAATTTAGGTTTTGCGCTTCATAGGGACCTTTGATCTAAAAAAATAAGCTCAGACTGTGGATAGTTATTGTTGACTGGGGGGGGGGGGGTTGTAGGGTGGGGATTGGGAGTCGGGGATTGTAGCCGGCGGCTGTTGCATGTAATAGGAGAAAGAGTTGGAAACCAAGCATGTAAATAGCTGAGTGCTTTTAAAGTCGGAACAACTGATTTACAAAACAAATCAGACTTTTGTCAGTAATTCATTATTTTTATTAAAAAAATTAAAATAAATTTTGGCTAAAATCTGTTGGGCTAGGCCCAGACTACTTCTATTCTTATAACTAACACTTTTGATAAAGGATTGTGCTCACCCCACATGATTATTACGCCCAAACCCAATGTACTTTTTCAAACAGTACCATGGTGCAACCGCGCATGAATTTTGGGCCGGCGCCGCGCAGGGTTAATCACGTAATTAAGACCTCATGCTGTGTGTACGTACATTGTACACGCGCGATGTGGGATATTCGTACATATAGGGAATAGTAATTCAGCATATTGTTTCACTTAACCTTCCGGTTTCGACCGGAAGGAGAGGTCAGATTGGGGTCATGTCTGTAAACGAAATGTGACATAGTTCAAGATCTTTTATAATAAGATGATGCAAAGATTGTGAAAATATCTTCTGTGGTTCATGAGATATGATTTTTTGAAAGATTCAACTTCCAGTTTCGACCAGAAGGAGAGGTCAGATTGGGGTCATGTCCTTAAACGAAATGTCACATTATTCAAGATCTTTTATAATAAGATGATGCAAAGATTGTGTAAATATCTTTTGTGGTTCATGAGATATGATTTTTTTGAAATATTAAACTTTGATTTAGTGTAATTCGATACCTGATGACCTCACCATGACGTTACAACCTAGGATACAACTACATGTTACGGTCGAAGTACGTGTTAAGTTTTAAGGTGCTGTGACCTTTGCAACAATCCTTTTTTGTTGGATATGTCTTACTGAGAAGGAGAAGAAAACGTTTTAAAAAAATATTTAAAAAAATAACAAGAATTGCGCTATATAGCTCGAACACCAAAAAAAGACGAACAATAACAAGAGTTCGCGCTATAGCTCGAACACCTACAAAAAATATTATTGTAAATATTAGTTAAGATAGTGATATCTGAATGGAGTCAGCGAGATTATTCGACTTAAACCTAGTATAAAGTGTTGACTGGGACTGGGAATATACCAACAATATACTTTAACATACATAATTGTAGTGGCTCATGTCAGTGGCGTATCCGGGGGCCCACTTATTGGGAAAATAGTGTTTGTAGTTAAATTCACAAAGTTAACCTATTTTTGAAATTATTTGGACATGTGTGTTTTTGTTTACATTTAATGACCTTGAGCTTTAATATTTAATTGAGTAGGCCATGAACTTTGTGTATTCGCGTCAATCCCATGCTGTACTGCCATATTGGAAACCATTCACGCTGACTAGTGATGCACCATCACTAGAGGGGCTATACAATGTAGCAATAAAGATCAACAAGCACTTGCAGCATAAGTTAAACATACGTAGGAATTAAATTTATTGGTCCAGAGCATGCATTATGTGTGCTGTACGATAAATAATTGGCCCTGAAGCCGGTTAGCAATCCAATAACTACACACCGTGTCTGCACTACTGCTTTCACAGTGATTATAGTTCCCAAATTTACAAATAAACGGTGACCTTTTTAAGTATAAAAAATAAGTAATTAATTATTTGCAATGGCCTGGAATTAACTGATATTAAAAGCTGATTTGTTTTAATGATGATTTATGTATAATTTGACACGGATATTGAGATTATGACGAAAAGTTGTGTTGGCGATCTACGAAATGTCACTTTTTCAGTGCATGTCTTTTGTACATATATACAAAACGCGCTATAAATGATGTCTTGATGAGGTCACAAGACATTTTAGGCCAAAAGGCACATCTTCGGTATCCCACAAATGTATAACTGAAAAAAGTTTGATGATCGGGTATATACTTCTTGAGCTATGTCTAATTAAATATTCATGTGACGATAACTAAGCTAATAAATTAGAATCTTAAACTAAATACATTTAATGATAAGTTCATATCCTAAGCTTTGATATGATATAGGAGCTGACTCTTTCATATTTTGCCAAATATAACTTTTGGAGTAAACAAAAGTCGTGTACAAATGTATCGTGTTTTGGCGGAATAAAAACAATAACTAGACGTTAGGTGTTTGTCCTAGGGACGAACACAAAGCTGTTCCGTTGTTGTTGGACTATAATTGTTATGACGCGACCCTCAACCTAAGTTGTAGGCCTAACCCTGATCTTGACATTGACCATTGGGTTCAGACGTTAAAGATGCATTGCCCGATTTTAGGTCGATTTGACGGTCAAAACATTATTTAAATGTTAAATTGCTATTTTTACGGATTAGGAAAAGTTATTAGCTTTCATTTGATACCTTGAATGAAAAAATCCGTCGAGGATTAGTGAGAATAAATTAAAAACGAAAATTAATAAAAGGATGGGGCAGCCTTTTAATCCTGAGACTTTCGACGTACAAAATTTGCATGTTGCAGCAGTCCAGTTATAAATATTCATTAGATATATACACGCTACACACAGTGCGTATCATATACGTTTTGTAATGGCCTGGAATTAACTCTTACTAAAAGCTGATTTGTTTGGGGGTGGGTATAGCAAAAGTTTTTTAAGTGTGTAATACTGCTGTATATATAGACTGTGTTAAAAAGTTTGTTTTGTATGAAGGGGTATTGAAAATTTACTTGCATATTGCTTTTGGTATTTATGTGTACACACATACACTGCTGTATAAAGATGTGTGCAAAGCATGGTGATGGCGGGTGGGGGATGGCTATTGAAAACTTACTTGCATATTGTTTCTTTGTATAAGCATAGTATAAGTGTGTAAATATGGACACTGCTGTATAAACACTACAGTGGCATAAGTATGGAGGCACGGGGGTGGGGGGGGGGGGGCATGTCCCCATCCCCCAGCTGAGGTCTGTGCCCGGCTGGGTGTCCCCCCCCCCATTCAGAATGTTGAAAAAATAGGTCCCCATTTCACATTGCAGGATACAAAATGTTCAAGTATTGACACCCCCCCCCCTAGAAAAGTGGTGTACCCCCAATCCCCCTTGAAAATTGGAGTCTAGTTACGCCACATAAAGACTATAATTATAAAGCATTGTTTGTAGTCAGAGATGGTGGAGGTATTGGAGTGTCATGGTCGAGTAGTGTACCGGACTCAAGTTCTGGTGTTGTCACAGTATGGGTTCGTTCCCGGTCATGGTACTTATTTGTGCAATGTGCCATTATGATTAAAACATTAAAACATAAAATATTATTTGGTGTCCTGATTTATAATATTATTTGTTCACTATTTGAGGCCAACAAGTTAATCACAGGTTCACTCTGCAGCTTCCGTGTACAAACGAATACTTAAATAAAAAATATCTATATTTACCGCACTGACATCTTTTGGGGGATAAACTATCAGCATTAATATTAATAATTATAGTTTAGGTACAAACTAATGGGGCTAGAAAATTATTCATTCAAGAAACCGTTTGGGATCATTAACATCCGTAGGAATGCAATTAATTGGTTTAAAACAAGCCTCTTGTAACGGTGCTGCACGCTATATAGCGCTACAAAACTCAAAATCTTGACAGTTAATGATTGTCACAAGATGGCGGCATACAACTTAAACGGTGATGTCTTTCAGAGAATAATCCTTAAGGTACAATTAATTTATATATTTCGCAAATGAATTTTAGCCTTCCGGAGATGAATGTTCCACATTAGAATTAATACAAAAAATCTGAATGTATTTTCTCATTAACAACACAATCTGAAATAAGCTGAAACTTTCATAGGTTGGTATTTATACTTACCTTATAAAGTATAGATACATGACGGACATTTTACCAAAAGTAAGCCGACATGGTTGATGAGATATTAGCAGTTATGTTTAATTGAGGGGAATGTATGCCAATGGTTATATTGGCTTTTTAGTATATATTTTGAATAAAGATAATACATTTAACAACCACCCTGTGAAAGTTAACAAGAAAATAATGAAAATGCATTCATATGCTGTATTAATTCTTACCTGGAATTTACGAAAGAGTATTTTTTCCTAAATTCAAACTGGGAATTATTTCACTGACAACACCTCAAACCAAATTATGTAATGTAAAGTTGATTCTATCATCAACTTTACACCAAGTATGTTAAACATTAAAACTGGACCATTTGGTAATTTTGTTTTGTATTGTGCAGAATTACGCAGGAAACGGAACAATTATAATGGTACAGGTAACATTGGTAATATAATGTTACCAAATCATCACCTGAAAGCTAACTTGATATGAATTTGGTAAATTTACTAGTCATCTTGAGAGGTAATTCCTTCTATAATGTGCTTTAATTTAAGAAAAAGACAAAGTAAAAAGACACATCAAACTACTGAATAAATTTTTCGAAAGTTGTATCCATGTAAACCACATCTGGAAGTGATGGGAATATTTTAAAGAATGTCATTAAGTCATATTATGGTAAATGCACAAATTAATGGATAAGGCATGGATACAGAAATCATACATGCTCAGTTTCCTCATAGAAGTGAGTTGTTACAAGTATAAATTTTATTATGGATTGAATGTATGTGCATGTTGTCATTAAGCAGTTAACGCGTCTGACTACGCATCTGCATTTATTTTAATATGCCTCTGTTTTCTTTCTTTTTATCCATTTACATCTCTCATACATGAAAAAGTAATCAGTATACAAATTTAACATGGTTTTAGGGTGGACAGTCGATATTAGCTCCCCGAGGTATTGGAAGTTTTACTTGGCAAGGATTTGTCAACTGTAAGGAAAACGAAAGATAAATTTGAAAAAAATTATCTGGCATGCTTTGACTTACATTCATACATTAATGTTCATTTATATGTTGTCAAGATGATATTATTGGTTCACATGGAAAATTCTATGTTGTACTACATCTTGCTGACTAGGTCCTTGTCTGTAAGAAGCAGCTTCCTGTTTGGGATGGCAAGTCCACCTTTACAAGGAAGCCCCTCATTGTGGATCCAGGCTGTATGGGGGCACCAAATCAATCTGAAACTTCCTGGAAGGATACATTAATCTCACAAAGTCAGACAATACAACAGTGTTGGAACATAGGTCAGCACTACGGCACTTGTTCCGCATCCCATCCCGAAATGTGGCTTTCCCTAACATGAGGACTGCTGTGATGTATGAGCCAAGACATCTGCCTGTCAGCAATTCATCTGCCATCCAAACTCACTGACACATGTTTTATTTTTCTGAAAATCCCAATAATTCAAATATGCATATAAATATACGTGGAATTATAGCGCCCTGTAGCAGTCGTTTTCATGAGAACCGAAGACGTCATCATGATAACATATTATGACTTTACATAGTACCAAGTTACAATAATATTAGGTGAAGGCATGATGGAGTAATGGCGAGATGTTTGATCTTCTTCCACCCCTTGTGCTAAGAATTATCAGCGTAAGCTCATTATAAGGGCAAACAAATAGTGGGCCAGAACAGTTAACGTTTTCACTGTTAACATTTTTTTTTTCATGTTTAGGACATCCAAAGGAACAAAAAAAACATTGGTGGCGGTGGGTTATTGGGGAGGGTGCACGGTAGACCCCTCCAGCCCACAGATTAGTGGGAGATATCTATTTTTAAAGAGTAAATTCTCTCTTTAACAAATCAAGATATATAATTGTGCTTGTTTAACTCCTGTACACTTTTCTTTGCTTAAATAACTTTATCAAATTATGTTAATATTATGTGCCAATAGTTATTTCTTTGCTTAAATTTCATATATTCTGCTTTATGTTTAAGCTTTTTTGCTAGTATTTTTTGTTGCTGTTCTGCAGTTAGTTGACTATCTGAAACTTTGAAGATAAGGTAAATTATCTCACCCACTGGAAATTTCTCTTTCTTTGCAGGTGATACCATCCCTCCAGTACTTGTTGGATGTCCAACAGGGACCATCACTCAGGCTATACCTTTTGGATCTACATCAGTGTTTGTGTCATGGACTGTACCAACTGCAACTGACAACTCTGGGGTCAACCCTACTCCAGTGGTTTCACCACAAGGCCCAGGGGTCTATACTGCAGGATTTTATCCCATCACATACACAGCAACAGATGCATCCAACAATGCAGCCTCTTGCACATTTAATGTGCTAGTTACACAAGGAGGTACTAGAGCATATTTGAAAATTAATATTCCTTGTGAATCCTTATTTTTATTGATATTTTTAACACAAATAACTGACACACTCTTCTTTTTTTACAAACTTTTTCATAAACCTACACAGTGGTGTCTTTTACATTACGATCTCAAAAGCTCCAAAATTTGTTTAACTGCAATGAGTGGTATCCCCTTCATGCACATCATAGCCATCTTGAGATGAAATACACTTCAGCTCCAAGTGTGGGGAAGTTTGTGGTGCCATTTTACAGTCTGTTTACAAACATTTGTACAGAGTCATGTCGTTTTGGAAGACCAAGCTGCACCTACCAGCGAGTATGAGAAGTTTTCTACCTGTACAAATGAAGACATTTTCATGTACCATATATTTTTTTTCTGTGAAAATGTCTTTCCCCGTTACTGTTAACACTTAATTGCAAATTGAGCCATTCGTTTCCGCTAGTTACCAGTGGAATTCTGGCCTGAAGAAAGTGGTTTGAATTAATGGTCCAAATATAAAAGGTCTACATAAATTTATCCATCAATTAGTCATCAGCAAATCTTGCAAGAGATGTACAATCTTAACCTCTAATTAAAAAGGAGGAATAATTAAAACAAGTTGAGAAGTATAATGCTTACTATCTTTGAACATTTCAGCTTATTTAATTGTGTTGTCAGTGAGATAATAGTGAGAATACATTGAGTCTTTTGTATTCTTAATCTAATATGAAATTTAGGAAAGAGGATGCTTTCCTTGTTTTGAACTGGAAATTATTTCACTGTACTCGAAAGTGAAAGCACCTAAAACAAAATAACTTCACATTTACCATCTGTTTTACATTACAATTTTACTATTTTGTAATTTTCTTTTAATTAACAATTCTATATTTCACCTTCAAGCTGATCTCAATAGATCCTGAATTTATTCTTTCTATTCTTAAGTTCCTGCCTCAAGCCTGTCCTTTTTACGCTTTACTGGCTTCCCTTAAATGTGTCATATGTTTTGCATAGATGGTGATCCCAGGTTGACATGGGGGCACAGGTGGTAATTGTAATGCCACTAATGATAACTGTTCACTGAATAGTCTTTCTAAGTTCACAAACTATTACATAATTTAATTCATTTTACACACATCCTAATAAGGCAAAACTTTCACAACATTGTTCTCCTTTAAGTAAGACTAATTGCGGTGACACCATGTGAAATTCTCAATTGAGTAGTAATTAGTTCTGAAAAGAACTGGAGGTTACAACTCTAATTGCGGTGACACCATGTGAAATTCTCAATTGAGTAGTAATTAGTTCTGAAAAGAACTGGAGGTTACAACTCCTGTGAAATTGTCAAGTGAGTAGTAATTAGTTCTGAAAAGAACTGTAACCTCCAGTTCTTTTCAGAACTAATTAGTCTTACTTATCCTCTTCACCATGCAAAAATACAAGTTTTACATATTGTTCTCCTTTGTCAATTCTCCAACACCTTCTTCCAATGGTTCAGTCAGTCCATCCATCTCCCAGTTGTCACAATAAATCACTGTTGCTGTCTTTATGATGCGCAGAGTACTTTCAAATATACTTTTCCTTGTACATGACAAGCCTTGGAGAGTGTATCTGTACTCACTCCAATACCAATAAATATTTGACAACATATTTTGCAACACAGTAGTTGCTATTTGTGACTTCCAAACAATGTACATATTATATGATCAAAAGGGTACAATTTATATGCAGTACACAAAATTATGTCATGCATTGTGCTCATACTCTCACATACATCTTAATTAACTGAAGTCAATTTATAATTAGCAACATAGTCTAATGTAAAATACATGAAGCTATAATCTCTCATTTTTTTTATGCAATTCGCCCCACACAAGGCCAATGGCCACTCCAAGGTGGGGGCTACTCAGTCATTAAGTTGTTACAACGACTCCACACTGAAGAAACCAGCCCCTCGCACCGAAACAAGACAAGTTAATAACCAGCCTCTTCACGGTGCGAATAGGACTGGGAGGGGTAACTAGTCCAGAACATGGCAGTTGTTAAACTGCCTCTGCCCCTATAAGCATTTAAGCAATTATCGTTAAGTGTCTTGCTCAAGGACACAAGTGTCTTGCTCAAGGACACAAGTGTCTTGCTCAAGGACACAAGTGTCTTGCTCAAGGACACAAGTGTCACGGCCGGGATTCGAACCCACATTCTGCTGCTAACACCAGAACTTGAGTCCGGTAAGCTAGACCGCTCAGCCACGACACTCCACGATCATATACTGATTATAATTTATTTCATTCTTTGCAGCTGATACGACTGCTCCAGTACTTGTTGGATGTCCAACAGGGACCATCACTCAGGCTATACCTTTTGGATCATCAACTGTGGATGTGACATGGACTGCACCAACTGCAACTGACAACTCTGGGGTCAACCCTACTCCAGTGGTTTCACCACGAGGCCCAGGTCCTTTTGGAGTCGGACAACAGACTATCACATACACAGCCACGGATGCAGCTGGCAATGTGGCCACTTGTTCATTCCAGGTCAATGTTGTACAGATAGGTAGGTGGGACATATCTAGTTTTTAATGTAATAATTCTCCATATTCATTAATTCTCCATAGATCTTAACATCTTAGTTGACTATCTGAAACTTTGAAGATAAGGTAAATTATCTCACCCACTGGAAATTTCTCTTTCTTTGCAGGTGATACCATCCCTCCAGTACTTGTTGGATGTCCAACAGGGACCATCACTCAGGCTATACCTTTTGGATCTACATCAGTGTTTGTGTCATGGACTGTACCAACTGCAACTGACAACTCTGGGGTCAACCCTACTCCAGTGGTTTCACCACAAGGCCCAGGGGTCTATACTGCAGGATTTTATCCCATCACATACACAGCAACAGATGCAGCCAACAATGCAGCCACTTGCACATTTAATGTGCTAGTTACACAAGGAGGTACTAGAGCATATTTGAAAATTAATATTCCTTGTGAATCCTTATTTTTATTGATATTTTTAACACAAATAACTGACACACTCTTCTTTTTTTACAAACTTTTTCATAAACCTACACAGTGGTGTCTTTTACATTACGATCTCAAAGCTCCAAAATTTGTTTAACTGCAATGAGTGGTATCCCCTTCATGCACATCATAGCCATCTTGAGATGAAATACACTTCAGCTCCAAGTGTGGGGAAGTTTGTGGTGCCATTTTACAGTCTGTTTACAAACATTTGTACAGAGTCATGTCGTTTTGGAAGACCAAGCTGCACCTACCAGCGAGTATGAGAAGTTTTCTACCTGTACAAATGAAGACATTTTCATGTACCATATATTTTTTTCTGTGAAAATGTCTTTCCCCGTTACTGTTAACACTTAATTGCAAATTGAGCCATTCGTTTCCGCTAGTTACCAGTGGAATTCTGGCCTGAAGAAAGTGGTTTGAATTAATGGTCCAAATATAAAAGGTCTACATAAATTTATCCATCAATTAGTCATCAGCAAATCTTGCAAGAGATGTACAATCTTAACCTTAATTAAAAAGGAGGAATAATTAAAACAAGTTGAAAAGTATAATGCTTACTATCTTTGAACATTTCAGCTTATTTAATTGTGTTGTCAGTGAGATAATAGTGAGAATACATTGAGTCTTTTGTATTCTTAATCTAATATGAAATTTAGGAAAGAGGATGCTTTCCTTGTTTTGAACTGGAAATTATTTCACTGTACTCGAAAGTGAAAGCACCGAAAACAAAGTAACTTCATATTTACCATCTGTTTTACATTACAATTTTACTATTTTGTAATTTTCCTTTAATTAACAATTCTATATTTCACCTTCAAGCTGATCTCAATGGATCCTGAATTTAGTCTTTCTATTCTTAAGTTCCTGCCTCAAGCCTGTCCTTTTTACGCTTTACTGGCTTCCCTTAAATGTGTCATATGTTTTGCATAGATGGTGATCCCAGGTTGAGATGGGGGGCACAGGTGGTAATTGTAATGCCACTAATGATAACTGTTCACTGAATAGTCTTTCTAAGTTCACAAACTATTACATAATTTAATTCATTTTACACACATCCTAATAAGGCAAAACTTTCACAACATTGTTCTCCTTTAAGTAAGACTAATTGCGGTGACACCATGTGAAATTCTCAATTGAGTAGTAATTAGTTCTGAAAAGAACTGGAGGTTACAACTCTAATTGCGGTGACACCATGTGAAATTCTCAATTGAGTAGTAATTAGTTCTGAAAAGAACTGGAGGTTACAACTCCTGTGAAATTGTCAAGTGAGTAGTAATTAGTTCTGAAAAGAACTGTAACCTCCAGTTCTTTTCAGAATTAATTAGTCTTACTTATCCACTTCACCATGCAAAGATACAAGTTTTACATATTGTTCTCCTTTGTCAATTCTCCAACACCTTCCAATGGTTCAGTCAGTCCATCCATCTCCCAGTTGTCACAATAAATCACTGTTGCTGTCTTTATGATGCGCAGAGTACTTTCAAATTTACTTTTCCTTGTACATGACAAGCCTTGGAGAGTGTATCTGTACTCACTCCAATACCAATAAATAATTGACAACATATTTTGCAACACAGTAGTTACTATTTGTGACTTCCAAACAATGTACATAATATGATCAAAATGGTACAATTTATATGCAGTACACAAAATTATGTCATGCATTGTGCTCATACTCTCACATACATCTTAACTGAAGTCAATTTATAATTAGCAACATAGTCCAATGGAAAATACATGAAGCTATAATCTCTCATTTTTGTTCATGCAATTCGCCCCACACAAGGCCAATGGCCACTCCAAGGTGGGGGCTACTCAGTCATTAAGTTGTTACAACGACTCCACACTGAAGAAACCAGCCCCTCGCACCGAAACAAGACAAGTTAATAACCAGCCTCTTCACAGTGCGAATAGGACTGGGAGGGGTAACTAGTCCAGAACATGGCAGTTGTTAAACTGCCTCTGCCCCTATAAGCATTTAAGCAATTATCGTTAAGTGTCTTGCTCAAGGACACAAGTGTCTTGCTCAAGGACACAAGTGTCACGGCCGGGATTCGAACCCACATTCTGCTGCTAACACCAGAACTTGAGTCCGGTAAGCTAGACCGCTCAGCCACGACACTCCACGATCATATACTGATTATAATTTATTTCATTCTTTGCAGCTGATACGACTGCTCCAGTACTTGTTGGATGTCCAACAGGGACCATCACTCAGGCTATACCTTTTGGATCATCAACTGTGGATGTGACATGGACTGCACCAACTGCAACTGACAACTCTGGGGTCAACCCTACTCCAGTGGTTTCACCACGAGGCCCAGGTCCTTTTGGAGTCGGACAACAGACTATCACATACACAGCCACGGATGCAGCTGGCAATGTGGCCACTTGTTCATTCCAGGTCAATGTTGTACAGATAGGTAGGTGGGACATATCTAGTTTTTAATGTAATAATTCTCCATATTCATTAATTCTCCATAGATCTTAACATCTTAGTTGACTATCTGAAACTTTGAAGATAAGGTAAATTATCTCACCCACTGGAAATTTCTCTTTCTTTGCAGGTGATACCATCCCTCCAGTACTTGTTGGATGTCCAACAGGGACCATCACTCAGGCTATACCTTTTGGATCTACATCAGTGTTTGTGTCATGGACTGTACCAACTGCAACTGACAACTCTGGGGTCAACCCTACTCCAGTGGTTTCACCACAAGGCCCAGGGGTCTATACTGCAGGATTTTATCCCATCACATACACAGCAACAGATGCAGCCAACAATGCAGCCACTTGCACATTTAATGTGCTAGTTACACAAGGAGGTACTAGAGCATATTTGAAAATTAATATTCCTTGTGAATCCTTATTTTTATTGATTTCTTTGTTAACACAAATAACTGACACACTCTTCTTTTTTACAAACTTTTTCATAAACCTACACAGTGGTGTCTTTTACATTACGATCTCAAAAGGTCCAAAATTTGTTTAACTGCAATGAGTGGTATCCCCTTCATGCACATCATAGCCATCTTGAGATGAAATACACTTCAGCTCCAAGTGTGGGGAAGTTTGTGGTGCCATTTTACAGTCTGTTTACAAACATTTGTACAGAGTCATGTCGTTTTGAAAGACCAAGCTGCACCTACCAGCAAGTATGAGAAGTTTCTACCTGTACAAATAAAGACATTTTCATGTACCATTTATTTTTTTCTGTGAAAATGTCTTTCCCCGTTACTGTTAACACTTAATTGCAAATTGAGCCATTCGTTTCCGCTAGTTACCAGTGGAATTCTGGCCTGAAGAAAGTGGTTTAAATTAATGGTCCAAATATAAAAGGTCTACATAAATTTATCCATCAATTAGTCATCAGCAAATCTTGCAAGGGATGTACAATCTTAACCTCTAATTAAAAAAACAGGAATAATTTAAACAAGTTGAAATGTATAATGCTTACTATCTTTGAACATTTCAGCTTATTTAATTGTGTTGTCAGTGAGATAATAGTGAGAATACATTGAGTCTTTTGTATTCTTAATCTAATATGAAATTTAGGAAAGAGGATGCTTTCCTTGTTTTGAACTGGAAATTATTTCACTGTACTCGAAAGTGAAAGCACCGAAAACAAAGTAACTTCATATTTACCATCTGTTTTACATTACAATTTTACTATTTTGTAATTTTCCTTTAATTAACAATTCTATATTTCACCTTCAAGCTGATCTCAATGGATCCTGAATTTAGTCTTTCTATTCTTAAGTTCCTGCCTCAAGCCTGTCCTTTTTACGCTTTACTGGCTTCCCTTAAATGTGTCATATGTTTTGCATAGATGGTGATCCCAGGTTGACATGGGGGCACAGGTGGTAATTGTAATGCCACTAATGATAACTGTTCACTGAATAGTCTTTCTAAGTTCACAAACTATTACATAATTTAATTCATTTTACACACATCCTAATAAGGCAAAACTTTCACAACATTGTTCTCCTTTAAGTAAGACTAATTGCGGTGACACCATGTGAAATTCTCAATTGAGTAGTAATTAGTTCTGAAAAGAACTGGAGGTTACAACTCTAATTGCGGTGACACCATGTGAAATTCTCAATTGAGTAGTAATTAGTTCTGAAAAGAACTGGAGGTTACAACTCCTGTGAAATTGTCAAGTGAGTAGTAATTAGTTCTGAAAAGAACTGTAACCTCCAGTTCTTTTCAGAATTAATTAGTCTTACTTATCCACTTCACCATGCAAAGATACAAGTTTTACATATTGTTCTCCTTTGTCAATTCTCCAACACCTTCCAATGGTTCAGTCAGTCCATCCATCTCCCAGTTGTCACAATAAATCACTGTTGCTGTCTTTATGATGCGCAGAGTACTTTCAAATATACTTTTCCTTGTACATGACAAGCCTTGGAGAGTGTATCTGTACTCACTCCAATACCAATAAATATTTGACAACATATTTTGCAACACAGTAGTTACTATTTGTGACTTCCAAACAATGTACATATATGATCAAAAGGGTACAATTTATATGCAGTACACAAAATTATGTCATGCATTGTGCTCATACTTTCACATACATCTTAACTGAAGTCCATTTATAATTAGCAACATAGTCCAATGGAAAATACATGAAGCTATAATCTCTCATTTTTTTTATGCAATTCGCCCCACACAAGGCCAATGGCCACTCAAGGTGGGGGCTACTCAGTCATTAAGTTGTTACAACGACTCCACACTGAAGAAACCAGCCCCTCGCACCGAAACAAGACAAGTTAATAACCAGCCTCTTCACAGTGCGAATAGGACTGGGAGGGGTAACTAGTCAGAACATGGCAGTTGTTAAACTGCCTCTGCCCCTATAAGCATTTAAGCAATTATCGTTAAGTGTCTTGCTCAAGGACACAAGTGTCTTGCTCAAGGACACAAGTGTCACGGCCGGGATTCGAACCCACATTCTGCTGCTAACACCAGAACTTGAGTCCGGTAAGCTAGACCGCTCAGCCACGACACTCCACGATCATATACTGATTATAATTTATTTCATTCTTTGCAGCTGATACGACTGCTCCAGTACTTGTTGGATGTCCAACAGGGACCATCACTCAGGCTATACCTTTTGGATCATCAACTGTGGATGTGACATGGACTGCACCAACTGCAACTGACAACTCTGGGGTCAACCCTACTCCAGTGGTTTCACCACGAGGCCCAGGTCCTTTTGGAGTCGGACAACAGACTATCACATACACAGCCACGGATGCAGCTGGCAATGTGGCCACTTGTTCATTCCAGGTCAATGTTGTACAGATAGGTAGGTGGGACATATCTAGTTTTTAATGTAATAATTCTCCATATTCATTAATTCTCCATAGATCTTAACATCTTAGTTGACTATCTGAAACTTTGAAGATAAGGTAAATTATCTCACCCACTGGAAATTTCTCTTTCTTTGCAGGTGATACCATCCCTCCAGTACTTGTTGGATGTCCAACAGGGACCATCACTCAGGCTATACCTTTTGGATCTACATCAGTGTTTGTGTCATGGACTGTACCAACTGCAACTGACAACTCTGGGGTCAACCCTACTCCAGTGGTTTCACCACAAGGCCCAGGGGTCTATACTGCAGGATTTTATCCCATCACATACACAGCAACAGATGCAGCCAACAATGCAGCCACTTGCACATTTAATGTGCTAGTTACACAAGGAGGTACTAGAGCATATTTGAAAATTAATATTCCTTGTGAATCCTTATTTTTATTGAATTTGTTTTAACACAAATAACTGACACACTCTTCTTTTTTTACAAACTTTTTCATAAACCTACACAGTGGTGTCTTTTACATTACGATCTCAAAAGGCAAAAAATTTGTTTAACTGCAATGAGTGGTATCCCCTTCATGCACATCATAGCCATCTTGAGATGAAATACACTTCAGCTCCAAGTGTGGGGAAGTTTGTGGTGCCATTTTACAGTCTGTTTACAAACATTTGTACAGAGTCATGTCGTTTTGGAAGACCAAGCTGCACCTACCAGCGAGTATGAGAAGTTTTCTACCTGTACAAATGAAGACATTTTCATGTACCATATATTTTTTTCTGTGAAAATGTCTTTCCCCGTTACTGTTAACACTTAATTGCAAATTGAGCCATTCGTTTCCGCTAGTTACCAGTGGAATTCTGGCCTGAAGAAAGTGGTTTGAATTAATGGTCCAAATATAAAAGGTCTACATAAATTTATCCATCAATTAGTCATCAGCAAATCTTGCAAGGGATGTACAATCTTAACCTCTAATTAAAAAAGCAGGAATAATTTAAACAAGTTGAAATGTATAATGCTTACTATCTTTGAACATTTCAGCTTATTTAATTGTGTTGTCAGTGAGATAATAGTGAGAATACATTGAGTCTTTTGTATTCTTAATCTAATATGAAATTTAGGAAAGAGGATGCTTTCCTTGTTTTGAACTGGAAATTATTTCACTGTACTCGAAAGTGAAAGCACCTAAAACAAAATAACTTCACATTTACCATCTGTTTTACATTACAATTTTACTATTTTGTAATTTTCCTTTAATTAACAATTCTATATTTCACCTTCAAGCTGATCTCAATGGATCCTGAATTTAGTCTTTCTATTCTTAAGTTCCTGCCTCAAGCCTGTCCTTTTTACGCTTTACTGGCTTCCCTTAAATGTGTCATATGTTTTGCATAGATGGTGATCCCAGGTTGACATGGGGGCACAGGTGGTAATTGTAATGCCACTAATGATAACTGTTCACTGAATAGTCTTTCTAAGTTCACAAACTATTACATAATTTAATTCATTTTACACACATCCTAATAAGGCAAAACTTTCACAACATTGTTCTCCTTTAAGTAAGACTAATTGCGGTGACACCATGTGAAATTCTCAATTGAGTAGTAATTAGTTCTGAAAAGAACTGGAGGTTACAACTCTAATTGCGGTGACACCATGTGAAATTCTCAATTGAGTAGTAATTAGTTCTGAAAAGAACTGGAGGTTACAACTCCTGTGAAATTGTCAAGTGAGTAGTAATTAGTTCTGAAAAGAACTGTAACCTCCAGTTCTTTTCAGAATTAATTAGTCTTACTTATCCACTTCACCATGCAAAGATACAAGTTTTACATATTGTTCTCCTTTGTCAATTCTCCAACACCTTCCAATGGTTCAGTCAGTCCATCCATCTCCCAGTTGTCACAATAAATCACTGTTGCTGTCTTTATGATGCGCAGAGTACTTTCAAATTTACTTTTCCTTGTACATGACAAGCCTTGGAGAGTGTATCTGTACTCACTCCAATACCAATAAATAATTGACAACATATTTTGCAACACAGTAGTTACTATTTGTGACTTCCAAACAATGTACATAATATGATCAAAATGGTACAATTTATATGCAGTACACAAAATTATGTCATGCATTGTGCTCATACTCTCACATACATCTTAACTGAAGTCAATTTATAATTAGCAACATAGTCCAATGGAAAATACATGAAGCTATAATCTCTCATTTTTGTTCATGCAATTCGCCCCACACAAGGCCAATGGCCACTCCAAGGTGGGGGCTACTCAGTCATTAAGTTGTTACAACGACTCCACACTGAAGAAACCAGCCCCTCGCACCGAAACAAGACAAGTTAATAACCAGCCTCTTCACAGTGCGAATAGGACTGGGAGGGGTAACTAGTCCAGAACATGGCAGTTGTTAAACTGCCTCTGCCCCTATAAGCATTTAAGCAATTATCGTTAAGTGTCTTGCTCAAGGACACAAGTGTCTTGCTCAAGGACACAAGTGTCACGGCCGGGATTCGAACCCACATTCTGCTGCTAACACCAGAACTTGAGTCCGGTAAGCTAGACCGCTCAGCCACGACACTCCACGATCATATACTGATTATAATTTATTTCATTCTTTGCAGCTGATACGACTGCTCCAGTACTTGTTGGATGTCCAACAGGGACCATCACTCAGGCTATACCTTTTGGATCGTCAACTGTGGATGTGACATGGACTGCACCAACTGCAACTGACAACTCTGGGGTCAACCCTACTCCAGTGGTTTCACCACGAGGCCCAGGTCCTTTTGGAGTCGGACAACAGACTATCACATACACAGCCACGGATGCAGCTGGCAATGTGGCCACTTGTTCATTCCAGGTCAATGTTGTACAGATAGGTAGGTGGGACATATCTAGTTTTTAATGTAATAATTCTCCATATTCATTAATTCTCCATAGATCTTAACATCTTAGTTGACTATCTGAAACTTTGAAGATAAGGTAAATTATCTCACCCACTGGAAATTTCTCTTTCTTTGCAGGTGATACCATCCCTCCAGTACTTGTTGGATGTCCAACAGGGACCATCACTCAGGCTATACCTTTTGGATCTACATCAGTGTTTGTGTCATGGACTGTACCAACTGCAACTGACAACTCTGGGGTCAACCCTACTCCAGTGGTTTCACCACAAGGCCCAGGGGTCTATACTGCAGGATTTTATCCCATCACATACACAGCAACAGATGCATCCAACAATGCAGCCTCTTGCACATTTAATGTGCTAGTTACACAAGGAGGTACTAGAGCATATTTGAAAATTAATATTCCTTGTGAATCCTTATTTTTATTGATATTTTTAACACAAATAACTGACACACTCTTCTTTTTTACAAACTTTTTCATAAACCT
>CM055819.1:15094421-15118785 GCA_029582265.1 Zoroaster sp. YZ-2022
TGTAACACCCCACTCCACACAGATGAGGGACATTTTATTTGCATTTAAAGGGTTTCAACTCTTCATTGACTATGAACTAATAACTTTAAATATATTTTCATAGAAATCATTGAAATTAAGGTTTATATTTATGCGAAATAAATTAATCCATTTTGTGAGATGTAAACATATACCTTCCAAACAATCTGAAATTTAGGTAGAATTATTTTTAAAGCAACTCATATTGATAAGAAATACTGAATGGTCTCACTTTTTGGGTTTTGATGAATGGCGTAACGTTTCCATGTTTCTTTGGTCAAGGAACTAAAGAAACGTGTTTTTTTTTGAATTTTTAACACAAATTACTTGGTGCAACACTACACATGTATTTAAGTTTTGAATGAAGAAATAAGTGTTTCTTGTATTTTGTTCAGTGAATTGAGTTACATTTTAGAGGAAACTAGCAACCAAACTGTAACAACCAAGGACTGTAGAAAGTGTTACTACAATAACTCAACTATTTTACCTCTGAAACAGTTTTTTGTGTGATGTTTCGCTAATTTCAACAGACATTTCTTTAGACATTTTACAAGAGAAGAAAAAAAATGATAAACCTCATTGAAATATTTTGGATGAAACTTTATACTTTGGAGGTTACACATGTTATGGAAAGGGAACAGCTTCCCCAAAAAAGGAGAAAAAAACTCCTTCCCCAATGAATGGTGGGTGGGGTGTGACATTCATTCATTTTAGTCTACTCAAATATTAAATACTATTATTCAACAACAAAACAGACAACAAAACGTAATATTTAATTTGTAAAGAAATTACAGCAACTTGGTGATAATTTGTGTGGGAATTTAAAGTGTATATTTGTTGCGACTTCGCGTCTCTGGCAGCAGAGGGTGCGCTTCATGTGCGCGAGATAGCCCAGCATGGCGCTTTTAGGAAGCTGCTTGCACAGACACATTTGTCACGTTGCACAGTTGCAGGTGTTCAGGGTTCAAAGTTATTACTGGCCATTAAGCTCAACCTCAGCAAGGGAGGGATGCTACAAAGGGAGGGATTTTGCTACACCGCTACACCGCTATACTGATCTGATATACTGATCTGTGATTTGATTCATCATAATCATTTATATACAAGCATCAACCTTATATTAAACTGGTTACTAAAAACGAGGCTGGTATATTCCCTGCCACGTGGTCCACAGCAGTGGTAAATATCGGCTCGTTTTTAACTGTTCGTTTGCGTTTGCTGCTCAGAACCTAAACGGAGAGTTACTTGCTGGTCCTACCCTGAGTCCATCTTTATTGGAAGTGCTGTTACGTATTCGTCAGGGTCGAGTTGCCGTGTCAGGTGACATCACTGCAATGTTCCACCAACTAAGACTGTCCTCTGAGGATCGAAGTATGTTCCGGTTTCTTTGGTGGGATGAAGGTCTTGATACATGGGTTGTAATTGAATGGATGGTTCTCCCCTTCGGAGCTGCGTGTAGCCCATGCTGTGCTACTTTCGCCTTGCAGAAGGTTGCCAAGGACCAACAACAACAGCACCCCGTAGTCCTGAAAACGATCGAACATGAAACTTACGTGGATAATCAGCTTGCAAGTCGAGACTCAGTGTAGCAGGCCAAGGATCTTGTCACGAGCACCCGTCGGTGTCTTCAAGATGCCGGGTTCAAGATGGTCAAGTATGCCTGTAGTCATGCAGAAGTTGTTGAACACCTCCCCCAGAAGCAAGGTCAAACCACCAGGTGCAGTCACTTTCCCTTGATCTACAAGAGGGAGATCCAGAACCAGCTCTCGGACTGTACTGGGATTGTAACAGGGATCATTTGTATCATCCGGCCAAGGTTCCAGACAAGGGTTTGCTCACAAAGCGCACCGCGTTGAGGGTGTTAGCAAGTCAGTTCGAGCCTCTCGGAGACATTGCACCATTTACCGCTCGAGCAAACTCATAGTTCAAGAACTCTGGAAAGATAAGCTGGATTGGGATGTCCCAGTAACTGACCCTGATATCAAATGCAGATGGGAAGAGTGGTGTTCAGAGTTGGAACAGATCCCAGGTGTGCGCCTTCAACGCTGCTACACCCCACCGCATGTGGACAGCGCAAACGTCAGAAGAACCTTACACGTCTTTTCTGATGCCTCAGAGAGACTGTACGGAGCAGTAGCCTACGTACGTTCAGTAGACGACCAGGGCGACATCCATGTGAGTTTTGTTCTTGCTAAATGTCGTGTTGCCCCAAAACGTCTTATGTCCATGCCCCGCCTTGAGTTAATGGCTGCACTTACTGGTTCTCAACTCGCCCAGGTAGCCCTCAAGGCACTCACTGTTGACATTGATTATACCATCATGTGTAGTGACTCCACCACAGTCCTCACGTGGATCCAGTCTGATTCGTGCTGCTTTAAGTTATTTGTAGGAACTCGTGTTGCCGAGATTCAGTCCTTGACCGAGGGAATGGAGTGGCGCTATGTTCATACCACAGATAACCGGCAGATGATATCACACGTGGATTACATGTCTGGCTGCTGGGGGATGGTTCTAGATGGAGTGGAGGCCCCTTATGGTTACTCGGCCCACGAGATGAATGGCAGAGCGACAGCAAATCCGTTCTTGCACAAACCCGGGCAACGTCTTCTGTGGAGACAAGTGAGTTCAAGGGCAACATATTTTGCGGATTGACAGTCTCTGATTCTGCAGCTGATCTAGATTTAGAAGGATTCTGCACGTGGAAGGAAGCAGTGAATGCACTTGGGGATCGGCTCTTCTCTGAAGAAGAAGAGTTAGAGGATGCATTCACTCCTGATCAAATCCGTGAGGTAGAAATTCATCTCCTCCGTCGTGCCCAACTTGATAGTTTCAAGGCTGAGATCTCTGCACTTTCGGCGGGCAAGGAAATGCCCCACAATAGTCGCCTATTGGAGCTGTCTCCCGAATTTGATGACACAACACAACTGCTTAGGGTCGGTGGTCGCCTTAGGAAATTACAGCAGTCTGACGAGATTGCTCTCGCGCCTCACCCTGTGGTACTCGATTCACATCACCCAATCACTAAACTCATCATTAGGGATGCAGATTGTCATTTCAATCATCAAGCTGGAACAGGACAAGTGTTTGTACACCTGCTTCGCCAATTTTGGATTCTCAAAGGGCGAAGTGCTGTCAAAGGTGTCCTTCGTGCATGCGTTGATTGCAGGCGATGGCTCAAGAAACCTGAAGTTCCTCGCATGGCAGACTTGCCAAAATCGCGTCTCCGACTCCACAAACCACCCTTTTATTCCACAGGGATGGATTGTTTCGGGCCAATGAATGTCAAAATTGGTCGGAGGCAGGAGAAGCGATGGGGTCTACTTTTTAAGTGTATGACAACTCGGGCTGTCCATCTTGATATCGTGGAATATATGGATGCGGATCATTTTCTTATGGCTTTCAGACGATTTGTATCCCGTAGAGGAGTTCCATATGAAGTGCATAGTGACTGTGGAACAAACTTTGTTGGAGGTCACTCAGAGATACAGGAGGCCTTGAAGAAAATGGAACCTGAGTTGGTAAAGCGACTCGCTGAGTATAAGGTAGTGTTTCGCTTCAATCCCCCCAATGCACCTCACTTTGGTGGTCTTTGGGAACGGGAGGTAAGATCTGTTAAAGGAGCACTCAAAGCTGTAATCGGTAACCGTGTAGTACCCGAGCCAGTCCTGCGCCCTGTGTTGATCGAAGCGGAAGGTATCATGAATTCAAAACCCCTTGGGTATGCCTCTTCTGAAATCGCGGATGTCGATCCCATCACCCCAAACATGCTCCTGATGGGGCGGCGAGATCCAGCCCTGCCTATGGTAGTTTATGATGAAGCAGAGTTGAGGGGCCGGCGAAGTTGGCGTCACAGCCAGGTCCTGGCCGATCAGTTCTGGCGGCACTTTACCAAGTCATATTTACCTACCATGCAAACTCGCCAGAAGTGGCAGTGCGAGGTAGAAAATGTGGCAGTTGGGGATGTTGTCATGATTACTGACCCTCAGCTAACCCGCTCGCAATGGCCAGTAGGTACAGTGTCTGAGACTTTCCCTGGCAGTGACAAACGAGTCAGAGCAGTGACTGTTAAGGTAGGTAGTAGGGAATATCGACGTCCTGTTGCTCGACTTGTGAAGCTGGCAAGGTATGATGAAGGGAATGCTCCTGGTCTGACCAAGGTATTGTTATGTCAGGGGTCAGTCCCCTTCAGAGTTTGTAGTGTGACTTATGCGTAACCACCCTGTATTGACTCGTTACTGTTTCTGGTTGAAGTTTGGAGTTTCTACTGTTTAACTGTTATTTTTGGTAACTAAATTTCATATTGAAATTTGGGGCGGCTGTTGCGACATCGCGTCTCTGGCGGCAGAGGGCGCGCTTCATGTGCGCGAGATAGCCCAGCGTGGCGCTTTTAGGAAGCTGCTTGCACAGACACATTTGTCACGTTGCACATTTTCAGGGTTCAAATTTATTACTGGCTATTAAGCTCAACCTCAGCAAGGGAGGGATGCTACAAAGGGAGGGATTTTGCTACACCGCTACACCGCTATACTGATCTGATATACTGATCTGTGATTTGATTCATCATAATCATTTATATACAAGCATCAACCTTATATTAAACTGGTTACCAGGCTTGGTGAGAGACAGAAATAAACAGGAAACTATACTCAAAGAACTCTACTTTCGTTTGTGATTATTATGATATGTGTATATTAGTTGAGCAATTAACTTGGCCCTGGATAACAGTCTTACAATATTAGTTTACATCCGTAGTAGTTATTGACTTCAAAATAACAGCACTCTCCACAACTATTGTAAGTGTAGAAAGTATAATTTGTGTATTCAATTATTTGTTTTCAATGGTACAGATGAAAAAACATTTAAAAGGAAGAGAACAAAAATGAAAGTGAGAATGGAAAAGGTGGCTTTAAAGAAAAGTCTAAAAGGAAGTCAAAATTATTGGGTTTTTTTGCATTTATAATATGACATACATGTACTCAGTGTAATTGAAAAACATGGAAAAACAAAACATAGAAAGTGCACTTAATATAAGTGAATAAGAGTATTAAATAAGTCTGAAGAATAGTAATATGACCAGTGTGTTGGCTGAATATACATGTCTGGTTAGGATAACACGTATAATGTGAGGCGGGGGAGGTGCTTGTTGTACCTTTTGTGAGGTGGTATCTTTCTGCCTTCTGTTTCTACTATTCAGTTACTGGAAAGGAATTAGGGCTGTATGTTTTCGGATATTTTTGGAATTTGGATACCAGTTTTCGTTTTTGTTGAAAGCATGCCTCTGGTGGTGTACAAATACATGTACATGTTACTGTAAATGGTAACAAAATTAACCTTTATAATACAGAGGATACCATACTTAAATTGATCTTTTCTGTATTGGAGTGTAATCTTTTGAATTTTAAGATAAAAGTGTAAAGATTACATTGTTCAAGAGTGACAGATTTCTGTTCACTCCGCTCAAAAGTTAAGTCCGAATTTTAAAAAGTCGTTTCCGGGTAATTGGAACCAAAAAATGGAACCGGGTAATGACCATTTCAGCCGGGTATTTTTTTCGAAAGTGGAATTTCATCATAAAATACAAATTGTAGCATCCATACTTGGTTCATGTCATTTAACTCACTGGTTGTGTGGTTATTAACACAACTTCTGTATAATGCAGGAGATCTGCCACCTTTGAATTATACCCAAGTTGCAGTGGCACTTTTGTGATGATTTTTACAGCAGCGCTTTTCAGTTATGTTGGTGAAAGGTAGAAATACATGTAAAAGAAGTAGTTTAATCATGGAGGAAGGAAAACAGAGTATATTGAATAATTCTGAACTGTTTATAAATAATTTGTACTGTGCGGTTTTGTACATGTATGTATGTAACATGATGCATCTCGGTTTGGACTACATATATGGTTCCTTGGCCTGTTACTTGTACATGTATGTATATACATTTTCAGCATCAACGCTAGCTGTTGTAATTCAGTGTACAAGATATATGAATTGTCATTCTTGTAAATGCAGAATACATGTACATGTATGTGATGCTAAAATGTGGAGTTGCACAGTGAACCGACATATACATGTAAACTACATACATCAGTTTAATAGAGACCTGTCAGATGATGTGTATTTAGAGTCTAGCCAGAGCAATTTTGACATCCAATCAGGACTGAATGTAGTCATGTGATTCTCATGGATATCATGTGCAGAACAGGAGCCAGTAATAAGGAGAACTAAGTGCGTCTTTCCATGGGATAAATGTAAACCATCGGTGAAAATTCACTTAACACAACCTTGTCTGGGCAGAGCACTACATTGTTCAGCACTCTTCAGTTGAAATGATGTTTATTGGAAGATGTTGCCTTTAGGGAAATGTGATGAAAATTCACTGATGATCCAGAATGTTTCAAGTTAGTATAATTGAGCAGGGTTATAAATATCTTATTGTTTTTGTTCCATAAATAATAATAATAATAATGCATTTATAATGCGCCGTCTATTTAGGCATGCCTATTCCGATGCGCAACAATTAACACAGCAAAAGTATGAACATTATAGAAAGTACACACATACACATATCATACATGTATAGGCCTACATATGCATACATACACACATGCATATATACACATACCATATACATATACATGCATATACACATAATAACTAAAGATATACAGTGCGTATCAAAAAAAAGGTAATCCGAATTCAGGGGGTTAATATGCCAAGGTTATTTAGTTTGACAATTTACATGTAGTGTACCAAAGAAGAGGAACTCCTCAGCTTTCCATTGATACCTTTATTGACCCATTGCTGTCACACATGACCGAGTACATTGTTATTGAAAATGACAAATTCAAATCGCATTTTTGCAAGTTTGGGTAATCAGTGCAAGGCAGGATAATTAGTGAAAGTCAGTATGATAAACCAGATTTTCTTTAGGAATGACTGGACATTATTCAAGAAGAATCTCTTCTAACATGCCCTTTTATGCACCCACACCTTCAACATGTCCACCTCCCCTTTCGACACAAAGCTGACAGCGACGGAGCATGTCCCGCACTGCTCGTCTCACCATAGCCGGATTATTGCGTAAAGCATCCACTTCATTTCGAATACGGCCCTGCAATTCATCAAGATCACGGGGAGGAGTTGCAAACACCTTGTTCTTCAAATGTCCCCAAAGGAAATAGTCACATGGTGTGAGGTCAGGTGATCTTGGACAGCGATAAGGCGATGTGCTGGGAGCGCCATCTTGGGTTCACCAGAGTTGTCTGAAGACCCCACGAACCTGTCGCTCAAAGTGTTCCTGCAGCTGCGGTAAAACGTTATCATTGAGCATCTGCAGATACATGTTACCATTGACATTCCTTTGAAAGAAAAACGGTCCGATCAGCTGACCACTTCCACAAAGTCCTAACCAAACAGTCCACTTTTGTCGACTCATGTTAACCTCAAAATTGAATTCTGGGGGGTGTCTTGCTGGTGCATATTCAAGAACATTATGCGTATTGACCTTGCCGTTCATGGAGAAAGCAGCTTCGTCGCCGATTACGAGATTCCGGGCTATCAACAATCTGGCAAACGCCAGCCTTCTAGCAAAATCTCCTGGCGTAAGTTGATGTCGGATGTGAATCCGATATGGATGCTGGTGGACGTCCAATCTCGTGATTCTGTTGAATGTCGCCGAAGGCAATCTCAGCCCATTTCGCCTTGCGCTGGTGTCCCTAGGATGCTCCAAAAGTTGCTGCCTTACTGCTGCAATGTTCCCTTCTGATCGCCCGGTGCGCCTCAGTCCTGCCAGAATTCCCCTTGTTGCGGTTGAGGCTAGTGCCATACTCTTGATATTTTCTAACATTCGCCCATATGGGTTTGGCTGCTGGGGGCTCCCGTTCTGGGAAACGTTCCCTGAAAGCATCGCGAGTTTGCTGCAAACTGTGAGTTTGGTGAAATGTTGAAATCACGAAAACTCGCTGTTCAGTCATTAGTTGTACCATCTTTCCAACTACCTGTCCCTAAACCCAGGCCCTTCTTAAATACCCAACTTGAAGAAAAGGATGTCGTAACAGACGATTACCGCACCAGCTTAAAGATCTTACATAATCATCTAGGCAGTCAAGTGATGCGTCCATTTCAGACTGCCTTGAACCATGGAGGAAGACTCTGTTTTCTTCCTCCATGCTTGAACTGATTACCCAAACTTGCAAAAATGCGATTTGAATTTGCCATTTTCAATAACAATGTATTCGGCCATGTGTGACAGCAATGGATCGATACAGGTATCAATGGAAAGCTGAGGAGTTCCTCTTCTTTGGTACACTACATGTAAATTGTCAAACTAAATAACCTTGGCATATTAACGCCCTGAATTCGGATTACCTTTTTTTTTATACGCACTGTATATATGTAAAACAAAAATCAAGCAAAACATTACATACATGTATTACATTACATACATATTCCCAAATCAAGCACAATAAGCAGTCTTAAATAAATGAGTCTTTAAATGGTTCTTGAAAACATTGATTGAACTGCAACTGCGAAGTTCTACTGGCAAGTCATTCCAAAGTTTTGGAGCAGCTGCATAAAATGCACGATCACCATATGAAGATGCAGTCCTAGGAACAGTCAGAAGAAATTTATCAGTAGATCGTAAAGTGCGTTTGGGAACATAAGAAGTTCACTTATATACTTTGGTGCCATGTCATGAAGTGATTTCCAAGTGAGCAGTATGAGTTTAAATTGAATCCTTTGACGAATCGGTAGCCAGTGGAGTTGTTTTAAAATTGGAGAGATATGATCAAACTTGCGAGTCCTGGTTAACATGCGTGCTGCAGAGTTTTGGGCATGTTGGAGCTTATTTAGCTGTTTATCAGTGACACCATACAGTAGGGAGTTTCCATTGTCTAATCTTGACGTCACTAAAGCGTAGATCAAAGTAGCTGCTGTATTGTTATCCAAAACCTTACGAATTTTGTTAATGTTCCTAATATGGAAGTATGTTGATTTACAGACATTCTTGATATGATCATCCATAGATAGCGTGCTGTCAAAGATAATTCCCAGATTACGAGCATTAGGAGAAGCATGGATTGATGAGGACACTATTTGAAAACATTTGTTTGTGGGTCTAGATTGATGATATTTTGAGGTAATTACAATAAGCTCAGTCTTATCATCATTTAATTTCAGTTTATTCAATGTCATCCAAGATTTGATATCCTTGATACATGATTCAATCCGTTTGCGAGTAGCTATTTCATCTTCAGTATACAAATCAAATGACAGATAAAATTGCGTATCATTCGCATACATGTGATTGTCGTGGCCGAGCGGTCTAGCGCACTGAACTCAAGTTCTGGTGTTGCCAGCAGCAGAGTGTGGGTTCGAGCCCTGGCCGTGACACCTGTGTCCTTGAGCAAGACACTTAACCATAATTGCTTCTCTCCACCCAGGGGTTAAATGGGTACCTGTGAAGGCAGAGATGGTTTGCTCTCTATGCGCTAGAAATGGCAGCAATTGAGCTGTATACTCCCCAGGGAGCTGAGATGGTTTCAGGAATGATTTATGAGCCTTATGAGCCTTATGAGCAGGGATAATAATATAATGCGCCTTGAGCGCCACTTAGTTGGTGGATACGTGCGCTATATAAATCTATACATTATTATTATTATTATGTGAACTTGAAGATCATGCTTGCGGGCAATATTAGCGATGGCGGCGGAATATATAGTGAAGAATAGAGGCCCTAATACAGAGCCTTGTGGGACGCCAAAGAGAAGTGAGATGATTGAAGATAAGCAGCCACTAATGTTGACAGATTACATTCTACCACTCAAATATGATTGAATCCATTCCAGGGCTTTGCCTTTGACACCAATAGATGAGAGCCGTGAAAGGAGGATATTGTGGTCGATGGTGTCAAAGGCAGCAGACAAATCTAGTAGCACCAGAAACACACCACGTTTGTTGTCCATAGCATGGAGAATATCATTTTGTACACGTAACAAGGCCGTCTCAGTTCCATGATTTTTTCTGTAGGCAGATTGGGAAGGCTCGAAAAGATTATTAGAAGCAAGATGATCTGATAGACGGCTGGATACTATTTTTTCAATGATCTTTGAAACGAATGCCAGATTTGAGACTGGTCGGTAGTTCTTTAAGTTTTCGGAGTCTAATGATGGTTTCTTGAGAAGGGGTGTCACGAGCAGTTTTGAAGCATGATGGAAAAGTAGCAGACTGCAGCGAAATGTTAACAATCATTGTAATAACGGGAACAAGTAGGTTTAGATGTTTCTTTAAGAGCCATGTAGGTATTGGATCAGAATCACAAGATTTTGGTGGTGAAGCAGCTATTATTTTATTAATTTTATCTTCAGATGCCGGTAGAAAAACTCGAGATTTGAATTCAAATTATCGTAGTGCATGTTTTGAGAAATTGTAGAAACACCGCTAATATAAACATCTACAGAAGCATCGAGGTCCTCTCGTATTTTGGCAATTTTAGAAATGAAGAACTAGGTGAATTTCTCTGCCAGTTCTGTTTTACAATTATGAGAAGGAAGTTTAGATTTCCCTTTTTGATATAGAAGTTGTTCAACAATCTTAAAGAGTTCTTTTTGATCGGTACAACTTGATATTTTGTTCCTATAATATGAAGCTTTTGCATCATTTATCGTGGTGTAAACTTGCTGACGTTGAGTTTTGAAGATTTCACGGTCAACTTCCAACCTGGTTTTTCGGCATTTCCTTTCAAGTCTTTTTCTTAACTTCTTTGAAGCATCAATTTCAGGGGAGTACCATGGATTGGAAAGCCGAATTGTAATGTTGCGTGATTTTAAGGGGGCATGCTTTTCTAAAATGGTTGCAAGCGATGAATTATAATGATTAACAATAGATTCCAAATTTAACGACGTATCAGAAATTGACAACGTTTGTTCTAAATCATGAGAAAATTCAGCATGGTCAAGTGTTTTGAGTTTTCTGTAAGAAATTCGCTGTTTCATTGGTGGAGGCTTACTAAGGTTCAATTTGCAGTGAATTGCAGCATGATCCGTTAACAGACAGTCAACTTTCACAGAATCCACAAGATTATCAGAGGCATGCGCGATAATTAAATCCAAAACATGTCCACTGATGCGAGTTGGTGAAGTAACAAATTGATCAAGGTTGGAGACTTCGATGATTTCTTTCAGGTAATTGGTATCAGGATCATTTGAAGATTCAAAATGAAAATTAAAATCTCCAACAATTAGGAGTTTACACTTTGAAGCAGACAATAAGCTAATGAAGTCAGCGAATTCATGAAGAAAAACTTTAGATGTTATGCGATTCTTCTTACTGTACGGTGGTCTGTATATCACAACTAGTTTGACTGGGGAAGATGTTCCTTGGAAAGTCAAGTCACAGCATAGACTTTCAAACGATGAAGTGCTATGAGCCGTAGAAGTACGTCTGATGATTGAAGACTTGTGTAGAATAGCTACACCGCCACCAGGCCTATCAGGTTGGGGAACATGGTATATATCATATCCAGGCATACATAACTCTCCAACGACTTTTTTGTTAGAGTTGGAATCCGATGAAAGCCAGGTTTCAACCAAAGCAATGAGATCAAAATCCATTTCCGAGAAATAATCAGTAAGCACAGTAGACTTGTTATTAACTGACTGGGCATTTAGGACACAAAGGTTAACATTTCTTTCGCCAAAGTTTTGTTTTTCATCAATAGTAGTAAATGAAGTTCCAGTTTCATTATGTATAATAATAATAATAATAATAATAATAATAATAATAATAATAATAATAATAATAATAATAATAATAATAATAATAATAATAATAATAATAATAATAATAATAATAATAATAATAATAATAATAATAATAATAATAATAATAATAATAATTATAATAATAATAATGTGTGGACTTATATAGCGCACGTATCCACCAACTAAGTGGTGCTCAAGGCGCATTCTTTTTTACGTGCATTACACAACACACGGGACCTACGGCTTTACGTCCCATCCGAAGGACGAAGCAATTATGGTTAAGTACCTTGCTCAAGGACACAAGTGTCATGACCGGGGCTCGAACCCACACGCTGCTGCTGGCAACACCAGAACTTTAGTTCGGTGCGCTAGACCGCTCGGCCACGACACTGTATGTCATTGAATGTGGTATCACATGGTATGGAAATGTCATGACAATTATGCGATTTGCGGCGCCAACCTCTTTTTCCCCTGGGCAACAGTTAGTTATTCCCAGAGTTTTGATATGGGTCCCCAATGATTGAGGCAGTGGTGGAGAAGATTTGTTGAGTGTCAGAAGTTGATCTTGATTGTAAACAATCCGAGGTTTAGTCTGATGTGATCCAGTAGTTTCATATTTAATTCCAGTTGATATGGGACCAGGGTTTGGATTTATGTCACCTGATACAAGAAGATTAAGCTGGAAAGTTGCATTTGTATTTTCATAATATGGTATTCTAGTTCCAAGGAATTTTTTGTGATGAAGAAGTTTATGGTGCACATGTATATTCCCATACTGTGGGCAGATATACTCATGATCATAGAGGTAAATTTGTCCTGTGCACAGGAGTAAGATGAAAAGGAGTGCATGCTGTACAGCCATTGTTCCAGTCCAAGTAGTTAAATCCAACACAATAGGCTACTGTACATCCAGGAAAAGTGATGAGCTTATGCAAATGAGGATGAGTCACAGTCCAAGTAGAATAAACAACCAAGCACAACAATACCCATAACACAAAAGCACACACTACTGCCAACAACGAGCGTGAACAGAGCTCCAGCTTGTATGCATCGCATGAAACGTATGCCCACACTGTACGCGTGTATAACACACGTAGGCAAATACACAAGCTGTACATGGCAGCAACAAGAATGCACTGCACCACCAAAAATTGCAATGGAGTGCTAAGTATAAAGCATTTTGATAATTATTTGATAAAATGAATTATCATCAGGGATACACATTTTGTGGGATCCTGAAACATCCATGGCTCTGATCAGAATGTTTTTAGTTGCATATTCAGTAGAGCAATTTATCTAAAGAATTTGAATGAACAGAAATTGCTATACAATGTTATTTTGGGAGACAGAAAGGACATCCAATTAAGTGTTGTTTTGAATTGTAGAAATGGTTACGTGTACGGTCACATACTAATATTATTCTATATATATACAGCTGTACATGTAGTACAGACATCTGTATTGACACTAGGAACATTGACCTTGTCCCTCTCTAGGGCTGTGCCAGGTATCCGGGTATCCAGATACCAGAACGAAACGGTCATTACCCGGTTCCATTTATCGATTCCAAATACCCGTAAATAACTTTTTAAAATTCTCGACTCAACAAATGAGCAGTGCAAACAGAAATGTGTGACTCTTGAACAATGCACTTGTACAGACAATTATGTTGAAATTCAAGAGATTACACTCCAACAAAGAAAAGATCGATAGTATGGTATCCTCTGTATTATAAAAGTGAAATTGTTACCATTTACAGTACATGTATTTGTACACTACAGGAGGCATGTTTTCAACAAAAATTAAAACGGGTATCCGGGTATCCGAAGTTTCCTGATTTTGGGTATCCGGTTCCAAAAATATCCAAAAACACACAGCCCTATCCCCCTCTCTTCCCATCCCCTAATAAGTGTATTACAATTTTCATCTGTTTTTAATTTCAGAAGATGTGTTTCATCTGTGCTTTTTTCAATCTGCAACATCAACACTTGGAAATCATAAACAAATTGTCACTGGCATGGATACACCATATTTGGAATGCATAGCACTAATGTTCAATTTAGCTACAACATCTTTCTTACCTACATGTACATGGTCTTCCTGCCTTGTCAATAAGTTTGGTCTAATTTATGTATTTAAATGTCATCATTTTAAACTGAAAAAAAGGTTTGTTCATAATATGAATCCAATGTTAATAATATTTATAAATGCTTATATTTTAACATGCATTTCAATTGTACTGAACGATCGGAATGGGATCTTAGAAAATATTTAAACATGCTATATGTTAACATGCATAAACAGTGCATGTAGTTGTACATCTGGACCTGCTTTCACTTGTACTTAATTTTTTTAAATCATTTTTTTTAATGCAATGGCCACTCCAAGGTGGGGGTATAAGTCATTGAGTTCTTACAACTCCACACTGAAGAAGTTAATAACCAGCCTCTTCATGGTGCAAATAGGACTGGGAGGGGTAACTAGTCGAGAACAAGGCAGTTGTTAAACTGCCTCTGCCCCTGCAATTATGGTTAAGTGTCTTGTTCAAAGACACAAGTGTTACAACCGGGATTCGAACCCACATTCTGCTGCTAACACCAGAACTTGAGTCGGGTAAACTATTTTCTAGACTGCCTGGCCACGACACTCCATGAATAATCTAAATTCAAGCGTTGTTATATTGTGGAATGCTATGATATTTAATGTAAACTCTTTATTTTTGTTTGACAGAGATTTTTCTGGCCAGTGTTATCTTCTTAACATGAATTGCATTTATGCAGATATCATTGTTTGTGATGGGGGGATAACTTTGATTTTGGTATAATACACACGGACACTAATATTGGTAAATGTGTAAAAGGTATTGTTTGTAATGGGGGAGGGAAGATAACTTGTATTTTGGCATATCCCGCGTACATGTCTACACATGATAATAATACTTGATAGTTTATGTAAAAAGCATTGTTTGTGATGGAGGAGGGAAGATAACTTGTAATTTGTGGCCGACATATTTTTTTCTGACATTTTTTGTGATGGGTAGGTGGATAACTTGTAATTTGGCATACATGTGTACACATGGATAATATTGATAGTTTGTGTAATTTTTTTTTTGTGTGATGGGAGGGAAGACAACTTGTATTTTGGCATACATGTGTACACAGGGATAATATTGATAGTTTGTGTAAAAAGTATTTTTTGTGATGGGGGAGGGAAGACAACTTGTATTTTGGCATACATGTGTACACATGGATAATAATATTAGTGGTTTGTGTAAAAAGTATTTTTTGTGATGGGGGAGGGAAGACAACTTGTATTTTGGCATACATGTGTACACATGGATAATATTGATAGTTTGTGTAAAAAGTATTTTTGTGATGGGGACAGCAGACCTGGTACCGGTCGGGTACCTGATACAGCCTTGAGTTTGTTTAAAAAGCGTTGCGGGGGGGGGGGGGTATAACTGATATTATGGTGTACGTTATACAGTACTCATAGAGTATTGTTTGTGATTTAAAAGAGAAATTACTGTTTGTTAATTATTTCGTTTGTAACTGTTTGTGTGTTGTTTTCAATAATAAAAATAACATTTTGAAATGCTTTATTTGTATGTGTCATTTATTATGATGCTCATTGTCAAACTTAGTGCTCTTTCACAAGTTCTTACGAAAAAAAACTTGATGTTTGAAAACAAACATTAGGTGTTTGATTTGCCACATAGGTACATGTAAAGAATAGTGCTTCAAATATTTTTAAATATAATTTAAAGTGCCTGTTTGGACTGGAAGTAAAGGTCATCATACCAAATCATTAAAAAGTTACATATCTTTGGTTTGGCCAGAAGTACATGTAGAGAATGGTACTTCAGTGTAAAGGTCATATCAGATTGTTGAAAGGTCATATATTTGACAGTATTTCCTCCTAGTCATGAAAAAATAATGTTAGTACCTACTTCAGACCTGAAATACGTTGCTCATGAAATAGCTCATGAAATAGCTTACATTTACTATGGGCTGTTTAATTTGTACATCTACGGAATTGTTTGGACAGGAAGTAAAGGTCAAATTTGGGTCACCTTTATGTAAATATTTTTTAATTAACAATCTATACAATGGTGGAAAGATTGTGAATTTACCCCTTGTGGTTGTTGAGATATGATTTTTTTAATATTAAACTTTGACTTCTGGTTTGGACAGGAAGTAAGGTCAAATTGGGGTCACCTTTGTGTAAATATTTTTCGACAATTAACAATCTATACAATGGTGGAAAGATTGTGAATTTACCCCCTGTGGTTGTTGAGGTATGAATTTTATTAATATTAAACTTTGACTTCCGGTTGGGACAGGAAGTAAGGTCAAATTGGGGTCACCTTTGTGTAAATATTTTTCGACAATTATTAACAATCTATACAATGGTGGAAAGATTATGAATTTACCCCTTGTGGTTGTTGAGGTATGATATTTTAATATTAAACTTTGACTTCCGGTTTGGACAGGAAGTAAAGGTCAAATTGGGGTCATGTTTTTGTAAATATTTTTGACAATTAACAATCTGTACAATGGTACAAAAACTGTGAATTTACCTCTTGTGTTTGTTGAGATATGATTTCTTTCAATATTAAACTTTGACTTCCCGTTTGGACAGGAAGTAAGGTTAAATTGGGGTCACCTTTGTGTAAATATTTTTCGATAATTATTAACAATCTATACAATGGTGGGAAGTTTGTGAATTTACCCCTTGTGGTTGTTGAGATATATTTTTAATATTAAACTTCGACTTCCGGTTTGGACAGGAAGTAAAGGTCAAATTGGGGTCATGTTTTTGTAAATATTTTTGAAAATGAACAATCTGTACATTGGTGCAAAAAACTGAGTTTACCTCTTGTGGTTGTTGAGATATGATTTTTTTCAATATTAAACTGACTACCGGTTGGGACAGAAAGTAAGGTCAAATTGGGGTCACCTTTGTGTAAATATTTTTTGCCAATTATTAACAATCTATACAATGGTGCAAATATTGTGAATTTACCCCTTGTGGTTGTTGAGATATGATATTTTTAATATTAAACTTTGACTTCCGGTTGGGACAGGAAGTAAAGGTCAAATTGGTGTCACGTTTTTGAAAATATTTTTTACAATTAACAATCTGTACAAAGGTGCAAAAACTGTGAGTTTACCTCTTGCGGTTGTTGATATATGATTTTTTTTAAATATTAAATTTTGACTTCCAGTTTGGACAGGAAGTAAAGGTCAAATTGGGGTCATGTTTTTCTAAATATTTTGGACAATTAACAATCTGTACAATGGTGCAAAATCTGTGAATTTACCTCTTGTGGTTGTTGAGATATGATTTTTTTTAAATAATAAACTTTGACTTCCGGTTTGGACAGGAACTAAGGTCAAATTGGGGTCACATTTGTGTACGAAAAAATCACATAATTCAAGATCTATAACATGTTGTAAATATTGTGAACATATCTTTTGTGGTTCATGAGATATAATGTTTTGAAATATTAAACTTTGATTGAGTGTAATTCGATATCTGATAACCTCACTATGACGTCACAACTTAAGATACAACTACATGTTAAGGTCTAACTATGTGTGAAGTTTTAAGGTTCTGTGAACTCTGCAACTATGATTTTTGCTCTGGATATTCACCGAGAAGAAGGAGTAGAACAAGTAAAAAAATAAAATAATAAATACAAACTAGAGGTATAGAGTTTGTTAAAAACAAACTCGAGGTGTTTGGGGATTCATCATGTTATGGCGTCATCACCTAAAGTTGTTTACAAATACATTAATTTAGTCTATTGTCTATGGCTGTCGCTCGAACACCTAAAAATAACAAGAGTTACTTCAGGAGATATGTGTTTTTATTATATATAATGAAAATAACATATAATGTGCTGAATACATTAACTTCCGGTTCAGTCATCCCATATAATTTTAAATTCCTCCAACCGAATTAAGTTTGAAGTTGGTAAATATGGTTTTCTTCAGAAAGGTTTCATGACAAAATTTGCATTCGTGGTGCCAAGTGCGACTTGACAAGAGACTATGGCTACGGGAGTTAAGTTCGGCGTGACTTGGACCACGGGTGTGCAATGAAAATGTGTTCAGAAATTGAGTTTGTGACACATATCAGGCATGAGCGTGGAAACAGTTTAATAGATCATTACATGTAAATTGCTAATATAAAACCACAATCACGAAACTTGCCAGTTTGGCAGATATTTGCATTTGAATGACATGAAAATAGCGCCCTCTTTCGGCCATTCTTAGAAAACTGTACATTTCAATGTGGACTTTTGTATAATTTGAATAGTTCACATGGGCTATGTTTTTATGTTTGGAAGAGTTTAGAAAGGGATTCCATATTTGGGGAATATTTGATGATGTCATTGTAAAAGAAATTAACCAGTTAAAAAAATTGCCTTGAATAAAAGGTCTGAACCCGACTGCTCTCTGAACGTCTGATCCCAGTCCTCTACCCTTTACTCCCAGGGTACGATCCATGGTGTCGTGGGTAGTATTCCAATTTAATTAATCATGTGAAAACATTCTAAATTGACCATACATTTCAATATTTTGGGGTTTCGTTTTCCATCCCCATCTCCTTGCCTTGAGCCCCACCCTCTTTGGGCAACCCTGGATCTAACCCTGCTCACATCAAAGACCAATTTGTAAATCTTTTATCATCTTTAAAAGTTCAGTATTGGTTATTAATTGTCAATGTTTTGTGTAAATATTTAAATTGATAAAACACATTCTTCGTTAATACACACAATTAATAAGTTATTTAAATAAAGGAAATGCAAAACAAATTTATCTTTGTATGACACTTCTGCTTTATTTTGTCATGGTCATGATACTCCTTTTTCCATCCATTTTGCACCCATCAATAATAATCCATTTCATACAGGATAAAGGTTATCCAAACTTCTAGGTCTAATTTGCAATGAAAAAAATTAATTTTGTCTGAAGTACTAAATATTCCAACAAGTGAACCTGTAGTCCCTGGCATTAATTGGTTTTGGCTAGTATTGTTGAACCTTAAGCACACTTTAAAAAAAACTGTTACTGGTGCATGAAAAAAAAGTCAACAGAATTTTTCAATTAAAGATAATGGTTAAAGGGGCAATATCATCTCAATCAGAGTAGACTTTCAATGGGTCGTGGAATGAGTGTCCTAGTGTAAGATGAACAAAGCAGGCAATTGAAAATTACTGGCTCATTTGTTAAGCAGTCTGCAAGGATACGTCATCTGAAGTTGATGGCCAGGGCAGCTGTAATGCCATGTGATTTCTTCATTAAAAGTGTATTATATAGTACAGCTGATGCATTGAAGAGTGTGTGAAGATATGCACTTTCATGTAAAAATCTCTCTGCTTTTCCAGCACCTTCACTGCTGTCCAGTTCTTTTGCAGTGAGAGTGTACACCAAGTCAATTGTATTCTTAGTAAATGATCTATGAATTACCAGCGTAGGAAATGTACTTTTCAGACGTGTTTTCAGATTGTGGGTCAACTCCAGTCAACTCCTCCACTTCTTGTACATACTTGATGAACTTACGATGTAATGACTTTGTGAAAAGAATTTCATTGTTTTTATTATTCTTCTGGATGACTTTTCACAGAATTTTATTTATGCATCATTGTACCAAATAGGTATTTCATCTGATGGATCTGGCCTTGTCAAGAATTGGGTACATACTCATTATAGCAAAGACAATGATAGCAAACTTCCAAACCCACAAGATCTTTATCTTCGATTTGCAAAAGTAACCTCTCATCTTTCCGTTGGGCTGCTTCAAACAGTTGGCATGCAATCAAGGTTTGGCACTGTGAATACTTATCAGTTTTTTTTCTCAATTTTTCTCGGTTTGTCAGGGAGTAACTCTGATGAAGACCACGGTTTTCTTCTCTGGGGTTCAGTGCTGCATTCTTAACGCTCGACCTCATATTGACCTGAATATGTATGAAGAAAGAATGATAAATATTTAATAGAAATAGAGGAATAAGTGAGTAAGGGAATGGGCATTGTAGACAAAAAGAGAGTGAAAATTAACAAAAGTAAACACACAAGACAAGGTAAACAGATAGAAAGAAACGAAAAAGCAACATATAACTAGAAACAATTTTACTGCATACTAAGCTTAAGGATAAACACGATATCGAATATTGATTTATTCGATTACAATATTGAGAACCTATTTAAGTTATCGGCATATTGGCGAATTACGAATACAAATATATCATGATAAAATATAAATCGACATTGTGAGTCAAGTCAGATATTCCATGGAAATAAAATCATTAGTCTTTTGAGCTTTTAGAAATGAGAAACAAAAGCAAACTACTTCAGAAGTACATATACGCTCTGCAAATAAATTTGCAATTTATTGTGACACTTGTAGAGGGGTACATACCTGTGGTTATTGGCTCTAAAGCAATCATGCATGAATGCAAAAAAAGAATTGCGATATTATTGAAAATTGCAATATATGTTTGCCGATATATCGTGGATAAAAAAAATCGTTATCGCCCAAGCTTACTGCATACTTGAAACTTGATTGAATTTTTGGAAAGAATGTCGTATCCGACCACCACTTTTAAAGGGTTTTTGGGAATTTTTTTGCAACCACTAACCAGTTAAAAATTATTCTATCGATTTTTGGTGGTACAGAAAGCGAAAACTATCTTTAAAATCCACTTTTATTTCCTTCTAAAAATCCTCCCTCAGAAAATAGAAGGATCCTATTATAGTTGCCACTGCGCATGTACAAATGACTGTGTTGGTCACTAATTGTGGAGTTTACGACATCAGACTGACATGACTGAGGAATTCATCGTATAGCAAAATGGCTGATTTTTCATGAAATAAATATCCTGGAATAATGTGAAGTATATGTCCATCATCATCATCCATATGTTCTCCTCCACCTTACGAGGTAGGTAAGATTACTTTAATGGTTATACTGAATGAGAAAAAGTGGCGGTCGGATGCGACATTCTACCCGTATTTTTCAATATTTGCCTACCTTGATGTTTCTGTTTCTTCTTAATCTTATTTCTTCCTCTCAGCCCTGCAAATGGCATGGAAGCATTTGTACCACTCAGAGTGGTACCCATAAATCTGTAAATCGAATGGTAATTAATTTTAGGAATGTCGGCTATTCATCCATACATGTAAAATAATAAATAATTGGGTCAGCATCCATCTTCATTGTATACACTATGAAAAAATAACCCAAAACTTTAGTTCAGCTTGAAGTTCATTTCCATGCTTATTTACACCGCCAAAGGTTGAATATTCTTGGCTCATGTACAAAGTTATGTTTGTGCAACTGCTATACATGTAGTATTACTTTTAAGTATCTGATAAAACTCCATTATAAAGATCCCATTTTTCAACAGTGCTGATTTTTCCCCAAAAAGTGCCCTTTCAGAATTTTGATGGATTTGGGGTGGTTAGGGGTTATAGTTTATTTTGTTGGTCAAGGTATTAACATGGTAACTATTGAAAATAATCACCAGGAATGATCTTATTTTTAAATTGTCACTACACGATACTGAGGGACAGATCACAATGAGATATTAAAAGTCTGAAGACATAAGTTAAATTGTCAAGGATATTTTTCATATAGGCCTAAGTCCAACTATTTTACAAAATATATGTAGTCTGATTAGGTCCAGATATTTTAAAATTCTTTAAAATTAATTCCTACATTACCTGTAACGTTAGCTGCGACGTATGTTATGTACGTTAGCTCCAACAGCCCTAACGCTTAGACATTGGCAATATCACACTCAACCATACCGTCTATTTCTTCCATCCACTTGCACATGAAAGAATCTTTGTCCAACTCATCTCCAAAAATAACAATTTGGATTCCATGCTAAATTAGTACATTTTCTGCGACGCATTTTCTGCAGACGGGCCCGACACTCAGGGAAGCCATTGTTTTTGCTGCTGCATGGTACTATACTGTGCGCGTGCATGCATGGCAGGTCATGACCTGCGCGGTCTTCGTAAACTCGAACTATTCTATTCTAATTAGATAATGCATATACACACACTATAGGCCGATATGTCTGTGTGTAAGAGAACGTCAGTATGGCTGTGCTTCTGAATAGTCGTTCATTTAAACTTCTGTTTTCGACCGGAAGGAGAGGTCAAATTGGGGTCATGTCTGTGTAAGAAATGTGACATAGTTCAAGGTCTTTAAGATGATGCAATGATTGTGAAAATATTTTCTGTGGTTCATGAGATATGATTTTTTGAAGTTTTGGAACTTTTTAACTTCCGGTTTCGACCGAAGCAGAGGTCGGATTGGGGTCACGTCTGTGTACGAAAATCACATAATTAAAGATCTATAACATGGTGCAAAGACTGTGAAAATATCGTTTGTGTTTCATGAGATATGATTTTTTGAAAATATTAAACTTTGATTTTGTGTAATTCGATATCTGATGATCACACTATGACGTCACAATTTGACATAAAACTACATGTTAAGGTCTAACTATGTGTGAAGTTTTAAGGTTCTGTGAACTCTGCAACTATGTTTTTGTCTCTGGATAATTCTTAAAGAGAAGAAGAAGAAAAAAAAAAAAAACGAACAATATCAAGAGGTGTTTGGGCAGCAACCCAAACACCTAAAAATAAACAAAATAAAAAAAACGAACAATATCAAGAGGTGTTCGCGCTGTGGCTCGAACACATAAAACAAAAACGAACAATATCATGAGATGTTCGCGCTGTGGCTCGAACACCTAATAAGCCAACACTGTACAGCGAAAAATTCCCCATTAGTACTGTACCGCGGATGGTCACGGTGCGGTGCTCATTGGTCGGCTTCTGAGCTCGTGACATCACAGAAACTCGGTGGCAAGCGCATGCAAACTCGCATGCACGCACGCACGCACGCACGCACGGTGATTTTCAGTGCCGCGGAAGTCACCATGGCAAGTACGCAAGCGCAAACACCTATGCACACCACGCATGCACGGACGTGCGCATCAAAATTCCCATCCAGCTCATGACAATTCCATGCATAATCACACGGCGCACTCAATCCATCCATACCATACATGTTGTCAATGATTATTTAATACATCCCGAACACATTTGGACAGTGGCGCGGTTTCATACTAAAATGGTAACAAAAATATAACTTACGAAACTCACAATATCAGCAACGAATCCTCAAGTTGTTGATCCTCAGGTTGAAATCAAAGAAAATCAAGAAAAAATTAAAGAAAACGCCCAAAATCGTAAGATTTTGGTACCATTAAAAAGATTGTCACGAGCTCTATCGAAGTAAAGACGCAGCGAGCGACTCATGGCAAGTATATGCGCATGCGCGGCAATTTCATTCATGAAAATTGCCAATATATAGCGAGTATCCATGACGTCATATAATGAGGTGGCTGTGTTCGCCCTCTCGCGGCCGCTCCGTACCATTTCATGTAGGCCATTTTACGCTGTGCACTGAAAAAGGTAAAGGGGACAGCCAAATGTTAAAGTGGTGATCAAATTTATTTCCACACAACAAAATAATGACAGATACTGTAACAAAACAAGCTCTATTTATTTTAGCCCAAAACAATAAATTGGAGTAATAAACCACTCAAATTTTTAAAATAACGCTCTGTGAATTAATACACTGCCTGACTTTGGGAGTTCCAATGTACAATTTTGATTGAAACACCATACATATAAAAGTGAATGAACTGGTTTATACACAAGCATCAATAACTCATTCTGGCAGCAGTGTACTATTAGTAGTCGCCGTGCCGAAGTCCATATTTTTCGTGTGTTAAAAGTCAGGGACAATCTCGAGATTGTCAAAGGACAATCTCGCAATCTAGGTTGGAGAAAACGAGGCTGGAAATCTGCAGATTGCGCAGCGCAATCTGCATATTGCGCAAATCCCTAGATTGCGCTCAACATATTTAAGATGACTGTGGCGTTACATTGCGCCCTCTGTCGGTACGACCATGGCATATGAATGTATACACATGTACTTCCTCAAAACTGCATGAGTGACTTAACTGTACAATTACTTTCTTTGAACATGAAGACCAGACACTGAGAAACTTTTTTTTTTTTTTTGCCTTGTGAACCTTGCAAAAGCCAACTGGCATACATATCGTCACCAGTATCACAAAGTGACATAAACTTACCCACTAGACAAAATTTACAATTGAAGAAAACGGCGTTTTTTGAAACGCACGTTTCTTCATTAATTATTATTTTTGCTTTTTTGTGCCGTGGCCATAGATTTATATATAAGATGGCAGTGGCATTACATTGCGCCCTCTGTCGGTACGGCCATGGCATATGAATACACACGTGTACTTCCTCAAAACTGCATGAGTGACTTAATTGTACTGTACAATTACTTCCTTTGAACATGTTGAATCACATTTTATCCCATAATCCAGCCTGTGAGACTGAAAATTTTGGATTATATTTAGCCCCATTCTAGGGCCATTGCACTGGACTCCCTCCATATCTTTGCAGGCCCTAGCACCACATGTACAAAAATAGAGAAATTTTTCACGTTTTTAAAAACCTA
>CM055819.1:15119285-15152973 GCA_029582265.1 Zoroaster sp. YZ-2022
AGCCAGCTCCACTACTATCATTGTCGCTGGAGTTTGAGGACCACTGGAAAGCTCAAAACTCTCCGAAATTACGCTGTGGTTTTACCTAAGAAGCGTCAGATTCTGCCATATTTATTGAACAGACACAACGGTTCGGAACGAAATGAAAAAAGCACAACGCAGTGAAATCTTTGATCTGGTATATTGACGTACCATGTACATTGTGTTATAAGACAATCTGAACGTCAACCAAGTCGCTCATTCAGGACCAAAAAGCCAGTAGCATCATCAACTTTCGTGATGGTGCCTGTGCTAGTTCGCCCCATGAATGGCCAAAATCGCCCCGGTTATAATTCCTTTAAAAATGCATAATAATAATGTGTTTTGTTTACAACGTTGGCGAGAAATTCGATATCGGCGCTGCTCCATACCACATACAAGTACATGTACACACGAAACATGTACACACGAAACCTGTACACACATACATGTACGCGTGTATGTGTACATCACGGCCGTTTCAAATAAGAAATAAGAGAGCGCCCTCAAGCGTCTGTCAAAAGAGCCATATACCGCGTCGACGTGATTTATCGCATGCCGTTAAATAAGGCTAATTTGCATACTTTCTGCATTTTACCTTTGTTTCTAGACAAGGTTCTCAAAAACAAATGCAAATTTTGAATCAGTTTGTGTGGATGACGTTTCAAAAACGTTTGTTTACTTTTTGCTGAGAGGCGTCAAGTGTCACAATTATTTAGCGCTAGATTTGGTACATGTGACTTTTTTCGAACGCGACGACAGGGGTTCCCTTCATGCTTTATTAATCACCCTTTTTTGGACAACAAAAAAAAATATAACTTTGTATGTGCCGAAATCCTTAGTAGAGTGGACAGCTTGTGATATCAAGTGACCCCTATAGTAGTCAGTATAAGTGAGGGCAGCTCTTTTCAGTCTTGAGTCAATTAAAGTTATGTAATTATTTGTTTTCCGTGTCACACAACGTAAGGACTACTGTGCCTGCTTTTATGTACATATACTGTACATACGTACATTGTACATATACACATACAGTACACATAATGTTCATGTATATGCGGATGTATATAAACAACATGCTGCCCATGTAATGTACTGAGTCAGACTATGGAAAAACTATGTTAGGGCCCTATATTTAGGATTCTATATTTACATCAATTACCGTTATTAATTAATAATATCATGTAACACCAACAGCAGCGGCGTGGGGCCTTGTGACTTTTTTCAGTGGGGGCATTGCTTTCAGTGGGGCCGCCTAGGGGTATGGGTTTTTTCCCTTTTCTTTATCTTTTTCTGTTTTTTGGGGCACCATGAGGATTTTCTTGGGGCACCTGGGGGCACTGGAAATTTGTAAAGTACGTGCTCTTCAGGCTACGCTGCGCTGCAAAAAACAGCGTAAAAAGCCAAAATACTAATTATAGTGGGGGGGACGGGGGGGAAAAAAACGTTTGGCACATAAACCATGGGTTTACTACTTTTATAGGGGACCACAGACTAACAGTGGTTAGTTTGTTTGCCCCTGGGGGGAGGTTGCGTGTGAGAACGGAAATGGTCAAACAATTAGGGCCAAAAAAAAAAAAAATTTTTTAAAAAACCCTTTTTTTATATTGGGACAAAATTAAATTTTTAAAAAGAAGGAAAAAACCCCTCCCCCCCAACCACAAATAAAACCCCCCCCCCAAAATTTTTTTTAAGAAAACTGGCCAAATTTAAAATATGTCATCAGCCACTATTTGTTACAGGGTTTGTTTAGGCAGGGCCCTCTTGTTTTCCCTGTCATTATAAGACATATATTTGGGGGTTTGAAAACATTTGTTTATTTATTTATTTTTTCCCCTAGATACTTTTTTGAGGAGATATGTCACTGCCACGGTTTTTACACTTTTATGCATCGGATGCTGTCAAATTCTACCTGGTGATACTGTCAATGTCATGATGCCAGCCAGCTTTTGATAAAGGGTTTGTTGAGTAAGACTAGGTAGGTTTGTGGATTTACACCATATATTCTAACATCTCTCTTGACTAACATGTAGTTCTGACAATCCATAACAAGTTTTTCTCCGAAGTGTTATTTATGGGAGGGTTGTGTTCCCAGACATTTTATAACTTGTATTGTCCTCAAATCACAAATCTGTGTAATATTGAGTACATTTACAGGATATGCCAATATAATTATGGGAATGTATTGTAAGGAGAATTGATTATGACACATACTCCAGTTGAACATTTATAAGATATATGAGTTACTGTTCAATCAATATCAAACAATGTGTATCTTGTCTTGTATTTTCTCAATGCAGACCATTTCTATGCAGAAAAGTTTATATTTTAATGGTTTTATTTTTTTTTCCCCAGTATGGCATGCTCTGTAAATCATACATTTTACTGTGATTTAGTATGTCTCCAACTCCTCCAATTTGTATTTTATTTATTTATTTATTATTATTAATTTTTTTAAGGGGCTGAGACTGTACCTTGTGCTTATAGTATGTACAAAAGTCATACAAAGACTGCTTTATCTATTCTTCTTTTCTCTTTTGACCGCAGTTATGAATCTCTGCCTGCACTTCTGGCACGGAAAGCTTGACAGTGTCGCCATGATGATGGTGAAGACGCTGCGCAAATCATTCCTCATGCCATGGACAGCACGACCGGTTCTATTGAACCTCGGTATGCACAACTGGGTTCACCACCCCTGCTCGTTAAAAAAGGCCAGACCCCACCCTCACACCAAATCTCCGAAAGCAAAATTGCCTCACTGCATGATTTTCAAGCAGGTGCATTTTGGGGTTACAGAATGTGTTTGGAACATTCTTCGGTGTATCGCCATAAAATTGATGATACATGAGTCTGAAAGAAAAGAAAAAATACATATAACCATCGTTGATACATTAACACTTCACAGCAAGTTTCAACCAGTTTCGTCCTGATCCCTCAACCATGTCGCCAGATGTTGGCATTAGCTTTGATAAGAACTTTACTACATGCCAATGCGACTCAAGTTCGCGTGTGAATTAACCCGGGGCGTGGTTTATTGCAAAATGCACGTCAGTTGAACTCATCATGAAAATATCGCTTGAAGAAGGTTTCGCCGACTGATGCTGCTTCCCCGGATCGGGCCTGTGATGTCTGTGCTGCTGGAATACTCACAGGTGAGTTCTTGCATGACCCTCTGGGCGTCGATGTCGGAGTCATTGATGACTTCAACCTGATACACGAACATATGTAATGAAAAGAAAGACATGTTTATCATCATAAAAAACCATGCTTCAAATATAAATTTGAAGCTAAGCTAATTAGTGAATAATTACCTTGCAACACTTCTGTACGTGATTTCCAACAAATGCCTTGCCGTGATATGCTTTGTCTTTCAACTTTGTGTTTTTGATATTTCATCCAGACAGACCTCCTATCCTGCAATGGGTCCTGTACCAAAGGGTAGATTCAGCAGTTGTGTTTTCCTGTTAACAAAATTATTAATATACAAAGTTTGAGGGACTGAACAAGTGCTTTCAGTTAGTTGCATTTTTCCCCATATGATTTTGAAGAAAATCTTTAATTTAAGTACCATTTCACCTGTAGTTGAAGAGGCGAGGACTGAAAGCTTTACGTGCCATTCCATTCAGCTAAACTTCTTCTCCCCTGCATTTTGGGCATATTTGGTTTCAAAAATCGCGGAAATTGGCTCTCTTCTCAGGATTGTTCCAGCGGCCTTTCCTTTTAGCGACAAATCTTTCAGCAAGCTTCAACTTGCCAGCCTTTCAGAATTCTGCTTGAAACTTACTGTTTCAAGTTGGTAGCATTGTTGTCATCCTCTTCTGCAAACTCAATTGAGTATTTAGCCGCAATCTCAAGGTCGATCTTGTGACAGCTCATCTCAACACATATCAAACAACTTTTTGTAGATGCCAAGGGATATATGAGACTTGGCTGGGCTTTAACCTGTATATAAGTATATATGCAAAATTAAAAGTATTATATTTTTTCTGCGAAAATGCTAATCTATTTGTGTTGGCAGCAGCGAATATCTGCACAACGAAAACAAATCTGCAAATAATAACATGCCCATGGTCAATCTCAACTGGAATCATTGCCTTGGCAATGACACTGTGGGAGATATCTCTTTGCTCGAGCAACAAGACCATCTTCTCTATAGGCCATGTAAGCTTTGCTTAGTGAGTCAAGGTTTCTGTATTGGACACCCATCTCGTTGATCTAGGGAACTTGCATTGCAGTCTTTGATGTGGCAATATAAGCAACAGTAACGGGCTATCAATAAAAAAAGTACTATATAAGTATAAAATTAAATAGTTTATAATAGACTACATTATCACTATATTCATGGGGAAAAATTGAGAAGCATAAAGTCAATTTACCTTGTAGCCATAAATCGTATAATCAGCTCATAATCTCCAAAACACAAATACACGAAGTGTTTTCTTTCGTATAAAACATGAAAAAATAACACAAATTAATATTGTTTTTTATTGATCAATGTAAGACAAACTACTGTCAGTTTAATATTCTTTGTTTCAACTCATGTTTGCAGCAGGTGTAACAAAATCTTTACCACGTATCATGGACAATCATTGCAACGTCTCATTAAGGACAAGTGCAACTGATAGACATACATGGGGAGGACCACTGATGAGGATGATGGTGACATATATATGAACTTGTGTTAAAGTACCTATTTAATTTTATATTGCTATTAATTTTATAAATAATACAATAATTTCCACCTTAATATTTTAAAATACCTCCATGTTTGACTTTGATGAAGACACTTGGTTCAAAACAGGAATAATATATTGCAGGTTGGCAGTTGAGTCTGGAGCCTCAAAACGAAACCATTGTGTTTCTGAGAGAATTTGGATGTTCAGTATTCACAATCTGAAAAGCAAGTTTAAAGGAGTTTCCTCCTTGTCTCCGCCCACTTTGATCCAAATTTCGTTTTGGAATGACCATTATGCCAAGTCAGTGCATCTTTCCTAGAAAATGAAACAAATATGATTAATCTTGACCAGTAATTAAATTTTTTACATTTCAATCATCTTGGGGTTAAGATAATTTGTTTTATTATGTCAGATACCTGCAAAATACATTGTGCCTTGCAAAAAATAAGTTGTGTACATTAAAAAAAATGATTTAATGTCTGATTGGTCATTGATTCAGTACTGTGATTGTAAATTATTTTATGAAAAAAATATGTCTCCATGCCAGTACAACCAGATTTACCATTAAATAACAAGATATATATATATATTTTTCTTCTCTGTACATACAGTATGCACTTACGATTGGTGTCTGTCCAGGTAGTCAAATACCATAGAGGGCAGGTCCTTCCACACAGACAAAAGGAACATCTTGTGATAAACCCGCTGACTCCACTAGCCTTGTTAGATGGAAAGAGCAGCATTGGTTGGAGAGAGCCATGTTGTCATTCAAGAGGATGTTTTGACGTTTCCGCATCTCTCGCTCTGATGTGAGTAACTCAAGTGTCCCTAGGTATCTGTTCATAATTATTAGAGTAATTTATTGAAAAAAAAACACCATGTACACTCAGATGGTTCTAGAAATGGATCCACCACTGTACATTATAATGTAAAGCCTTTTGCAACTCAATAATTAAGAGAGCCATACACTGTATATTTTAGATATGGTGTGCTTACATAAATGTTAAACCAACTTCTGAAAATTTTTTGTTGTGAAATATTTCAATTCAAAGTGTTTGTGCCAGTTGAATAAATCATTTTCTGAAATTGCTGGTAAAATATTTTAAACAAAATGGCGATGCATTAAGGGACAGTATCTGATATGATCAACTGGGCATGGAATCGGAAAGCTAGTTTAGATTAAACTCAGTGACTGCCATAATACCCCACATGATAAGGTCATATTACCGCTGCTGCTGCATAATTGAACCAGTAATTTTTAGTCACTGTGTTAATCTTAAACTAGCACATCGATTCCATGCCCTATCAAAAGTATGCTCAGATCATAACGATACTGCCCTTTTAATTTTATTATGTAATCACTGAAATGATCAAGTACATTAACACCCTCAACTACCTTCGCAGTTTCCGAATCTGCTCCCATGCAAACTGACAATCTCTCATCATTGCCAGTGACAGATCAGGGGGCATGCTTTTATCACATGGCTGTTTTGAGGTCACTTGGCTGTTTGATGGCTTTGAGATCTCAGAGCTCTGTCGTTTCAGTTGCACACAGGCGGACTGAAATACAATTTCAAAATAAACTAGAGGTATAGAGTTTGTTAAAAACAAACTCAAGGTGTTCGAGTGCGCCTAATATGACATCATCACCTAAAGTTATTAAAAGACAAGAGTTACTTCAGGAGATATGAGTTTTCATAATATGTAATATATATAAAAATACCATATTGTGTTATACTGAATACATGAACTTCTGGTTCAATTATGTGACGTCATTCATTACTTCTGAAATTGTTCCTCATAATATGAGTTACTTCAGGAGATATGTGTTTTATGATATATAATAGAAAATAACATGTGCTGAATACATTAACTTCCGGTTCAGTCATCCCATATAATTTTAAATTCCTCCAACCAAATTAAGTCTGAACTTGGTAAATGGTGTGGCTTCAGAAAGGTTTCATGACAAACTCGCATCAGTGGTGTCAAGTGCGACTTGACAAGAGACTATGGCTACGAGAGATAAGTTCGGCGTGTAATTTGACTTCAGACTACTAGACTAGGGGTGTGCAATGAGTGTGTTCAGAAATTGAGTTTTGTGACACATATCAGGCATGAGCGTGGAAACAGTAGATCATTACATGTAAATTGCTAATATATAAAACCACAATCACGAAACTTGCCCGTTTGGCGAATATTTGCATTTGAATGACATGAAAATAGCGCCCTCTTTCGGCCATTTTAGAAAACTGTACATTTAATGTACATTTCAATTTTATTATAATTTGAATAGTTCACATGGGCTATGTTTTTTATGTTTGGAAGAGTTTTGAAGGGATTCCATATTTGGGGAATATTTGTCATTGTAAAATGAACCAGTTTAAAAAAATTGCCTTGAAATAAAGGTCTGAACCGTCTGATCCCCAGTCCTCTACCTTACTCCCAGGGTAAGATCCATGGTGTCGTGGGTAGTATTGCAATTTAATTGATCATGTGAAAACAATCTAAATTGACCATACATCTCAATATTTTGGGGTTTCGTTTCCCATCCCCATCTCCTTGCCTTGGAAGGCCCCACCCGCTTTGGGCAACCTGATTCTAACCTGCCTACATCAGAGACCACTTTGTAAATCTTTTATCATCTTTAAAAAGTTCAGTATTGGTTATTAATTGTCAATGTTTTGTGTAAATATTTAAATTGATAAAACACATTCTTCGTTAATACACACAATTAATAAGTAATAAAGGAAATGCAAAACAAATTTATCTTTGAATGACACTTCTGCTTTTTTGTCATGGTCATGATACTCCTTTTCCATCCATTTTGCACCATCAATAATAATCCATTTCATGCAGGATAAAGGTTATCCAAACTTCAAGGTCTAATTTGCAATGAAAGAATAATTTTTTCTGGTACTAAATATTCCAACAAATATTCCAAGTGAACATGTAGTCCCTGCCATTAATTGGTTTTGGCTAGTATTGTTAAACTTAAAAAAACTTTTACTGGTGCATGAAAAGAAAGTCAACAGAATTTTTTCAATTAAAGATAATGGTTAAAGGGCAATATCATCTCAATCAGAGTAGACTTTCAACGGGTCATGGAATCAGTGTCCTAGTGTAAGATGAACAAAGCAGGCAATTGAAAATTACTGGCTCATTTGTTAAGCAGTCTGCAAGGATAAGTCATCTGAAGTTGATGGCCAGGGCAACTGTAATGCCATGTGATTTCTTCATTATAAGTGTATTACATGTATATAGTACAGCTGATGCATTGAAGAGTGTGTGAAGATTATTATGCACTTTTATGTAAAAATCATCTGCTTCTCCAGCACCTTAACTGCTCCCAGTATCGGTATCAGTACATAATATTATCTGAGCCAACTGCAGTCTCTATACCAGTTATTTGCAGGGGAGAGTTTGGCTGTACACCAAGTCAACTGTATTCTTAGTAAATGATCTATGAATTACCAGCGTAGGAAATGTACTTTTCAGACGTGTTTTCAGATTGTGGAGTCAACTCCAATCAACTCCCTCCACTTCTTGTACATACTTGATGAACTTACGATGTAATGACTTTGTGAAAGAATTTCATTGTTTTTATTATTCTCTTCTGGATGACTTCTTCACAGAATTTTATTTATGCATCATTGTACCAAATAGGTATTTTATCTGATGGATCTGGCCTTGTCAAAGAATTGGGTACATACTCATTATAGCAAAGACAATGATAGCAAACTTCTAAACTCACAAGATCTTTATCTTCGATTTGCAAAAGTAACCTCTCATCTTTCCGTTGGGCTGCTTCAAATAGTTGGCATGCAATCAAGGTTTGGCACTGTGAATACTTATCAGTTTTTTTTCTTAATTTTTCTCGGTTTTGTCAGGGAGTAAGTCTGATGAAGACCACGGTTTTCTTCTCTGGGGTTCAGTGCTGCATTCTTACCGCTCGAGCTCATATTGACCTGAATATGTATGAAGAAAGAATGATAAATATTTAATAGAAGTAGAGGAATAAGTGAGTAAGGGGAATGGGCATTGTAGACAAAAAGAGTGAAAATTAACAAAAGTAAACACACAAGACAAGGTAAACAGATAGAAAGAAATGAAAAGCAACATATAACTAGAAACAATTTTACTGCATACTAAGCTTGGGCGATAAACACGATATCGAATATTGCAATAACTTTTTGTTCGATTACAATATCGAGAACCTATTTAAGTTATCGGCATATCGGCGAATCGCGAATACAAATATATCACGATAAAATATAAATCGACATTGTGAGTCAAGTCAGACATTCCATGAAAATAAAACCATTAGTCTTTTGAGCTTTTAGAAATGAGAAACAAAAGCAAACTACTTCAGAAGTACATACACGCTCTGCAAATAAATTTGCAATTTATTGTGACACTTGTAGAGGGGTACATACCTGTGGTTATTGGCTCTAAAGCAATCATGCATGAATGCAAAAAAAAATTGCGATATTATTGAAAATTGCAATATATGTTTGCCGATATATCGTGGATAAAAAAAATCGTTATCGCCCAAGCTTACTGCATACTTGAAACTTGATTGAATTTTTGGAAAGAATGTCGTATCCGGCCACCACTTTAAAGGGTTTTGGGGAAATTTTTTGCAACCACTAACCAGTTAAAAATTATTCTATCGATTTTGGTGGTACAGAAAGCGAAAACTATCTTTAAAATCCACTTTTATTTCCCTTCTAAAAATCCTCCCTTCAGAAAATAGAAGGATCCTATTATAGTTGCTACTGCGCATGTTTAAATGACTGTGTTGGTCACTAATTGTGGGTTTACGACATCAGACTGACATGACTGAGAATTCATCGTATAGCAAAATGGCTGATTTTTCATGAAATAAATATCCTGGAATAATGTGAAGTATGTGTCCATCATCATCCATATGTTCTCCACCTTACGAGGTAGGTAAGATTACTTTAATGGTTATACTGAATGAGAAAAAGTGGCGGTCGGATGCGACATTCTACCCGTATTTTTCAATATTTGCCTACCTTGATGTTTCTGTTTCTTCTTAATCGTATTTCTTCCTCTCAGCCCTGCAAATGGCATGGAAGCATTTGTACCACTCAGAGTGGTACCCATAAATCTTTAAATAGAAAGGAAATTAATTTTAGGAATGTCGGCTATTCATCCATACATGTAAAATAAAAAATAATAGGTTCAGCAAACATATACATTGTAATTGTATACAATAAGAAAAAATAACCCCAAAACTTTAGTTCAACTTGAAGTTCATTTCCATGCTTATTTACACCGCCAAAGGTTGAATATTCTTGGCTCATGTACAAAGTTATGTTTGTGCAACTACAATACATGTAGTATTACTTTTAAGTATCTGATAAAACTCGATTATAAAGATCCCATTTTTCAACAGTGCTGATTTTTCCCCCACAAAAGTGCCCCTTTCAGGATTTTTATGGATTTGGGGTGGTTAGGGTTTATAGTTTATTTTGTTGGTCAAAGGTATTAACATGGTAACTATTGAAAATAATCACCAGGAATGATCTTTTTAAATTGTCACTACACGATACTGAGGGACAGATCACAATGAGATATTAAAAGTCTGAAGACATAAGTTAAATTGTCAAGGATATTTTTCATATAAGGCCTAAGTCCAACTATTTTACAAAATATATGTAGTCTGATTAGGTCCAGATAATTTTCAAATTCTTTTAAAATTAATTCCTACATTACCTGTAACGTTAGCTGCGACGTATGTTATGTACGTTAGCTCCAACAGCCCTAACGCTTAGACATTGGCAATATCACACTCAACCATACCGTCTATTTCTTCCATCCACTTGCACATGAAAGAATCTTTGTCCAACTCATCTCCAAAAATGATAACAATTTGGATTCCATGCTAAATTAGTACATTTTCTGCGACGCATTTTCTGCAGACGGGCCCGACACTCAGGGAAGCCATTGTTTTTGCTGCTGCATGGTACTGTGCGCGTACGTGCATGCATGGCAGGTCATGACCTGCGCGGTCTTCGTAAACTCGAACTATTCTATTCTAATTAGATAACGCACACACTATAGGCCGATATGTCTGTGTGTAAGAGAACGTCAGTATGGCTGTGCTTCTGAATAGTTGTTCGTTTAAACTTGTTTTTGACCGGAAGGAGAGGTCAAATTGGGGTCATGTCTGTGTAAGAAATGTGACATAGTTCAAGGTCTTTAAGATGATGCAAAGATTGTGAAAATATTTTCTGTGGTTCATGAGATATGATTTTTTTAAATCTTTAGAAATTTTTAACTTCCGGTTTCGACCGGAAGGAGAGGTCGGATTGGGGTCACGTCTGTGTACGAAAAATCACATAATTAAATATCTATAACATGGTGCAAAGACTGTGAAAATATCTTTTGTGGTTCATGAGATATGATTTTTTGAAAATATTAAACTTTGATTTAGTGTAATTCGATATCTGATGATCTCACTATGACGTCACAATTTGACATAAAACTACATGTTAAGGTCTAAATATGTGTCAAGTTTTAAGGTTCTGTGAACTCTGCAACTATTTTTTTGTCTCTGGATAATTCTTATTCGGAAGAAGAAGAAGAAGAAGAAGAAGAAAGAAAAAAAAAACGAACAATATCAATAGGTGTTCGCGCCGTAGCTCGAACACCTAAAAATAAATAAATTCTCAATTTAAGTATGAGCCACATAATTGAGGCCCTCACAAAAAAAAAATTCAATGTAGAGGTGACAGAGTGGCCTTCTATAAGTATGTTTAAAAGATTGTAATAGCCCCTCACCCCCCATCCGCCTGTATGTTGGTTTTCTTTTGATTTTAGTTTGTAGAGCAAGCAAAATTCAAATTATCTAAACAAAATAAAATGTTGTAATTGTAAAAATCTGAGTATGTAAAGATGCATTTATGTGGTTCCCTATTTCGCCAGCAATTTTAAAGTGTAATTTTTTCAGTGAGATATTTCTGAAAATAATTTATTGACGCATGCATAAAACAGACTGTACATGTACTATTATTTGAGCAGCGATTAATTTTTCACACTACATCATCAATGTATTTTAATTTGCTTAACTTTCTGTACGTAATTTGGAAGTGATTTTAAAATTTGCACTTACCCTACCAGGGGTCTTCAATTTAGCAGTGCCATTTATTTTCAGTTTGTGCCATGTCCATCTGTCAGTAGCAGCTTCAATTTGTGGTGGAATTGGGGTCCCTCTTACATGCTGTGAAGCCACTTTTTGAAGAAGTTTTGCTGCCTTGGTAATTTCTGACTCTCTTGTTGGAGAGGATGATGATGTTACATTGGGTGCAATGCATATCTTACAATGGCATAAAGTTTGTTTGATGGGACATTCATGTTCAGCCATTTTGTTTAATTTTCCCATTGAACCACATTTTGAACAAGCCGTTATTAAGGTGCTTAGCTGAAATCGTAGTATCCGAGGGCATGGTGATACATGGGTGAAGTGTAGAAGTTGCTTACACACTGGACATGGGACCTCGGATTTTGAGTTGAACTTAAACCAGTTAGATAAGCAAATGGCACAAAAGTTATGTTCGCATGGTGTTTGAATGGTGGGGGTGCTCAGTATGCACTGGCAAATTGGGCATATAAATATACTTTCTTCTTCAGAAGATTTGCCACATATTTCAAGCAACGGGCTTACAGTACAATTATTATCCTCTTCTAATCCAAAAAGGTTCGAAGGCAAATTAGACGTGTGGCCTTGAATTTCTGCCGAATGACCTGGCCGACTTCGGCTTGGTTGGTGACCCCCCTCGCCTTGTTTCAGGAACACTCTACATATTTCACATTCACCTGTCCTGGGATGTGCTTTCCAGTTCAGCCTTGGTGTAGAAATTGCATATTCATGTTTAATATTTGATGTACTATTTAATCTGTCACCATGTTGGGCATAGCGTAGAGATCAGGAACATTTGTAGCATACGGATTCAGGGTGTACTTCAGTGTCATCTTCCACGTACTTATCGAAAACACAGCATATATTTCTTTTCTGTATTTGGAGCAGTCTACAGGTTTAGTGTAACTCTTACCAGCTTGCTTTTTGTTTGGCAGTTTCCAACCTTCTCCCACATACACGGCATAATTTTGTTAATACTGACTGATGATATTCCATAATGTGAAATAAAATAAAGCTAAAAAAACAACTGAATATGAATATTTCTATCGCCTCCTTGTTCCATGTTGTAACGTTGATGTCTGTGCGTGTGTGTGTGTTTGAGCCCATGCAATGCGCCCACGTATTACATTGAAATTAACTTATTGAATTTCGCGCCACGGCGCGGTGTGTGTGTGTTGTTTACATCCCGTAGTACAGTATACGCGTAGTATGTATATGTCCGTGTACAAACTATTATGTAAACAAAACGTTGACGTGAAATATGCGCCAACTTCGTTGCTTATAACTTTAAAAATAGAGCTGCCCTCAGGCCAATTCTCCTAAGTAAATTGAAAACGGGAATGTTTTTACCAAAAACTGTGGTCATTACTTCTACAAAACCTATTTTCATTTAATTTGCATGCAAAATGCATCCTCATTTTTTCGATCGGCGTTTTTATTAATTTACGCACAGTGAGTCCTAAAATACTTTTTTATTTCATTTTCAACAATTAAAATGTGTTTATAACATCATGAACATCAAGGAAATAGAGACTTATGGAAGTTTTTATAATAAAACCATTGTTTACATTAGTATTCTTTCCAAAATTAATGTTTTTATTCAAAGTTTTGCGGCATAGTGACGGAGGAAAAACGCCGCCATCTTAGTTAGAGCTAATCACTCATTATTGGAGTAAATAATTTTCAACAAACGATCTGATAAACTTTATTTACGTTACGTGGATCGGCTTGAAACAGCCGTGACATGTACATGTGTAGAGTACATTGTTTTCCCACAATGACGATAGCTGTACCGTGCGATAAACAAAGGATGACCTCTGGCTTTTCTGGATACAAAGCATAAGCGGTTCGGAATAAATCGCTTTTTGAAGGTTTTTCTCGCAAAGACAGATAATAATACTTATTTTATTTAGTTTTGTGACAACATAATCTATTATAACATGAAGATAGGTCAACAACTGATTTGTGCTTGTAGTGGCTCTTTAATCAATGTAAACTCGATCTGGTTTTACCGACATATCATCAGTTTGTCAATAAGCCTACAAGAAACAATGCAATTTTAGACCTATGCTATGGAAATGTGCCCTCAGCATACAATGCAAAGGTATGCCCACAACTTGGTAACTCAGACCATAACAACATTCTTTTGCAACCAATTTACAAACAGCAACTCAAAAGAATAAAGCCAACTACAAAAGTTGATCGAGTCTGGTCCAATGAATCCATTGAAAAGTTAAGAGATTGCTTCGAGTGCACTGATTGGAATGTTCTAGTGGACCTGTCGAACTCAATCGATACCATTGTAACAGTAGTCACCGATTAAATCAAGTTTTGTGTTGATTCAATAGTACCACTGTCCACCAAACGCATCTACCCCAACGATAAACCATGGGTTTCACATCAATTGAAATCACTGCTTGGAGAGACGAGAAAAGCCTTCACAGCTGGACGATTAGACAGGGTCAAAGAGATCATGCAGAAACAACTTGATCGGCAGATCAAACTGAGTAAATCTGACTACAGAAAACGACTAGAGTGGAACTTTCAACAAAATAATCCACATGCTGCTTGGCAAGCAATGCAAACTATTACAGGTTACAAGCCAAAGAAACAGACTGTAGAATGTAACATGGATTTTGCAAATGAATTGAACGAGTTTTTTTTTCAGATTTGACATACATGACTTTACGCAAGAGAACAGTTCTCTGGAAGAAACACTTAAAATTAGTTCTGCATGTGACCTTATTAGTATTAATGAATCTGATGTTAAGAAAGTGTTTTCACGTCTGGATGTAAATAAGGCCTCAGGAGCAGATGGTATTGCAAATATAGTCTTAAAGAAATGCAGTCATCAGCTTTCGGAGGTTTTTAAAACCATTTTCCAAATGACTTTAGATAGAGGAACCATTCCACAAATATGGAAAACGTCTATGATAATTCCGGTTCCTAAGGGTAAAAATACCTCAGTACTGAATGAGTACAGACCCATTGCATTGACATCTAATATTATGAAATGCCTTGAGAGGCTGGTATTGAAATTTCTTGTTGACCAGGCTGGTTCCTGCCTTGACCGTTTCCAATTTGCATATCGGGGTAACAGGGGGGTTGACGATGCAGTACTTGTATATCTTCACAAGTTGTATAGCCACCTGGATATACCAAAGTCATATGCTAGGTCTCTTTTTGTTGATTTTTCGAGCGCTTTTATTACAATTCAACCCCACATACTCATCAACAAACTTTTACAGATGAATGTTTCTCCTAAAATTGTGCAATGGATTCATAATTTCTTAAGGACTAGCCCAGCCGGCACACGACGTCGATATGACGTCGAAAACAGGTTGATATGACGTTGTGACGTTGATCAACATAAACACGACGTTGATTCAACGTCGTTTTTGTGACGTTGCTTTTATGTCGAAAACAGACGTTGATTCAACGTTGATTTTCTGACAAATAAGCCCAAATTAATTTGATTTCTTTTTCTTTAATTAACTTTTTGTCCAAAATATTCCTTGATTTAGCATCGTTTTGTGACAAATTAATTATCACGGTACTGTCGATCATGATAATTCGTTCTTTCAATATTTTTGTGTGTCAAAATAAGACGTACTTGCCGCTATAATATTTTTCGTATGATTTATAACGTCATTAACACGATCCACGATCGAGCTGACCGTGCGTACGGGACTTTCACTAGGAAGTTCGCCCTCTGTTGGTGAAAAATGGAAATGACGCATGCGCGCAGCTCTTCTCGTTGGCACTCGACAAGTCGGATCACTGTGAAACCAACGTACCGGGGCAAGCTCTCTTCATTCATTTGTTATTATTCCACTTCATTAAGTAACAGTTACAGAAAACAACTAACCAGGTAATTTCCATAAATAATGTAGATATAATTTAGGCATGCATGGTCTGATGGTAGGTTAGAATGTATTTGAAGATGGCATGAATGACCGAGCGCGTACGCTTACTGCAGATTTCGCACAATGATGGAAAGCACACTGCATCATGTACATTGTACATGTGTACATTGACTTGTACTGTCGAAGACTGGAAACCAGACCGCTTTCGAGTCAGATTTTTTTAAAAATAGGTTTTAAATAGGTTTTATTTTGTAGGGCCAATATATTCCATTTCCCTGAACATGTTAAGCAAACACTCACCCAGCATGATGGAGTAATCATTCATGCAGCAAATAATCCCCTCAAAATGAGAATACGATAAAGTTGAACCCGAAAAAAGAGGTATTTTTTGTGCAACTCGATCGGAGCATGCACAAATAGGCGATTGTTGTGTAGTTTAGGACCCTGTTCCTATAACTATAAGAGAACGAAAATCCACTTTTTGGACTCACCTCAGTAGATGGCGATGACACCAAGTTGAATAGGCATATCTACAGGATTAATTTTGTGGAAAGAGGGCAGGGTTTTGATTTGAGGTAAATTATGGGGTAAAATGACGACAGTGAAAAACACAAACTGAAACGAAACATGGCGACAGTGCCCGAGTTGGTTTGTTAGATAGTCGCTGATTGGTTGGTTGAAAGTTTGTATTAAGAACCCACTCTCTGATTGGTCCAGAATAATACGGTACTTCGTAGCCCCATAAATAGGGCCAATCCTTGGCCCTAGCGAATGCTCTCTTGAACCTGATACATTTTTTTCAGATGTAAAACTTGCTGGATTTGCAATTTTACGCCACAATTTTCAAGCTTAGGGTACACTTACCTAATCAAACACTGTTGGTACACTGTCGGCAATTGTGCGATGGCTACATTTCGTGAAATTTACCTGAGAAATGACAGCAACAATTTGTACATGATACATCTAACTCATTTTAACATCCTCAATCTCGGTTTTTTTTTATACTTGTGTGTAAAGCAATGAACAATACTGTCGTAATTGTGGGATCGAGTGTGGAAATGTTATCAACAGGAATAAATAAATACATTTGGGGACACAAAATTAATCACAACTTAAGTTGTGATTAATTTTGTGTCTAAATGTATTATTATTCTGTTGATAACTTTATTATTGCGTACAGAACCACTCTTTGCATAAATTTTTTTTTCCTACCCATATTTATTGAGAAAGCTCAAAGAAATTATAATTTTTCAGAGAGTGCACTCAAGAATCAGCCAGGCACAGAGACGGAGGTGTGTGGAATTATCTCCAGATGTCTGAAGTATGCCCCTGACAGATGTGGAGGCGGTGGGCGGAAAAAGTAATCACATTCTTCCTGGATGTATTTGGACATTTTACTTGTAATTGTGATGCGATCTGGAAAACCCGTTGGATGTGATTTTAAAATTGACAAAATAGTACCAAAACATTTCTTTTGGTGAAAGTGCTTTTCAGGTTGTAATAAAGTACGATCAAAAGTCTGATCAAAAGTCCGATCAAAAGTCCGATCACAAGCTACATGGGATGAACGGTGAAAAGTGAATGCTTTTGTTATATAGTGTTTGAATAGTTTGCTACAAGGCCTTAGACCAGAATTGTAAAGTGACTTGTGATGACTTTACTAACAATTGTGTTTTTTTGCTTGAATTTTGCTGAAAAATACTTTAGTTCAGTTAAACCTACAAAACTACAAAATTATAAAGCTTGGGAATTGTTTGACAAATTATAAAGCTATATCCTGCAGTAATTTAAAATACCCATGCGCAATGTGATTTACCATATTAAATATGGGTAATTCTATAAATCAGGGGTCCAAACTTGTGACATTTTGGTGTCCCCCGTTAATCGTGCAACCATTCAGTTTTTTGCATGTAATAGTATAACAACTTAATGAAACATTTTCATGTATAATACACTGTTCAATCTACAAAATGTTTCATTAAGTTGTTATAATATTACATGCAAAAATCTGAATGGTTGCACGTGTAACGGAGGACACCAAAATGTCACAAGTTTGGACCCCTGATTTATAGAAACACCCATATCCCTGTGCAACTTATTTCTGGGTTCATGGTGCAATTTTGAGTTCTTATAGCTTTCGTCGTATTTTACCATCATTATTTCCAATCAATCTGAATAATTAACTGAGTAATCTTTAAGTTAGTACATGTAATTGTTTTTGCTATGTTTTCAACATTTTGTATGAATGACATGTTTACTTGTTTTCATTAAGCTTGTTTTATCTGAAAATAATTCTGGCATACAATTAATGCTTTGTAAAATTTGGCATACCTCCAAACTTATTCCAAATTAAAGATAATGCTCTTTCTAGCCACATATAAAGTTCAAGTTCCAAAATGTGGTCCATGTCACTCATTTTCACAGAGTGGGTCACACAGGTGGGTCACACAGAGTGAGCTGTAATATGTGGGATCATTATACATGAATACGTTCAAATACGGTTGGCACCTTTGTCTTAAACAGCATTTAATACATGGCACATGATCATGATCATCTCTGAACGGTTCAGAATGGCTAAACACTCCCGAGGTATTTATATTAACCATACCCCCCCCCCCCCCCTTATAGGGTGAATTGGAGGATTCCGGACTGTTAGCTAGTGTTGGGGTTAATTGTAAATGTTATCCTGGATATGTTATCCTTTTTTCTTTCAATAAAATTGTCATGGCCTTCATTCGAGTGCTTTCCTTTGTGCATTTTTTCCTTTATTTCCACCTCCTTAAAAATGTAATGGACATCTCAACAATTTTGTTGCAGGGATTCTGTGTGCAATTGGATTGTCAATAAAATGGCTGATACAGCGCGGTCCAAACACACAGGCCATGATCTGCATGGTTTAATACACACAGAATCTCCACAACAGAGGAAATTAATGTGACTGCAACCCCGATTAATCCTGACGTTGATCCAACGTGGAAATCCTGACGTTGATCCAACGTGGAAATCCTGACGTTGATCCAACTTTCAAATCCAATGTATTTTCAACGTTGATCCAATGTTGGTACATGACGTTGTATCAACGTTGATACAACGGTGTTGTGCCCGCTGGGAGACTACAGTGGCTTAAAATAGGAAATGTGAATTCCGATGTTAGGATCATAAACACAGGGGCACCACAGGGGTGCGTTATATCACCAGTTCTCTTTTCTTTTTATACAAGTGACTGTTTGTGTTCTCGCCCTGATTGCACTATTATTTCAATATGCGGATGACACGGTCATTACTGGGTATTTAACAAATAATGATACAACATCATATCTAAAAGCTGTAACAGAATTTACTAACTGGTGTGAACGTCACTTTCTGTTGATCAATGTTAAGAAAACAAAAGAGTTGATTGTTGATTTTCGCCGAAACACTATGGCTCATGACCCACTGTGTATTAGTGGCCAAAAGGTAGAAAGGGTCAATGAATATAAATATCTAGGTACAGTCATCGACGACAAGCTCAACTGGAACGAAAACTCCAAAGTACTGTATGGTAAAGCCAACCAGAGGTTGTTTTTCCTTAGAAAACTCAGGAAATTTAATGTGGACAGAAATATTTTAACCCTGTTTTATAGATCAGTTGTGCAGAGTATTTTAACTTTTTGCATAATATGTAACTTTGGATCTTTATCACAACGCAAATTCGAAATTCGAACGGATAAGAAAAATGGCCCAACGCACCATTGGTGTCACCTTGCCAATCTATGACACGATCTATGAGGAAATGTTACATTCTAAAGTCCGTGCAATAATTAGTGATCCAACCCATCCCCTTTTCGATTGTTATGTTTTAACCCGTTCTGGAATTAGATTCCGTGCACCACGAACAAACCTCTCTCGATTTAGACAGTCCTTCGTTCCAATGTCCATTCACACACTAAATTCCTCCGTTAAGCGTTAATTTCTAGTATCGTTCGTTTTGCCTTGCTTATTTTACTTTAACTTTACTTACGTTTTATGGTTGTTTTGTTTATTTTAACGTAATGTGAATATAGCTATGGTAATTGTTCAAATTTAAAGAATTTTATCTAATTTAATGTAATATTTGTATATAATGTTTTTAAGTGGATTTTTATGTCTTTTAAACCAATGGAAGCTAAATTTCTGTATTTTTTGAATGCGGACAATAAAACAACACACACTGTTGTGTATCTATCTGTCTGTCTGTCTGTCTGTCTGTCTGTCTGTCTGTCTGTCTGTCTGTCTGTCTGTCTGTCTGTCTGTCTATAACCACTCGGCCACCATGACTACGTACATTGATTATGGGTGAATGCATTTTATCAAGAAACATTGTTCGTCTAGCCTTTATAATTGCCGTTGTCTCTGTGTCGATGCGGTTCTGATCAAGTGGGTGCAAAGAGGCAATACTGAAATTTAGCATAGGCCTACATTTTTATGTATGACTTCCCTCTTTTTAGGCAAATTGCTCTTTGCTACCCTGGATGCACCCAGGGCCGTAGCGAGTGGGGGTGTTAATTTTTCTCAGTCGGTATTTAGAGCCTCAGTCGGCAAATAAAGCATCAAAGGTCCTACAACTAGGGTTGGGCCACAAAAAATGTTTGCCCTCCCACCTACTCTGAAAATTCTGGCTACGCCATTGATGTCAGTCGACAATTTGGCATCCACAACCCCCCCCCCCCCCCCCCCCAAAGAAAATGCCTTCACTACGCCCTGGATGCACTTCTCTGCGCTAATGTAGTTATTGGTTCGAATCCAGCTTGCCACTACAAGACTTATTCAATGCTTGGCTAACAAAGCAACGGTGGAGATGTGGCATTTCGAACCTAACGACTTATTAGGGTGTTTAGTTTTGGTATTCAAATTTTAACATTATACCATTAATTAAAAAAATTGTTAGAAATGCACAGCAACTTTGCCCGCTAAACATAACATACAATATGTGCAAGGCGTTGGACTTGCAATCCAATGAGGATACCCGCGCAGGTGCGAATCCTGTCCATGACGATTTTTTTTGGATAATCTTAATGCTAATTTTGACGATCGGGTGTCCACGTTAAGCTCGGCATTAACATGGTTAGCTCGGCGGAGGTTGGGTCGACCAGGATGACTGAAGAGGGACGAACCGGCCCAGGGCGGAAACGCAGCAGGCAAACGTCCCCGTGTGGAACAGTAACGGGCTTGCAGCCGAGAATAGGTGACGGCACACAGCCTGGACAATAAGGTGAGACCTAACTCTTCCTTTTTTATTTCCTTTTTTGTGCCCCCCCCCCCCATACATAAGCCACTAATGATCCCTGTTGTTGCGATGTGTTTTTAGATAGTGATACATTTTTTAGCATAAAGGAAATAAGGGAACGACCCTACATTCTGGTTCATTGTGTCCAACTCGTCACTCGAGGTGACTCGACTTGACCAAGATGGCCGGCTCAACTTGATTTGACTATCCCCAGGTGTTTCACCCGAGTTGATTCAAGTCGAGTTAAGTTTTGACTTCGCTAAACTGGACTCGACACGGTGTTCAAAATGACCTCTGACCTTCGTAATTTGCATAGGAGACTTAACAACGCATGCACAGTGAATTACTCAAAACGGATGACTGCTTGTTCATAATGAACATACCATGGTTAGCTTGCACCCTCCTAAAAGGCACCGCCCATACAATCATTGTTGTAATCATACTTACCTGGCTCAGGAGATATCGTGATCAAACAGGCGATTCTCCCAAGGCGAGGCTCGGCCATTGCACACCAGGCGGGTTGACCTTTGCGATTCCCTCAAATGTGGGGAACTCGGGAGTACAATTTCTGATAGTGGGGACTGCGTTCGCGCTTTCCCTGATAACGAATTATAAAGATAGATAATTTAACTAAACTCCTCAAAAAAAAGTTCGGAAACTCAAGTTTGACTGACGATTTCTCTCATCTTGTTACCAACTCATTTTCCTTGCATTTGGTATCATTGGAAAGTACTGTTATTCCTCTTTACAATGATGTGCCATTTGTTATGATTACGCAATTGGGGGATGTGCAGCACAGCTGAATATGGGAGTGGGTGTAAAGTGAAATGTTGCAAAATGCATTGCTATTGTCAAAAGTGTATTGACTCTTGCTGTTAGGAGTTGTGTGGAAGATGGATGTGTCTTCAATGATTGTCTGCTTACTAACCAATATTTAAAGGTTTTAGGCCATAAATGTGCGGGAAAAGTTCAGAAATCCAAATGGCCTGTCACAATGTGGTTGAGTTTCAAACAGAGTAAAAGAATTTGTCATTTTCTGCACTCAAACACCCAGTAATTCTCCATCAGTAACAACAAATCTCTCTCACAGTACAATGAAACTATCATTAACAAAAGACAAAACAAGACGTAAGGAAAGTCTTTTTTCTGGTTTAATCATTGAACAGCTTCCTTCATTGAACAAACAATGTTTAGTCAAGAGCCTCCTCCAAGCAAAAGGGGAATGCACTGTATGACAATATCAATGCATTTTGCAACATTTCACTTTACACCCACCCCCATATTCAGCTGTGCTGCACATCCCCCAATTGCGTAATCATAACAAATGGCACATCATTGTAAAGATGAATAACAGGGCTTTTTGTCAGAAAATTAAACTTTGAGGAAGGAATTGCGATCGTAAGAACAGATATTTGGGTTTGTTTGTTTTTAGGCGCGCTTCACTTTCATTTGCCTGCGCCGTTGTTTTGTGTTTTGTCGCCGGGTTTCTGTGCTTTTTTATATATATTTTTTTATATGTAAGTCGCCCATCACAATGCCAAAAGGACACTCAAGGTGAGGGCTAACAAGAAAATTAGTCAAGTTAAGAGAAACCTGTTGACACTACGCTTGAACTTAAATGGATTGTATGCAACAGGGAAACAAGATGAAGGAAGGGAATTCCAAAGTGAAGCAGTACGTGGGAAGAAACTTGTTGAATACATCTTAGAATTGCATTTGGGAACTGTGACTGTATGAGGATGTGAATGGACTGAGAAGCGAGTAGTGCGACCAAAAGGACTGTTTGGAGGGACGACCGACGAAAGACCGTTGGAGCACATTCCATGATAGTATCTATAGAAGAGACAAAGTGAGGCTACATTGCGACGATGAATAAGGGGTTCCAATGAAGCTGCCAGTTCATGGCCTACCAGGTTAACAACACACCGCTGTATTTTGTCTAGCAGGAATAGGTGACAAGCTGGAGGTGACAAGCTGTGCTGCTCTCGCGGGACAGAAGCAATTTTTTTGTGACTGGGTTGGATCCCTTGCTCTGTGTTTTTTTTTTGGTTGGATCCCTTCCGTGTCTTTGACAAAGCCCCAATGTTACAAAAGGCATAATCAGAAAGAAAGAGAAAGGTAAGTGCTTTTTTAATGTTTAACTTATCAGAAAAAATAATTTCACCAAAAATAGGCCTATTTTTTTCTTTTGCTTTAGTTTATAGTGTTATGAAATGTTATATATATATTTTTTCGTTGAACGGTAACAACCTGCAGGGGAACCTAACGTTATGCCCAATTTCTAAATTATTCATTAGGGAAACCTAGTCTAGTTTGTTTAGTTGAAAAGTATACAAAATGGGTTAACCACCCGCAGGGGAACTTATGCCCAATTTTTTAAATCTGTATTAGGGGCCTAATTAAAAAATTAAATAAAAAAATCGACCATGCAATTCTAATTAAATGAAACCAGGGCAACACTTGTCCCTTAATTTTGAGTTTCTTTTATATAGTGATTTGTATCGGTAATCCATTCATTGTTACGTGAATTTAAAAAAAATAAAAAATAAAAATTATTCGGAGTTGAATGTGTTCTTTTGTGTTTATATTTTTGTGTCATTTGTATGTTTTTTTTTTGTTTACACCTATAGGCCCCGATGCATGCAACGCGACATGAAACACATTTCCGTTCAATTACGCGAGTAATTGTAAAATGAAACTTTCTATAAATTAACAAAACCGAAGCAAAACAAAACAAAACCAGAATACATGTAAAATAAAACCTGAAAATTTTGATAACTTGGGCTGCAACAACGTGGGGTACGAATAGGCGCAATGTTTAATACTATAGGAAAGGTCCTAGATATATGCATGGACCCGTTACTCGACAAATATATAAAAACGGTAATAGTTTGCTATAAATGCAATTTATTGCAATTTTTCCATAAATAACGAATTCGACCATGTAATAGTTTTCACTTCAAAATGAAATATGAAAGTTTGCAATTAAAAATGAACGTGTTATTAGTAGGCCCGGTATAGCGTCAGCGGCATTATGCATCACACTTGTCGATACAAAGCTAGCGTTAAAACACAGACATACACGAATATAATTTATTTTAATGATTAAATCGAACAGTTAATATTCATAACAGACTTGCTAATTATCTCTTTTTGCAATATGTGTTGGCTCTGAAAAGAGCCGGTTGTTTTTCTTTCTCCTACATCCCCAGAATCTTGAACACTTCTTGAATATGGGGGGAGCCTTGAATGTAGTAATGCTCAATTTGTTGTTCACTGGGTGCCTCTAGCTTCCGTGTTGATGTGCCTCGTGATAGGCTCCCCAGATAAACCCAGTACTCCGGGTTATTAGCTCTCTGGGCCGCCGCATAGCCTTGCACGAAGGAAGACATTCTTCCTTGCTCCCGTCTCCCATGAGGTGTTCATAGTCTAGGTGTGCGTTGTTACATTGTTGCCTGAAATATTCTAGGACGGTTAACGGTACATGCTTTTGCCCAAGAAGGGTAAAGAATACATCGGCTGCGCTTCTTCGTCTGGTTTTGGCTGATTGAATCATGGCTTCTAATTCAAGAAATCCCTCCATCGTGTTTGTTCGACTCTCCCAGAGAATTATGACCAATTTCTTGAAAATGCTATCGCCTTAAATATTGAGGGGTAGTCTACGCAGTGAATGGTTTATCCAAATTTGGACATGCTGGCTGAATTTGTGGATGCAATCAAATCACAGAGCAATATCTAGGGGGACATACGACGGGTCTACCCCTTAAGAAATATATACTTTCTAAAGTTAATTACGAATTAAGGTAAATGCAAAGCTAAGCTCAGAGACGGCGGGCCCACCCCTTAAGAAATACTTTCTAAAGTTAATTGCGAATTAAAGTAAGTGCAAAGCTAAGCTAAGAGACGGTGGGCCCACCTCTTAAGAAATAATACTTTCTAAAGTTAATTGCGAATTAAAGTAAGTGCCAAGCTAAGCTGCGAGACGGCGGGCTTAATTTCACCTCTCACAGCCGGAGGGGGAGGGTCTGGGAAGTTGCAACAATATTTGGGAGGAAGTAGGTGCGGAGGGTGAAACTTGTTTTTAACTTGAAATTATTATCAACATGATGACCACTGTTACTCCCATACCCTTTAGTGTTTGTATTTCTATACGGCTTCATCCAGTTTTTGTTACTTTCGCGATAAGTAAATCACTTGTTTTTATCTTATATTAAAATCAACGTTTTGACCACTGTTACTCCCATACCCTTTCGTGTATTTCTATTCATCGTACGTTCACGCGTACAGGCCTGCTCCCTTTGTGTTTGCATTTCTATTCATCGTACGTTGACCAGTACAGATCTGTCCGTGAGTAAACTGTAGTCACCAATAACGGCTTCCTCCAGTTTTGTTACTAAACCACTTGTTTTAACTTGAAATTATTTTGTTATCAACATGCTTTAAATCGCAAGAGTAGTCTACCCATAAAACGTACACCTTCAGTGAGCAGACACCTCACACTTATCATACACCAGACTTTATTAATTATTAATTAGAATATAATCATAAATATAAATTATATAAATTATATATATAATTATATATAAACTATATCGTTGCGTGATAATGCATTCTGTCACTTGGTGTTAACTGATCGTTCCTTAGAAAACTGTAGTCAGCAATAACGGCTTCCTCCAGTTTTTGTTACTAAACCACTTGTTTTAACTTGAAATTATTTTATTATCAACATGCTTTAAATCGTACTCTACTCATAAAACATACACCTTCAGTGAGCAGACATCATAATTGTCAGGTTGTAGCAAGAGCAGATCTCATATTTGTCCTGTGCAGACATCGTAATTGGCAGACAGCATAATTGTTAAGTTACGCACACACACACATCCATATTGTCCGTTTGAGGGCGTGCTCCTTCGAGGGAAAATGTAGAGGGCGCAATTGTGGGAATTGAGAGGGAGTAATTGAGGGAATTGAGGGAGCAGAGGGCGGAATTGAGGGAGCAGAGGGAGCAAAAGGGGTGCAATCAGCACCTCACATACTACTGCTCCCGTTGAACGGCTCTGGTTGCTGTCCTCTGACTTCGTCTCCTGGCGTTTCTCAGTACTACTACTCTGCGTAGAGTGATTTCTAGCTGTCGGAAAAGGCTTGCCCGATGTCTCGGCCTTCCGATTCATAACATGTTCATCGGCAATCCGAGCAACAGCCTGGACAGATGTCGCTTTCTTCTCTCGAAGCTTAGTACGAAAATTATCGTTGGTTATTGAAGACAGAAATTGATCTATCAAAATCAGGTGCATCATTCGCTTAAAATCAGACGACCCAGACATGTCCTCTTTTGGCTCCAACCAGCGGCGGAAATACAACTCAAGCCTGGTAGAAAACTCCGCAAAAGTCTCCTCCGGTCCCTTGAAAGCTGTTCGAAATTTGATTCTGTACGCTTCTGGTGTTAATTGGAAATGGCGAAGAATTATCTGGACAATCTTGTCATACTGCTTCTTATCCTCTTCACTTAGCGCATGAAATGCCTCCTGAGCCTTTCCTGTGAGGTATGGTTCTAAGAGGCGGGGCCATTGATCTTTTGTTTTATTTGCGGCGGTTGCCATTCGCTCGAACGTTGTAAGATAACAAGTAATGTCATCATCTGACGAAAATTTATGGAAGTCAGGGAGCTCGGGTCCTACTCTGATTGCTGAGATGGATGATTTTGTTGCTGCAGTCATAGCCTGTAGCAGTGACTGACCCAGAGCTTCTGTTTCATCCTTTCGAATCAACTCAAGCTTTTCTAAAACAAGCATTCAATACGATCTTGCTTTGTTTTCACAGCATTAATATCGATATGATTTATGGTACATAACTGAGTAATGTAATCTGCTGTAAAACGTTGTAAATAAACCTCCCTGTCGGTGTCTGACAGAGACATGTTGAAAACGGGGGTAATTTATTACAAACAAGACGACCAACAATATCTCACGAAAGGCTTATCGCACGAACCGTCAGTATATAATCACAACAGCTCAAGATACACAACGTCATGAACGTTGCCTTGACCATCAACAAAATGTATTCATGTATATGAATAGTGAAATAACGTAACGTTAGGTTATCTGTACTCACGACACCCGCACATGAGGTTTCGCACGTCCGACCGGCGATCTTCCAGTCACAGACAAAATCTTCAAAATCACAAACATCGAGCAGCCATCCTGCCGACTACGCCAGTGTAACGTTCGGTTACACAAATTTAGATTCGGAAGACTACAAGATTATGTGATTTACACAACAATGATTCGATTGATCATTCTTTTATTCAACAACGATTGGAATTATGTTTGTTTACAACAACAGCCATCTTTAATTAATATCCCATCATGCACTCGCGCAAGCATGCGCAATAGCCTAGCATAGCAGCATATAGTTGGCACAGCCTGTGTAATACCGTTACAAATTCCTTAAACGTGCATACATAATGAGCACGACAAGCACTAATCTAGACTAACCAACAGAGGGCGCACTGTTTTAGCTTTGAAATAGCCGTGGATAATAAAGAGCGTCTGTGTCCCATAACGCGCGCGAGTGGGATAACGAATTTATCTTCAAGCAAACTTGACGCACAGTTAAGGTGGAATACGCATGCTGTACACGAAAAATATAATGTAAAAAACGCGTGCATGTATCGCATATAAACACATGTGCCCATGGGACGCGAATGCGCCACTTTTGAATTTACAGTGAATTCTGCAGCTGTACATTTGGCGTATGGCTTAAAATAGCGCAATTACGCGGAGTTAGAACAGCGCAATACGCAGGGTGCGATATGGACCATACAATATTATATCACACTGTTTTTGCCATGGATCGACCAATCAGAATCAAGGATTCAAGTTTGCTTGAAGATAAATACAGACACCTGACCCAGGCACTTTGTTTCGTTCCCCCATCCCCACCAATTACACATCTCCAGCCAATGAGCATCAATACACACGGCTGTTTCACACTCATTAGCACAACGCTAATTAACATTTATACACGAACAAACGAACACAAATATTACTCCAGTAATGCAGCGCCAAAGTCAAACAAAAATGGTGACCGCTATCCGTCCGGAATCCGTTTTCTGTCAGCCCCACAAACTACGATTAAATGAAGATTCCCGTTAAATTATACAATATAATAACTCTAAATAAAATAAATTATCTGTAAATGAGTGTTGCACAGAAACTGAGGTCATTAAATTAGTTTAATTCTTCGAAAAAGGAAAAAAAAGGAGATATATGTTTGTCGTTGTGTCAGAGTTTGTACTGTATAAACGTAGTCAAAAAATGGAACATAAAAAAATCATTTAAAACAAAAATCCAAGTTTTTATGAAAAAAAACCCCACTTATTTCTGATTAAAGTTACTTGTGTTTCAAGTATTTTTGAATTTTGGACAGCGGGGAATTTGTTTATATTGTCATTTTAAAAATGTTTTTTTTTACATGGTGCCAAACGCTTTACACGCGAATCGAATAGGAAAACGTGTACAAAAAACTCCGCCCCATAGCCTGCGTAGTAAGAAACCGTACAGTGCGCGCGCTGACGTTTGTTTTGGCGCGAGATGCGATTTTCAATGATTATTTCCAATGCAGTGTTTTATGGTGTAGAGAGTGCAACGCTAGAAATATTGACAGCGAAAATGACATGCAATATTAAAGTCTTACAAGCGATGATGGCTGATTTATAAATAATGAGTCTACAGTTTCACAAGGAAGCTTTAGAGAAATTGTGCCGTGTCTGTAGAAAATTGAACTCTATCCGTGATTCCAGTAAACAACAGGCTGAGTGCTGCATCAACTATTCTAAGGAATTGTATGTATGTAATGTTAGTGTTTGGGGGGATGATCCTTTGTGTTACCCACGTAAAGTGTGCTGGAGATGCTGTAGAATTCTAGGATAATACTAGAGAGGACAGCCCAGCACTAGATGCAACTCATAAATGGCAAAAACATTCCCGAACTGGACAATGTGAAACATGTGATTTGTACAGAAAACAAATAAAGGGAGGTAGGCCAGCAAAAAGAAAACAAGGTCACAATCAACACAACGTAGGACAGAGTAAGCAGACAGTATCGACAATCAGCTCTGTTAGGAATGCACAGGTGCCATTTAATCTTGCCCCAACTGAAGAGTCATACTTAGTTTCAGCCAAACTTTGCATTCTAGGCAAAGATCCTCAAGAGGAAACCCTTTATACTTGTGTCATCTGCCAATGCATCATTGGGTCCCCATCAGTGCAGACTCCCTGCGAGCATCATTTTTGTTCCCAGTGCTTGTTCCAGTGGTTTTGTTTCAGAGATGCATATGATGTTCCCTGCCCCACATGTAGATCACATGTAAACTATCATGATGTGACTGTATCCCCTCGAATTTTGAGGTATAAGTTAAGTACTCTAAACACAGCTTGCATAGATTGTGGAACAATTGGAAAAGTGACCACAATGGCTTCCCATACTTGTCCAAATAAATTCCACAAACCAGCACAATGCCACTGCAAATTATGTGAGCAACCCCTATCATCACCAAGTCCATCTGAGAACCAGCATCCTTCCCTCACTCAACAAGCAACACAGGCAGCTGCTACGCTGAAGCATTTTGCCTCTGAGCACAAAAAGGGAACCCCAATTCCATCATTAATTGAAGAAGCAACTGATCGATGGACTTGGTTGAAGCTTCATTCAAGGCGCGGCTTGGTAGCTCGTCCGAAAACTCCAGTGCGGGTAAGATGAATCAAAATACAATTAATATACGAACTTGAGGCATCAATTCGAATTCAAAAACATAAACCATTGTAACTTTTAAAAATGATCTTGATATTCCTTTAAAAGGAGTTTGGTCAGGTAGTCATTTACAATAATTACAAAAGTAGGATGGTTTAAAGATTATTTAAAAAAAATAAATAAACAACATGTGTATTACTTGTTCCTGTATTTAAATTAAAAGCTATATTTTATAAATTAAATGCCACAAATATTTATATCCTTTCCTTTTTAAGTTATGTGGTTAAAAAATTACAATGTACTAATTTATTTATAAACATGCAGCCAGCATTCATACAGAAAGTTACAAAAACGTCAACACCTAGCGAGCAGCTCAGCAAGGAATATTGACAGGCTTCCATTGGTGTGATTGACACTGACACGTCGATAGCTATGATGCGAGACTGCCAATTGGCCTGGGTACAGATCCGGAAAATACGAAGGTATGCTTAACCCACATCCTTGATGAGAAGGGCTGTATAATCAAGTGTGTTCGTGTTGATCCTAATGATGATTGTCGTAAACGATCTGATCTGAAAACAATTAATGGAAAATACCTCACTTGTGTATTAATATGCAGATATTTTGGTAATGTTGGAATAACCTTCTCATCTGAGAGATCTATGAGAAAGCGTCAAGCTTACCTACTCAAGGACAACCTCGAAGGCTGTCTAGTTACCCTTGTGTTCAATTCTGAAAAAGCGAATGGTAAAGATGGTATGGAGACAAAGGACGTTCCATGTGTAATCGTCAAGAATCTTTCATCAATGGTTCTCGACTATTTAGAGAGACATGAAAGGTAATTAAATAATTACAAAATTCCAAAACTAAATTTAAGTTGTTTCTAATCGGTATTTTTACATGTAATTTACTTCCGAAGAAATGGCCCCCTCACTTGGCATGATGGCGTTATCCCAAAGGACCAAATATGGATAAAAATTGGAGGCGATAAGGGTGGTAACAGCTTCAAGATGTCATACCAGATTGTTAACACCCATCACCCAAACTCACTCCAGAACACAATCGTGTTTGCATGCTTTGAGGCTGGAGACTCAAAGGCCAATTTGCAGCGAGTACTTCTGGATGTTATGACACAAGTCTCCAATCTAGCCAAGCAGACATGGAGGTAGAAAATTATTTTATTTTTGAAAAGCAAAATTTATGCAAAGTGAAGCCCGGTTCATACTTCACGCGAATGCAAAAGCGAATTTCAGTGACATTGACAATGAATACACGATGTTTTTCCATTGTTGACGCAATAAAATTCGCTTTGCTTTCGCATTCGCGTGAAGTATGAACTGGGCTTAATTGGTTTTCATACTTACAGATTTTAATGTTCTTTTTTTCTGTGCAATTTCAGGGAACGGACAATGCGTCTCTTTTTCTTCGGCGATTATGAGCTGATGACAATCTTTGAAAGATGTATGGGATTTGTAGCTGTAATGGTAAGAAAAAATATTACCCTCATAACTTCAGAAATTAAGGTTGAATTGTTGCTGTGCAACATAAATGAATAAAACTCTTTTTAAATTTGTGGATTTTCTTCACTCTTATACTTGTCTACACTGTGTGGCATCAAAACAAACAATGACCGTATCAAAGGAAGATCGAGCGAGGTCCGTCAGAGCCACGTACACTTAAGTCGATTAAAGAAGACTACGCCAAGTATGTTGCTGACGGATCAAGAAAGACTAGAGCCAAGGATGTGTCACACAGCGTTGTTGCTCTGCCATTAGTGGATATTGAAATTGATCACGTAAGTCTAAATTATACCTAAGTCACAATTAAAGCGGAGCCCGGGCGGCGTGTGCGATTTCTAGGCATCGACCGGCGTGTAGAGGTCGGCGAAAGATCGCGCGACAGGGCGGTCACAGTCACAATTAAAAGTGCCCCGCACGCTGCCATGACAGGGCCAGGGGGGTCGTCGGCCTGCGATCGGCCGACTTTCCTGGAAATGGGGTCGAATTCTTGGCCCGTTTATCGGCCGGTGTCCGGCAGGCACTCGTCCGATGTTCTGCCTATGTCCCTGCGATACCCCTGCGGTATCCGGCCGGGCGCCGCCAAGTCGGCCGGACGCCGGGCGGGTCCCGGCCGGCGTCTGAGCGGCGTCTGGGCGGCGCCCGGCCGGCGCATGGCCGATATATGGATTGTCTGGGTTGTCCAAAATTTGGCCCGGCGCCCGCCCGATGTGTGCGATGCCCTGCCGGACCTCGGCCAGGCATAGGCCAATGTATTGGCGATCAGTTTGCGATGCGAAACGCCGCACCAGGTTTTAAGTCCGAGTTAAAAGTAACTCAATGCCCGCCCGATGCCCAAAAATGACCCGGCAGCCGCAAGGAGTCCCGTGGGGCCCCGGCCGAAAATGCCTAGAAATCCGTCGCAAACTACTCGCAAACCCATCGCAAGCTAATTGTGACTGGGGTATAATACTTTGATTTGAGAATTGCTTGAGCTGTAAAACATGTAATATTGATTGATTTTGTTTTCTCTACATTATAACAGGTTGTTACAAACGAAACCCTGCAGTGCAAGCTTCACCCAGGTAAATAGTTTCATCAAGTATTTTATTGGACAGCAGGTAAGAGCTCTATATTCCAAGTCCACAGTTATTGCGTAACAGTCAGTCCGCAGCACACACAGAATCCGTTCCTTTTCTTTGCGCTGTATGCATGGGTCGGACGTGCGTGACCTCTCTTTGAATATTTAATGAGCTGGAACCGTTCGTGGAATGTGTGTAGTTTCTCAGTTTTTAGACGTAAATTCACCAATTTTTTTCCACAATTGCTAAGGATAGGAGTATATCGTCAAGTTTGCTTTGAAAAATAATTGACTTTACTGATATTCTAGTGGTGTATTTTGATCGTCAAATTTTGTTTAAAAACGAAACGAAACCAACACAATTACACCACAATATGTCCCTCTAATACATTCTCCCACACGCCAATACTTACAGTAATGGATAGGAAATTTCATATTCTTTCACAAAATAGTTGATTTCTGGCCTAATTTTGTGTAGTCCAGTCAGGGCGCAGCAAATGCTGACGGTAGTCCAAAAACGTCGTCATGATTGCGCATGTAAAAAGCCGCCATTTTGCACATGTGATTCCTGCATTCTGATTGGTGGGGACGCACTGTGAGAACTGGCCCGGATGCGGTACAATCACAACACGTACGTATACACGTATGACATCGGAGTAGTTGGTTCATGGAGGTAGTTTTTTTTACGGCCCTTATTTCTCATAAAAGTTGATCCCCAAACCTTTATAACACCAATAATAACATAAAAAGTAATACTATATTTCACATTTCATTTATCAAATAAGAACCAGCTCGTGGCATAAGTACTCGGTTTAACAAAACGTCTGCAGTGGCAAATAGAAAATCCATGGATCCTTTTTTCTGAAAATACTTCTCACATAGGCCTAGCCCTTGTATATTATATTATATTATATTTTATTTTTAACAATAAAAACTAGAAAAAGGGGATCAATAATTAATAAAAGACAGACACAATCCACATAGTCCAAAAATTAATTTCAAGTAACAAGGATTGAAATGTCACTTGTCAAAACACAAATTTATTTGTCAACAAAGTAAAAATTAAAGAACAAATGCATATATTAACTGGAATGTTTATAATCTTATGGCAGCTGCATATTTCTGAAAACACTTAACAACCTTTTAACCCATTTACAGGTAGTTAAGTCAAGTACATAAATAAATAGCAAATAAATTAATTATAACAAGTACACAAATAGCAATTATAATCTTGTTAACTTAAATAAAACATACCGGTATAAAATATATATTATGATTTTGTCAGAGAATCACCAAAAATCTCAACTTTGTATTTCTGAGATCTTGGTAAAACTGGTAGAGCTGGGGGGCCTATTGAGGAGTCGGTGGCCATGATGGAAGTGGCTTTGAAACC
>CM055819.1:15153473-15235973 GCA_029582265.1 Zoroaster sp. YZ-2022
TCCAACCAGGTTTAGGGTCAAGTGATCATAATGGTATCTCATGTAATATTCTCACTAGCTACGATGTTAAATCTATTACCCGGTACATTTATCAATATAATAAAGCTAATTTAAATTTTTCTCTCCGGAATTAATTAGGTGTTTGTGCGACAGCGCAAACACCTCTTTGAAATTGTTCGGTTTTTAGGTGTTCGCGTGCGACAGCGCGCGAACACCTAATTGCTTCTGTTCACTCAAAAGGAAATTTTTATGTTAATTTTAGCAGGACAGCTCACTAAAAAAAAGCCTTTTACAGAGTGCTCTTTTTGTATTGCAATCGTGTGTTGAATTGCAATAACATTCATTTACTGAATTTCAATAACATTCAATAACAACCGCAGTCGGCTCGTAAATTGAAAGGTTTCAGCTCTTGCTGAGAACAGACTATTTTTGTTTTGTTTTTGTTCGGTATTGTTGTGCTTGTAACGGTAATTATCTCAAACAAAATGACAATAAAACTACCGAATATCATATAAATCATTTGTCAACGTGAGATATGAAATCAATAAATTTGAAGTCTTTTTGATGACAGGCCAATTTAGTGTTTCATTACGTTTTTCCGCGTGCTGTCGGCTCGTATTATAATTATGAGAGGTTTCAGACTATTGAATTTTAAACGTTGTTTTCATTATTGCAATTTGATACTGTAAACAATTCAATTCAACAATTATGTGTGGAAATTATTAATAATCTGTTTATATTTGGATTATTGAAGGTATAAAAGTAAAGGTTGTGATTCTTATTGGTCAATTGTGCACTCTGTTGTCAAAACAAGTCAAAACAAGACCCGTTGTCAGGTGGTGAAGTTCAAGACTTTTAAAACGCTCGCTGTAAAAACGCGATGCGCGCACGAGCCTTTTAAAAGGCTTGCCGTCCAGAAAGAGTTAAATACTCTCTGTGATACCCTGTATAGAACTCCATGGGATAAATGCTTTTGTTCGGAGTTTAACATTAATGAAGTTTGGGTTATTTTTAAAGATTTACTATTTGCAGTAGTCAAAGATGTGGTTCCTATAGGAAGGCAAAATGGTAAAAAACGTAAACCTTGGATCACTAATGAAATTGTTATTCTCAGCAGAAAGAAACATCGTGCATATAATGCAGCTAGAAGAAATCCTACAAACAATTATCTGTGGACTAAATATAAATCAATTCGTAATAAGGTTAAATATGTCACTGCTCAATATTATGCAAACTTCATTAAAGACCTATCTCAGAACTGTATGTTCATCCTCTCCAATACGTTTCTGGTCATTTGTTAACAGTCAGCGTGGTAAGAGTAGTCCTAATAGCTTTCGTATAGCTAGTGGATCTGTTTTCACTGACCATTTGGATATTGCAAATAATTTTAATTCCATCTTTCAAAGTAATTTCACAATTGATAAGGCTGACTCTATCTCCTCTGAATGTACTAGTGCCTGTAGTCATTCTTCACAATTTAGACTATATTATATTGTAGTAACTGTTGATGAAGTTAAGAAATTATTGAAGAGCCTGAATATGTATAAATCAGCTTGGCCAGACGATGTCTCTCCTATGCTCCTTAACTTAGCCAGTGATAGTCTAGCCGAACCACTTACTAAATTATTTAACTTTTCTCTTTCATCTGGAACTGTGCCTACAGAATGGAAACTTGCTAATGTTGTACCTCTTTATAAATCTGGTGACTCTCATGATATGTCTAATTACAGACCTATATCTCTTTGGCAGCAGTTGGTAAAATTCTTGAAAAACTTGTGAGTAAACATCTTGTCAATCATATGTATACGAGTGGCATTATTACTGATGTTCAACACGGTTTCATACCTAAACGTTCTTGTATCACTCAATTAACAACTTTATACCATAAATGGGCAGAAATCATTGATGTTCCCAAACCTCCCCGCATTGATATCATCTTTCTCGACTGGTCTAAAGCTTTTAATCGTGTAAGTCATAAAATATTATTAGATAAATTACATAAGTACGGCATTAGTGGATCTGTTTTAAACTGGTTTCATTCATATTTAAGTAACCGATCACAAAAGGTTATCTTTCAAGGTTCCCAGTCTAACTGGGCACCAGTTCACTCTGGAGTGCCCCAAGGGTCACTTCTCGGACCTTTGTTATTTAATATCTTTGCATTTGACTTTCCTTTTTGTGTTCAGTCTCACCTGAGACAATATGCTGATGATACAGTCTTGTACAGGGCTATTAGACATGAGGCAGACTCAGTTATTCTTCAAAATTATTTAATTAGCATAATAACATGGTGTAGTCTCAATCATATATCTCTTAATGTAAAGAAATGTAAACTTATGACACGGTCTAAACATCCATTTCAACCTATTTACAAAATGGGGTCTGATACTCTTGAAATTGTTAATAGTTATAAATACCTCGGTATCATTATTTCACGTGATCTTGACTGGAAACCTCACATTAATAGTATTGTATGTAAAAACATCCAAATTATCTGGTTTTATTAGGGTTGTCAAGAGCAAAGATCCTTACATACTTGTTAAATTATATTGTTCTCTTTGTCGGCCAATTCTTGCGTATGCAGCCCCTGTTTGGTGTCCGTGCCTTTGCACCCAACAGGAAACTTTAGAAAGAGTTCAAAGGCGTTTTACTCGGTCTTGTCTTGGACTTCCAAGAAGAACCACTATTAACCCTGATAATGAAATAAGTTACCCAGCTAGATGTATTCAATTAGGATTACCGTTTTTACTTAACAGAATTCATTTTCTTTCTATTTCATTTGTTATAAAGTGTTTGTATAATTGCTTTGATATTGATGTTCACAGGTATATTAAAGTTAACACTAGACATGTCGAAACTATTAAATTTCATCACCAGAGATCAAGAACAAATACTTTACATCATTCACTCTTCTCCAGATTTCCTAGATTGTGGGAAGGTCTGCCTTTAAATGTTAAGGAGTTAATCTTATCTGGTTTATTACCTTTCATAACTGAACTGCGTAAACATATCCTGTCCCCAGGTACAAATTTAGACTTGCCAACATAACACTCTGTACTAATGCTTTATGTTCCTTTTTGTTGTTTTATTTTGTTTGTACTTGTTTTTAATCCCTTGGATTGATTTTTATTTGGCTTTTTATATTATATTTGTTATTATATTGTTTGATTATGTTTGGCAGCATTATGGAGAGCCACAAGATTGTGATTTGGTTCGCATTTTGGTAATCCTACAGGGGTGCTGTCAACATTTTGTCATGTTTACCTTATTTTCATCATGTATATGTATTTTATATTTTTCTCTAATTATATTTTTTACCATTGTGTTTGTGATTGTTTCTGCCCTGTGAAATAATAAATGAAATGAAATGAAATGAAATAAAGAAACAGAACTTGGTAATGTGTTTACAACCCCGCAAACCTCTCATTTGTGTACATTTTGTATATCGCACCCAACCAATTTGTATTGCAAAAGGGCCACAGACTGAATGAATGGAGTCCCAAAACTATACTCAGTGTTTTGTTGTATCATAATTTTTAAGATGGATACTATAATGCAATCGTGATATTTATTGTCATATGTTCTGTTTATCAGTTATTGATGTAATGCATGGTTGCCCTTGATAATTAACTGGCTCGCTTACAGCGTTTGATTGCCTCATTTATGATTTATATCACCTGTTGAATGGATTATTTTATTACTGGCATAGCCATCAAGGCAAGCATTCCAGTAAGCTCCATTACTGGAATTAACAATGGATTATTTATGTTCTGCTCTGCTGGTAATGTGAAAACCTTTACAAATGGCTACAAGGAAACAGTACCTCTTGTAGACGTATACAGTAAGATGTATTACTATATTGTGTAAGGCTTAATGTAGCTGAGAAGATTTATATCCAAAGTCATCACACCCACACCCACACCCAGACCCCAGGCTTGGGTCTCCTATATACCTTCAGACACTATGCCACTCACTCACTCACTCGTTCGCCACCCACCCTCTCCAACCCTGTGCTTTCTCCTAGCTCGTACTGACACAGGTCAGTGAGCACACACACCACTCATGTCCTTCCAATGATCCAGTCTCTTTTCCCACCTTCTGATCGAAACGTAGAGTTTCTCACCAACCATTACATCTCTTAAGAGATTAATTACATGGTGATACCGCAAACCTTACTTCCAAATTAACTTTAATCAATAAATAATGAATTAGCTTTTCCAAACTGCTAACCAACGTAAATGACCTGTAGGATAAATGCGAAATAATGGTTATTGGCCTTACGTTTCAAACCCAGCAGATTGACAAGAGCTATATTTATACTATTCACCGAAATTAAGTTTTCTTTTTTAACCGTACACTGTAAAAAATTGCCTGTAAAAATTACAGTATTACTGGCAACTCAGCTGCCAGTAACTTACTGTAAAATTTTACATTAATAACTGTAAATAAATTACTGTAAAAATTACAGTAAGTTACTGGCAGCTGGTTGCCAGTAACTTACTGTAAATTTTGCAGTAAAACAAACAATATACTGTATCGCGATACAGTATATTGTTTGAATTTGCAGTAAGTTACTAGCAACCAGCTGCCAGTAACTTACTGTAATTTTTACATTAATTTATTTACAGTTATTAATGTAAAATTTTACAGTAAGTTACTGGCAGCTGAGTTGCCAGTAATACTGTAATTGTACAGGCAATTTTTTACAGTGTATCCTTCATTGCAAATAATATGGCCATTCCAGTTCTCCCTCCCCTCCCCTGTAGTGCCGGATGTCCTCTTCTTCATTTGTGTAACTAAGTCTAAAAGAGCCAGTAGTTAACACAAATAATGAGGATACCAAATAATACAGCAGGGAGAATATGGTTTCAATCAGGATAAATAATCTCCCAATCGGGATAGAATAGTTGACGTTAACCTCGTGAGCTATAATTACATTGATCATAAAATGGACCCTCTATAGACCACAATCATTATTAGCATAACAAATTTGACTTTGAGAGACATCGGCTGGATATCATATAGCTCATGAATGTGAGAAGGATCAGGTGTTATCAAAGAATTTAACAATGGAAATGTAGTACATTGTAACGTATCCAACCCTTGTATATTTGGTGTAATATCAATTTTATTATAAAGTGAATTCTGGTTTCTAGCATTCCATGTGTAGATTAATAATATAAACATGATAATGTTATGAAGGGTTTAATCTAAATAAGACATACTATGATAGTTTGTGAGATTTAAATTCTCCAATTAATATAGTTTCAGTGTTTGAAGAAATTCGCGTTGGCATGCTTGAAGGTCAGCAGGCTGATATCACCTAATGTACATGTCAGTAAAAGAGTATCAGGCTGATTGTTAAGTATCTTGGTACTAGACCAATATTCTAATTCAGTGTCTAGTTCCTTCCAGTTCAAACTGGTTTATCAATCTGTACATGTATGTCTTTTACATTTATGTTCGGTCTGTCTTAGATGCCCTAATAATGCAATATAAACTGGTCGAGTGTGTTCAGGTTGCTGATCACGTGGGTGAAAGGTAATAGGTGATCACGTGTGTACATTTTATATATATTTTTTATGATAAGATCCACTTTTTATCAATTGACGTTATGTTTGCCTGGTAACTAGCTGGCTCGCTTTTAGCGTTCCTCGGAAACACCGACCAAAAATATTTACACGGATGCACGAAGGGGAGCACGCGGAAGGCGTTTTATGTTGGGGGGTAAATAACTGTGTTTGGGGGCACAAATCTTATTCTAATGGTCTGAACAGATGAATAGAACCTCCCTGGACACACACACCAAAGATTTGAACATTCTGGCAATTTCCCCCACCCTGATTTGCCAAAAATAGTACATGTCGAAATCCGCGCCCACAATCCTATGCGAACTTCCGTCCCCAAACCACTCGGCAGGTGTCTATTTACTGTTTGATTAGGCCACTACAACACAAGAGTAAACCACAACTATTATACCCCACACCCCCCCCAAGCCAACACTCCCACATCCAAAACAATCCATACAGCAAACAGCCGTAGACAGACAGGTTTTCTTTTGAAGTACACCCGTTGCCACCATGTGAAAAAAAACTAAAAACTAGGCCACCTAGTAATTACCCTGGGGGTACTTCTGGGTCAGGTATGCCTACGAACAGATGTTGTTTGCATTTAGTCCCAGGGCCAGTGTGATATAGATATAGCAAGTGGCTATAAACAACGGTATCATATTTTTGTACACAAGTCTATGGCTGTTGGCAGAGACCATTATTTGTAAGGGTTGCTCTACCCCGGGGATGAACTCTAGCGTAAGAACTGTATAGCCACTCTTTTTTAGGACGGGTCAGTGATAGTTCAAAAAAATATTCAGCTCAATTGACAACAAAAAATGTTGTAATTAATTAAAAATGTTAATTCTGTACTCACGCGTACTCCCCTTCGCTTCTCCGAGGGTTTTAATAGATTGTATCATATGATTTATATAACCTGTTGAATGGATTATTTTACTACTGGCATAGTCATCAAACAAGACTAGCGTTCCAAGAAGCTCCATTACTGGAATTAAAAATGAATTATTTACATTCTGTTGGTTATGTGAAAACCATTATGGCTACAAAAGCGGAAACAGTATATCATGTAGACTATTCAGATTGCTATATATTATGTAACTCTTCATGAAGCTGAGAAGATTGGCAAGGGGACAAAATTAATTCAGTCCAAACGGCGGCGGAATGATAATATTATCTGCTGATGATTGACAAATAATTTCGTAAAGTTAACTTTAATCAAGAAGATTTGTTTACACTTTTAAAAAAGTGGTATTAAACATTAGGCATGATTTTATATATTAATTTATTTTGGGGGAGTGGGAGCATATCCAAAAGGAATAAGGAAAAGAGAACTTAGTAATACGTATCGTCGCATTTTTCTCATAGTGACGAATCGGAATAAAATGCGTTACGAGTAAATCATGCTTTAAGTCGGACACATTTTCGCTGTTAGTCTTTTGCTTTATTTTTCCAAAAAACACATTTCATTTTATCATCCAAGTGTTGATTTTCTATGTGTAACGATGGCTTGAACTTATTCGTCACTATGAAAAAAATGTGGTCGGCTATTCGTCACTTCAGCGCACGCATAGCGTATATATGGTGTTCTTTAATGGACACCTACGCGGCGCCATTTTTTTCTACGCAGCGACTTTTTTTTTTGGCGGCGACTTATTTTTTACGCGGCGACATTTTTTTTGTACGCGGCAATTTTTTGTTTTTGGGTGGCGACTTTTGTTTTTACGCGGCGACTTTTTGTTTTTACGCAGCGACTTTATTTTACATAGCGACTTGTTGAGTGTTTTGGGGATTCCCGTACAGGTTACTCGCGCGTATGCGTTTAACTGATCTACTTCCGCATTTGTGCTCCGAACGACTGCATGGCAGCACGATGAATCCATTTAGTTCCCAACTAACGCGTTATAAATATTGTGGGGTAAGAGATAAGCACTAGTGGCATTTTATAATAAGGATATTGTCTCTCTGGTCGGGAACCAATGGATTCAAAAAGGTGTAATCCATCTTGCTGCCATGCAGTCGAGTACAAATGCGGAAGTAGCCACTATTATCAGCGCATGCGCGTGAGTAACCTGTACGGGAATCCATAAACACTCAACAACCCGGAAGTCGCCGCGTAAAAAAAAGTCGCCGCCCCCTAAAAAAAGTCGCCACGTCAAAAAAAAAGTCGCCGTGAAAAAAAAAGGCGCTGCCAAAAAAAAAAAGGCGCCACGTAGGTGTCCATTATAGAACACCATACGTATATGCCTTTACTTTCTTATTCGTCACTATGTAAAAAAAACAAGTGCCACTGGCGTTTATTCGCCACCCATGTGTTTGTACATGTTTGTATGTGTACATAATCTATAGGGCCAATATTACCAATAAGTATCGACAAACGAATACACTGCCTAACGATGTAAATACCTTATGATGTAAATACCTTAGATCCATGGTTTTTCTTTGTCTTACATTGCAAAACAAGCTAAAACGCTACTCAGTCTGTCCGTGGTTATAGCTGGTACCAGCTGTCTGCACACTGTACAGTAATATTGTATGCGTACAAAGATAGGGGATCTCTGTAACTCTAAAACCAGGCAGAATTATGGTTTAAAACCTTCACAGATGACATTAGACACTCAAAGAACCCCAGAGCTGCAAAAACCCGGATTTCACAAAAAATGCCGATTCGTCACTATGAGAAAAATGGGACCGTATAAAACCTCGCACCCCCTCCACCCACAAATATCCACTTTCAGAAAGGCAAGAAAAAGGGCGTCAAAACTTGAATTAAAATATCACAATGTGCAAATCATTTTTATTTGTTTATACTGTAGGCCGATTTTTAAATAATTATTAAAGGCTCGTGAGTTTAATAATAATAATAATATCAGAGCATTTATAAGGCGCACAGTATCTGGAGACCCATTCAAAGGCGGCGGTCACTAGAAAATCAGTGTAGATCAAATGCAAGATTGAAGAGATGTGTCTTAAGATGGCGTTTGAATGATGACAGATCAGTTGTGTTCCTTAACTCGTCTGGCAAAGAGTTCCAGAGACGCGGTGCGTAGCTGGAAAAGGCCCGGTCCCCGTAGGTTGCCAGGCGAGTTTTGGGAACAGAAAGTATCTGTGATGATGAAGATCTGAGGCCTGGTCGCAGGTTGCGAAGTTGCAACAGGTCCTGTATGTAGGATGGAGCTAAACCATGAAGGGCTTCGAATGTAAGGAGCAGGATTTTGAATTGTATTCTGTATTTAACAGGAAGCCAGTGAAGATTGTATAATGTAGGTGTTATGTGCTCGGATGATCTAGTTCAGGGTTCGACCTTAGCGGTCGCCCGCTCGCCAAATGCGAGTGAAAACGGCGGCGGGCGAGTCAAAACCCTTCCTTCAGTAGCCAACGGCGGATCCAGGGGGGGGCCAACGGGGGCCATGGCCCCCCCAAAAAACCGAAGCTGTACGCCCCCCCCCCCCAAAAAAAAGAAAAGAAAAGAAAAGAAAAGAAGAAAAAAAAGGGGGAAAAAGAGAGACAAAACAAAACCCCACAACTTTACGCCCCCTCCTTGTGCAGCTAAGTCTTGCTTATACGTTCAGCTTTTGTTAAAGTATGCAAATTACAACACACTGATTGGCTACATGAATGTGTTCATAATCCTACTCACGATCCAACATTGCCACAAAATTTGCAATGGTAGTTTGTGCAGTTAAGCCAAGCTGCATTAGACGAGGCGTACACGGTGATTGTATGCATGGCTTATGCACACGCGACTGGTTGTGTGGGTTTCCTGGATATTAGGTGAGCCATGCAACGTCCGCAATGTAGGCCTACGTTTAGACTTGGCGCGAACATCGCGTGCATAAAACGCATTTTGTTAGCGGTACTCCCGATATCAAATGCAGAGTCAGAGCGCATTTTCTCCAAGGTGGAGCGTACCCTGACTGCTTTGCGTTCAACCATGAGAGAGGATCGCCTGGAGTCTCTCATCCTCCTTCAAGCTCATCGTGACCGTCTCCCAACCACCACTCGGGTTATTGAGTACTTCGCCACAAGCGGTGTCCATCGATTGAACTTTAGTTTCTTGCTTTAACTGATTGTTGTTGTTTCCTCCAATCGCCACATTTTGCCATACAGGTATTTCAACGACCATTATAGGGCTCATATACAGTGGAAAAAGCTAATCTATTTATGAATAATATTTGTCCGCTCAGAGCAACCAGAAGCTAAGCATTTCCGGAAACCCTGCATTAGTCAAGTGGTTAGACCGCAGGACCTAGCCTACAATCACAAGGTTGCGGGTTCAAATCCAAAGCTTATCACTGAAATTTCATACTAAATCAAGTATTGTCGTCTAGACCCACAAAACAAACAAACCCCACCAGAAACGTTTTGCGCTCGCAAATACGCCCCTCCACTGAGCATTTGGCCCCCCCTAAACTTTGGGCCTAGATCCGCCGTTGTCAGTAGCCCGCTGGGCGAGTCAAAATATTGTCACCGCTTGGCCTATATCAGCCCTGAATTTACACGACGGCATCGACGGCAATTGCCGTCAATGCCCTCACCCTCTGCCATGATGCCCTTTAAAAATGCCATTTTTCACGGCAACGAGTTGCTGTGCCTTTTCCCTGCATTGCCGTTGTGCCCACTTGTTTACACATATTATTTACTACGTACATGTACATTCTCACGGAAAAAATACATCGCCGCCACGCTCGATTGCGCGACAGGTGGCTGCGCTGCTAAGACCAAGTTCACGCAATGACCATTTGGGAACAAAATAGTCAAAATTACCTGGTACTCATGACCAAAATGATATAGCGGTTACCAGGCAATATCGGCTGCTTGGTCGTTGTACGAACTTGGCCCTTGCTAATACTTTGGTTGGTGTCAACAGTACCCACAACATAAACACTATGCCAGGCATTCGCGGGTACCAGCTAAAAATAGCATGGCGTGGCGTGGGGGCGCATGCAACGTAAATAATACATGCCGAGATTGTACCTAGACATGCATGCAGCGTGTGCGTACCGTGTGCATCGGATACAGCATCGACTTACGCATCGATCGCGATCGTCGTGTCGCTGTAGCTGTGTACCGGCCGTACGTACTTGGCCAGGGCTTTTGGAAAATTTGGTGGTCGTCAACATGCTGTCAACATGCTGTCAAAGGGCCGACTAGCAAATAAAAAAAGAGTGAACTGAATACTGCCACATCCAAATGCATAAAACTTGATGTTTTTTTTCTGGTTAACATTGTGTTTTTTATTTATATTTAATTGGTGACATAAACTGTAAGTGTTGCAATACTGTTTTCATGTAGGCCTACATGTAAAAACCCAAACGGAGACAGATAAAGGAAACAAGTTTAGTCTTATTGGAATGTGCTGAATTGGAGTGTGTTAATTTTTATATTTTTTTTAATAGATTGCCCTGGTGCCCTTTACGTTTTTTTTTTCATTGCCGTGATGCCCTTTGAAAATCTAAAAAATTGCCTTGGTGCCCTGTTTTTTTAAAAATGTTTTCATTATTGTTGTGTTCAGTTGGTTAGAAATAAAATATGAAATGAGCCTTCTTCATTTCAGAATTAAAGCAAAAGCATTACTGTACACTATAAATGTGCCTGATCTTTTCCTCTGTTATTAGAATAGAATCCGTTATTAATTAAAGAAACATTAGTATTGCCTCAGAAACAAATATGCACATAATAATAAGGTAACTGACAACTGTTGTTTATAATGCACGTTCTGATGCAAAATGCCTAAATTACTATAAAAAAAACAGTGATTTGATTAAAAGTATTTAAAAAACATACGGGCGAGTGAAAAGGCTTGCGGGCTAGTGAAAAGTTTGGTTTACTAGCCCGGCCGGCGAGTGAAAAAAAAAAGTTAAGGTCGAACCCTGATCTAGTTCTGGTGAGTAAGCGGGCAAACGCGTTTTGTACTGTCTGAAGGCGTTTTAATTATTGCTGAGGAAGTCCTAAAGTAAACTGTTGCAGAAGTCTAGATGAGATAAATGCGTAGATGAGTTGTTCAGCTGTGTGTGGTGAAAGTGATGCTCTGATTGCTGCTATGCGACGTAAATGCGCGTAAGAAGACTGACACACTCTGGTTATATGTCGGTCAAGATTCATAAACCTGTCGAAAACAACGCCAAGGTTACGTGCGTCAAAGCAAGGAGCAACCTGAACATCACCTATGCGTATGCCTGAAATGTTAACTTCCTGTCTGAGGTGAAGTGAACGAATGACAAGAAACCATTTTTTTAGGGGGGGGGGGCGTTTAATTTTAGTAGATTGGCCGCCATCCACCTGCGTATGTTGTCTAAGCATGTTTCAAGAATGTGTTGTGCGTTGGTATCATCGTCGTGGCCGAGCGGTCTAGCTTACCGGACTCAAGATCTGGTGTTAGCAGCAGAATGTGGGTTCGAATCCCGGCCGTGACACTTGTGTTCTTGAGCAAGACACTTAACCATAATTGCTTCTCTCCACCCAGGGGTTAAATGGGTACCTGTGAGGGCAGAGTTGGTTGATTAGCCCTATATGCGCTGTAATGGCAGCAATTGAGCTGTATACTCCCCAGGGAGCTGAGATGGTTTCAGGAATGATTTATGAGCCTTATGAGCAGGGGTAATAATATAATGCGCCTTGAGCACCACTCAGTTGGTGGATACGTGCGCTATATAAGTCCACACATTATCATCATCATCATCATCATCATCATCATCATCATCATCCATATCATCCATATCATCCATATCATCCATATCATCCATATCATCCATATCATCCATATCATCCATATCATCCATATCATCCATATCATCCATATCATCCATATCATCCATATCATCCATATCATCCATATCATCCATATCATCCATATCATCCATATCATCCATATCATCCATATCATCCATATCATCCATACCATCCATCATCATCATCCATCCATCATCCATCATCATCATCCATCCATCATCATCCATCCATCATCCATCCATCATCATCCATCCATCATCATCCATCCATCATCATCCATCCATCATCATTCATCATCATCCATCCATCCATCATCCATCATCATCATCATCATCGTCGGTTATACTTGGGGAAAAGGTGGCGTAAAGCTGTGTGGCGTAAAGCTGTGTGGCGTAAAGCTGTGTGGCGTAAAGCTGTGTGTCGTCCGCGTAAAAGTGGGGAAGTAAGCTATGGTGTCGGGCAATGCGGCCAAGGGGAGATATGTACAAGGTAAAAAGCATATACATGATATAGTTTGATTAAATCCATCGTTTTGGGCAAAGGATTACTAGAGGTATCATGCTGGCTATAAGGTGTTACTTGGTAAACAGTGAAAAGGATGTGGAATCTGGGCTCTGAGCTTGGGTGAGAGAAATCCGCCATGTGTTTAATCGTAATTTGCGAGGACAACCCTATTTATTACGTTGTGTCGGTTATAGCATGACTATAATGGCATTCAGATTTTCGAATTTATTCTATGGATTAGCTACGAACGAACAGAAATTAATTATTGGTAATATTTCTTAGATAAGTTTGCCATAGCTAAAATAATTTATTAAACACCCCAAATTGCCACTCATGACCCTTTTGAGCGCGCGTTGAGATGTCAAATGTATTACTATTATTATTAGCCTAGTTAGTTTTACAATGTAAAAACGTTGGGCAACATGGGGTTGGGTAAGGTTATTTCTCCCAGAATTGGTCAGTATTTACCACAACTGTTCACATATTTTGGCAAAAAAATATCCAACAATGGGCAATGGTAAACCAACTGTGTTACCTGTTGATATGTTGACCAGTGTTGGGCAACATATCAACCGTGTTTGCCCAACATTGTGCAACTGAGAAAGGCCTACTATGGCGGAAAAACCTGTACCGACATACTTTTAAGTCGGTTAACTGTGTCTTGCCTTTCGGCCATACTTGCTTTTCGGTACGTATAATATTTTCTTACATTGAATTTATTATTATTATAATTGTTGAAATTTATCTTGATTTTTTTTTAAATTGCTCATCTCCTTTTTTAGTAAACGTAAAATGTTGTCAAGAATGTCTTTTGAATTGTTGTGTACTCCTATAATGCATTATACCCTTGTACTTTTTACGCACACATTTTTGGCGCACCTGAATAGTGTAGCACCTGCGCTTAAATGTATTTTTCTGTGACCCTTAGGCCTATGTGTTAAAAATTTCTGAGTTTGCAGCCAAAAAGGATTAGCCTACCAGATTATGTACAATTTAAAATGGATCAATGGCAATTGATTCATTTCAATAGTAAAACATGTATAAAAGCATTTGCATATATTATCAGAAATATTGTATTTAATATATTGAATGTTGGTATAGCAGTTTGCTGTAATTATGCTAAAAAGTTATACATTGTTTATTTCAGAGGCTATTTTGCGGAACCCCCTGGTGGTCAACCCCACGGAGGACGAAAAAGCGGGAACATGATTTCTAAAGTACACACTTCACATTAGTTCTGTTTTATAATTATTGTAACGTCTGGACCAATCACCCAGCAGAGGGCGCCGTAGGTGGAGCTTGTATCCAGGTAGATTGGGAAACCCGTTTCCAAGAGAGTTCTCGAAGTTGCAGAGTTAAGAAATGTACTTCAAAACCAGAGAACCTGTGTTGGGATTTCCTTTAATTAGCTGTGTGGACGCCATAAGCAAAACCACGCTGCACTGGAGGCAGCGGTGGCACGGCCAAGACTGAAAAAACAGTTTTTTGTGTGGCTCTTACGGCGTGTCTGGTACGCGGTCTGCAAGATGACTACACACGACCAATGTAGTCTGGTGTCTGACTCGCGTAGGCCCGGACCAGACCAGTCATGACCAGATTGGGAATTCCACATCTACTACCACTCGATCAGAGTGAATCCCCGGACTTCAGCTACAGAGTAGTGGCCAAAAGCACACTGCAAAAACTAATCAGGTACACAAACCAATAGGCCGGATCCACACCAACCAGAAAGGAACCGCATCCACACCAACCAGAAAGAATCCACTGTACATAACCAACGAGGCGGATCCACACCAACCAGAAAGGATCCACTGTACACAACCCAATGTGGCCGATTCATTCCACTCGCAAATGATCCACTATACACAACCTAATGGGGCGGATCCACACCAACCAGAAAGGATCCGCTGTACACAACCCAATAAGGCTGATCCATTCCACTCTGAAAGGATCCGCTCTATGGATCCGTATCTCACTACTGAGGGCCACCCCTTATGGCCGAGGCCTTAAGCATCCAAGGTGTAACCTGCAGCGCTAGGTAGAAGACGAGTGATGTTCACAGATAAATTTGATGGAACTACATCATGGGCAAACTACCTGGTCCATTTTGAAAGTGTGCCAATGGTCAACAAGTGAAGTGAGATCGAAAAAACGATGTTCCTTGCCGCTCATCTATCAGCACAAGATGCCCAGACGGACCTGACACCAGACGCCCACATTGGAACATTTTGAACAATGCATCGGGGTCACATCCCAGATTCCACTTTATCGGTTCTAATTGTCAATGCGGATGAGGGGTCGAGGGGAGTCATTAAGCAGCCTTGGGCAGTCAATACGGCAACTTGTTTTCAACATTCATCCAGCACTACTCATAGGGGCAGAAAGGACATAGCGGTGGAAGCATTTTGCAATAACCTGAGAGATGAGCAACTCCGATGCTATGTGTTTGCAGAAAAGGCCAAAACATTAGCTCAGGTGGTGACACTGGCCACAGGAATGGAGGCTTTCCTGGAATCTCAAGCGCAAAACAAGAAATAAAGCCAGTGGTTCAGCAGTCACTGCCTGTTCAGCTACGGCTGCCACGAGTTTGGTCACTTCCGAATGGAATGCCCACGATACCACAAGTTCAATAATGTCAACCATGGTAAAGGCAACGGAGACATGGAACCAAGACAACCTTTGGTTGACGTCGAGGGGCTGCAGAAACGTGCCAAAACAACCCTGAATTAATTTCCTGAAGAGGGAGTGGCCGATTCGTGTTGTGTGCTCCGACATCACACTCAGAGGGCGGATACTGTTGAGAGTCACCGCTAAAGGCACGAAAGCACCAAGCTTACTCCAAACATGTCCATAAGTTCACTGGCTGCCACAAGGGGAAAGTCAACTATACCAAAAGATACATTACGATCGCCAAGCACAGGGTGCTGGCTATGAACCCAGGCAACCTTTGTGGCTCTACACACCATCCAAGAAAGTTGGCCGCACTCCTATTAAGCTGCAGCGCTGGTGGGAAGGTCCCTTTGTAGTTTGCAAAGGAAGATGCAAGTGCTTTCAGTCAGAGCTCCCCTGCACATCACTCTGCAGCTGCATATGTGAACAGTAGCAGCTGGAGGACCAGTGGCATGGTATGAATAACTTTGAACATTTACTAGCCGGGGCAAAGCTTACGTAATGAAAAACAGACAATCTGGTGGCCATCTTGAAAAATATGTGTCAGTGTGCTTTATAAACAGGAAAATCAACTTCAGCAGGCTTGAAAACATAGGAATCCACACCTAGATCATGCAAATCGGACAACTACAAATACTTCTAAGCAAAACGTCAACTTCGGGCGGCTAATTTGGCGGCCATCTTGAAAAATGGCCGCCATCTTGGATTTTCAATTGGCCAATCGGGCAGATTTGATTAGTATCACTTGGAGAACAAGTGTGCCAAATTTGATGCTTGTATCATCATTTGCACGATTCCTCTAAAAAATTGCTGTTATCTGCCCCACTATGTCACCTACAGAGTCTAGAAATCCCTTCACATGGTGAGTATTCAAACATTTGGCATAAACATTTAGACACTACAAAGTTAAATAATTAGATTCTCAACTCACAATGCCTTTGGCTTTGTCAAAGTCTATCCTAGGCTCCGGTGTTCCCGGGAGATTTTACGTTGTCTCGGGTGGCACCTGGATTAACTCCACTTCTCTACCTTGAGTTTGGAGCGAAGGGATTTCTAGACTCTGTAGGTGACATCACTTATCGTTTTTCCAGTCAGGTGGCTCGCTGCCACTCAGGGCGACCCCACCAAATCCACAACACCGACGTGACGGTTATGCCGAGCTAAACGCCCACCCCATCTGGTTCGGAACGGCCCCCATCATCATCCGACCAGCAGGAAAGTCAAACCGACGACTTCGCAGGAACTGAGGCCAGCTTCTATTCACAGCAGCCTGGTACTTCTCCGATAATAGGACCCATGTTGCCCTTAGAACCCAGTCGCCACCAAATCGTCGCCCAGTTACCCAGAGAACGTCCCACCAGAGTTCGGGGAACAGCTGTTCCGGCAGACGGAATCGAAGAGGATGACAACCTCAGGCTTTCCCTTCTGACTTTTGCAAAACTGTTTTGACAGAGGATAACTCTCGGGAGCTAGTCTGCACCGTCCAACCTGGGTACAGAATCTGATGTTCACTGCTTATTTGAGGACAAATAACAGTCCTTGGAGTCCTGGGCCAATCAGCCAGCAGATGGCGCCGTAACGTCTTTGTGGAGTTTGTATCCAGGCAGACGCTCCTGCTGGTAGATTGGGATACCCGTTGAGAAATGTGCTTGAAACTCATAGGGCTTATCGTCATTTTTCCGATAATAAAAGGCACAGAGCCATGTTGGGATTTCCATAGACAAAAACCACGGTACAAAAATTGAAAGAAAACTAGATTATCATTGTTGTCTCGTCAACTCTCTTTAATTAAGTTAAGATAGTAGGCCTGATTACAGTGGAAATAAATGCCGCCCACTTTTTTGCCTTGAGTTTTAACAATCTTGTCATTTTAAAACATACTAAAACCGAATTATAAGCAACTGTTCTATTTAACAGGTCCAATTTTCACAGGTTAGTTTTATGATATATTTCTTGAAAACCATAGCTTTGAAATGAATGTATGTTACCAAACACTAATGCGGTACCTTCATTTTAAACAAAGCTACATCATTGGTTATGTTGGCATTTTATAAGATAACACTGGCGTCTAGACTACCATGAATTTCCAATACTTTGTACAGCGTAATTGTTAAATACGTTTCGGTGTCAGTTGATGAATATTAATGTTAAATCTAAATATTTTTTATGGCAAGGGCGCATTTACATATAGAAATTTTTTATATGAAAGGAGTTAATTAAGCATAAATATTAGGCCCCATTACCCACCGAATAGCCTTTGTTTTAAAGTTTTTAAAAATAATAAAGGCAGTTTTGTTTCTTCTTACTCTAATGTCCATTATAAGAACACTTCGTCACCGTTTTCACAAAGTGCCAATTGGGCCACACAGCACAAAATACACGTTTCTAGATAATCGAGTTTTAAGTTGCTCACTTAAATATTGCCAAATTATGTGCACTGTTTGAAACTACAGATTTTTTAAATGTACAAGTTATTCAACAACAGGACGATAATTTACGGCGTAATTGATTTATTAATACAATTGTCCCTTCGTGAAAACGCTAGAAACGGTTTATTTTGCTCTCAATTGTCCATTCATGAAAACGGAGAGGCAGCGCGCGCCACTACAGACCTATAAATAGCTCATAATTGGCACTTCGTGAAATTAAACGGAAACTCCTCGCGCGTGATTTTTGTCCTCACAGCGCGTGTACAAAACCAGTGTGAAGCTGGTACCTGTATAATTTTGGATTTGCAAGCACGCTATGAGGGAAAATTGATAGGTCGGTTAGTGGCGCACGCTGCAAGTGGGAAATTTGTGTTGATATGAGCGTTTTCTCGAAGGGATTATTGTCTTAAATTATTAATTACGTTGTGATTAATCGTCCCGTTTTTGAAAAGTTAACACATTTAGAAAGTTTGAAATCTGTTCTTTCACATAGGGCACACATTTTACATGTATCTTGCGTCTTGAATGTGACATGGTACGTTTAAAACATAGATATTACTTAAAGCTCGATACTGTGTGGCCCAATTGTCCATTAGTGAAAACGCAAATTGCTCTTGAGCACCCATTTTGCCCTTGGCCAATTAGTGTAATTACAAAACTAATGAGTTTTAGACCCTGTAAATTTGTGGGATTGCAGATTTCAATGAAGTAATTCAGAATATCGAAAAAATAAACCTCAACAAAATTACGATTTTCCCCACTTCGTGAAAACGGTGATGACTTGTTCCACACATGTTTTTAAATTTAAATGGTCCTACATCTTGTATAACAACTTGTCAAGAAATGTAAACCTGCATTCCCCGTCACAATCGGCAGCCCCGCGTGGCGTCACTGTTAATATGCTTGTTAATATCAGATTGCTTTCGCGCCTGACATATGTGTAGTAAAGACTCTTAGTAACAAAGTAAATTTCTGCTTCAAAAATCGCTTTTGAACGTTAAAATCAAGGAATTTAGGTTAAATTGTACACAATGGTAAGCCAGCTTTGGAACCGGAAGTAGCAAAAAGAATGTGTGTACTATCAATGAGCGTGCGTATTACGTATCGACTTACTAACAGAGGCCAATTTCATACAGCTGATAAGCAGATAATTTTGCTCAGCAAATATTTTTGCTCAGCAATGCGAAACAGACTACCATCCAAAATGCATACATTTTGTATAAACGTTTGGCTGGTCACCATAGAAATACGCTAAGCAAATTTGTTCCATTAAGCAATTTTATCCGACGAGCTCTGTGAAATTGGCGCCAGGATACGGGCAAGCGCCATTAATCACTTTATGTAAAAAAAATAACAAAGTACATACTATATATATATTGAGCACAGTGGCATCTTTGTATTTATTCCATTGTTACAACTGAAATCATCAATTAAGTTAAAAAGTGTTTTATTTCTTTATGCCTTGTTACTTATTAATTGTACGATTGTTTTTGTTATTCAGTGGACAGAACACCACCTGTTGTTACTTGCCCTCCAGACCAGACATTTGAAGTTGCATTGGGAACTACTGGCAGGCAGGTGACTTGGGATCTGCCAACTGTAACTGACAATTCAGGAAGCTTTTTTCTTGTGTCAAACACCAACAATCCCAATGATTTTTTCCAAGTCGGAAGTAACCAAGTAACATACACATACAGGGATGCTGCTAACAACAGAAATAGCTGCACTTTCAGAGTAGTAATTGTGGAAGGTGATACATTTTTGTTTTAATCTGATGGATTTTCTTCTCTTCAGCAAGTGTAGCTATTCTAATGTTAGCTTCTTAAACCCTTTTTGTAGTTGTTGCTTGATATGGGCAAGCCATTATATCAAAACATTCTTGCTTGTTAATATCAGATTGCTTTCGAACCAAATGCTCCTGAATATCATAGCGTACCGTGTGCCAAAGTTTTATTCCTATTAATAAATACCCGTCTCGATTTCTTTTTAAAAATTAAAAACAAAATTAATTTTTGTAGAATAAACCAGTAGAAATGGGCAAAATCACGTTTTGGGGACACATGAAACACTTTCAGTACATGAGTCAGGCGCGTGATGCAAAACAATTTTCGTCACTCTGATTGGTTCAAATGGGCGTTGCGCGACTCACGACAGCCAATTAGAACAGCTGGCGAACAGCTGGTACATACGCGCTGCTCTGATTTTAATAAGCCATGTCTTTATCACCCATTAATACACCCCACATTTTTACGTTTTGTCCAAACAGATTGTCTAAACTGTCTAGACCATATATGAATGCTTGATGACTTGTTACTTATTAATTGTATGATTGTTTTTGTTATTCAGTGGACAAAACACCACCTGTTCTTACTTGCCCTCCAGACCAGACATTTGAAGTTGCATTGGGAGCTACTGGCATGCAGGTGACTTGGGATCTGCCAACTGTAACTGACAATTCAGGAAGCTTTTTTCTTGTGTCAAACACCAACAATCCCAATGATTTTTTCCAAGTCGGAAGTAACCAAGTAACATACATATACAGGGATGCTGCTAACAACAGAAATAGCTGCACTTTCAGAGTAGTAATTGTGGAAGGTAATACATTTTTGTTTTAATCTGATGGATTTTCTTTTCTTCAGCAAGTGTAGCTATTCTAATGTAAGCTTCTTAAGCACTTTTTATAGTTGTTGCTTGATATGGGCAAGCCATTATATCAAAACATTATTGCATGTTAATATCAGATTGCTTTCGAGCCTGACATATGTGTAGTAAAGACTCAAAATCTTATTAACAAAGTAAATTGTTGCCTCAAAATCGCTTTTGAACGTTAAAATCAAGGAATTTAGGTTAAATTGTACACAACGGTAAGCCAGCTTTGGAACCGGAAGTAGCAAAAAGAATGTGTGTACTACCAATGAGCGTGCGTATTACGTATCGACTTACTAACAGAGGCCAATTTCATACAGCTGATAAGCAGATAATTGTGCTCATCAAATATTTTTGCTCAACAATACGAAACAGACTACCATCCAAATTGCATACATTTTATACAAACGTTTGGCTGGTCACCATAGAATTACGCTAAGCAAATTTGTTCCATTAAGCAATTTTATCCAATGATCTCTATGAAATTGGCGCCAGGATAAGGGCAAGCGCCATTAATCACTTTATGTAAAAAATTACAAGATACGTAATACTATATATATATTGAGCACAGTGACATCTTTGTATTTATTCCATTGTTAGAACTGAAATCATCAATTAAGTTAAAAAGTGTTTTATTTCTTTATGCCTTGTTACTTATTAATTGTACGATTGTTTTTGTTATTCAGTGGACAGAACACCACCTGTTGTTACTTGCCCTCCAGACCAGACATTTGAAGTTGCATTGGGAACTACTGGCAGGCAGGTGACTTGGGATCTGCCAACTGTAACTGACAATTCAGGAAGCTTTTTTCTTGTGTCAAACACCAACAATCCCAATGATTTTTTCCAAGTCGGAAGTAACCAAGTAACATACACATACAGGGATGCTGCTAACAACAGAAATAGCTGCACTTTCAGAGTAGTAATTGTGGAAGGTAATACATTTTTGTTTTAATCTGATGGATTTTCTTTTCTTCAGCAAGTGTAGCTATTCTAATGTTAGCTTCTTAAGCACTTTTTAGAGTTGTTGCTTGATATGGGCAAGCCATTATATCAAAACATTATTGCTTGTTAATATCAGATTGCTTTCGAGCCTGACATATTTGTAGTAAAGACTCAAAATCTTATTAACAAAGTAAATTGTTGCCTCAAAATCGCTTTTGAACGTTAAAATCAAGGAATTTAGGTTAAATTGTACACAACGGTATGCCAGCTTTGGAACCGGAAGTAGCAAAAAGAATGTGTGTACTACCAATGAGCGTGCGTATTACGTATCGACTTACTAACAGAGGCCAATTTCATACAGCTGATGAGCAGATAATTGTGCTCATCAAATATTTTTGCTCAGCAATACGAAACAGACTACCATCCAAATTGCATACATTTTATATAAACGTTTGGCTTGTCACCATAGATATACGCTAAGCAAATTTGTTCCATTAAGCAATTTTATCCGATGATCTCTATGAAATTGGCGCCAGGATAAGGACAAGCGCCATTAATCACTTCATGTAAAAAATTACAAAGTACATAATATTATATATATATATATATTGAGCACAGTGGCATCTTTGTATTTATTCCATTGTTACAACTGAAATCATCAATTAAGTTAAAAGGTGTTTTATTTCTTTATGCCTTGTTACTTATTAATTGTACGATTGTTTTTGTTATTCAGTGGACAGAACACCACCTGTTGTTACTTGCCCTCCAGACCAGACATTTGAAATTGCATTGGGAACTACTGGCAGGCAGGTGACTTGGGATCTGCCAACTGTAACTGACAATTCAGGAAGCTTTTTTCTTGTGTCAAACACCAACAATCCCAATGATTTTTTCCAAGTCGGAAGTAACCAAGTAACATACACATACAGGGATGCTGCTAACAACAGAAATAGCTGCACTTTCAGAGTAGTAATTGTGGAAGGTAATACATTTTTGTTTTAATCTGATGGATTTTCTTTTCTTCAGCAAGTGTAGCTATTCTAATGTTAGCTTCTTAAGCACTTTTTAGAGTTGTTGCTTGATATGGGCAAGCCATTATACCAAAACATTATTGCTTGTTAATAACAGATTGCTTTCGAGCCTGACATATGTGTAGTAAAGACTCAAAATCTTATTAACAAAGTAAATTGTTGCCTCAAAATCGCTTTTGAACGTTAAAATCAAGGAATTTAGGTTAAATTGTACACAACGGTAAGCCAGCTTTGGAACCGGAAGTAGCAAAAAGAATGTGTGTACTACCAATGAGCGTGCGTATTACGTATCGACTTACTAACAGAGGCCAATTTCATACAGCTGATAAGCAGATAATTGTGCTCATCAAATATTTTTGCTCAACAATACGAAACAGACTACCATCAAAATTGCATACATTTTATACAAACGTTTGGCTGGTCACCATAGAATTACGCTAAGCAAATTTGTTCCATTAAGCAATTTTATCCAATGATCTCTATGAAATTGGCGCCAGGATAAGGGCAAGCGCCATTAATCACTTTATGTAAAAAATTACAACATACGTAATACTATATATATATATATATATATATATATATATATATATATATATATATATATATATATATATATATATATATATATATATATATATATATATATATATATATTGAGCACAGTGGCATCTTTGTATTTATTCCATTGTTACAACTGAAATCATCAATTAAGTTAAAAAGTCATTTTATTTCTTTATGCCTTGTTACTTATTAATTGTACGATTGTTTTTGTTATTCAGTGGACAGAACACCACCTGTTGTTACTTGCCCTCCAGACCAGACATTTGAAGTTGCATTGGGAACTACTGGCAGGCAGGTGACTTGGGATCTGCCAACTGTAACTGACAATTCAGGAAGCTTTTTTCTTGTGTCAAACACCAACAATCCCAATGATTTTTTCCAAGTCGGAAGTAACCAAGTAACATACACATACAGGGATGCTGCTAACAACAGAAATAGCTGCACTTTCAGAGTAGTAATTGTGGAAGGTAATACATTTTTGTTTTAATCTGATGGATTTTCTTTTCTTCAGCAAGTGTAGCTATTCTAATGTTAGCTTCTTAAGCACTTTTTAGAGTTGTTGCTTGATATGGGCAAGCCATTATATCAAAACATTATTGCATGTTAATATCAGATTGCTTTCGAGCATGACATATGTCTAGTAAAGACTCAAAATCTTATTAACAAAGTAAATTGTTGCCTCAAAATCGCTTTTGAACGTTAAAATCAAGGAATTTAGGTTAAATTGTACACAACGGTAAGCCAGCTTTGGAACCGGAAGTAGCAAAAAGAATGTGTGTACTACCAATGAGCGTGCGTATTACGTATCGACTTACTAACAGAGGCCAATTTCAAACAGCTGATAAGCAGATAATTGTGCTCATCAAATATTTTTGCTCAACAATACGAAACAGACTACCATCCAAATTGCATACATTTTATACAAACGTTTGGCTGGTCACCATAGAATTACGCTAAGCAAATTTGTTCCATTAAGCAATTTTATCCAATGATCTCTATGAAATTGGCGCCAGGATAAGGGCAAGCGCCATTAATCACTTTATGTAAAAAATTACAAGATACGTAATACTATATATATATATATATATATATATATACATATATACATATATATATATATATATATATATATATATATATATATATATATATATATATATATATATATATATATATATATATATATATATATATATATATATATATTGAGCACAGTGACATCTTTGTATTTATTCCATTGTTACAACTGAAATCATCAATTAAGTTAAAAAGTGTTTTATTTCTTTATGCCTTGTTACTTATTAATTGTACGATTGTTTTTGTTATTCAGTGGACAGAACACCACCTGTTGTTACTTGCCCTCCAGACCAGACATTTGAAGTTGCATTGGGAACTACTGGCAGGCAGGTGACTTGGGATCTGCCAACTGTAACTGACAATTCAGGAAGCTTTTTTCTTGTGTCAAACACCAACAATCCCAATGATTTTTTCCAAGTCGGAAGTAACCAAGTAACATACACATACAGGGATGCTGCTAACAACAGAAATAGCTGCACTTTCAGAGTAGTAATTGTGGAAGGTAATACATTTTTGTTTTAATCTGATGGATTTTCTTTTCTTCAGCAAGTGTAGCTATTCTAATGTTAGCTTCTTAAGCACTTTTTAGAGTTGTTGCTTGATATGGGCAAGCCATTATATCAAAACATTATTGCATGTTAATATCAGATTGCTTTCGAGCCTGACATATGTGTAGTAAAGACTTAAAATCTTATTAACAAAGTAAATTGTTGCCTCAAAATCGCTTTTGAATGTTAAAATCAAGGAATTTAGGTTAAATTGTACACAACGGTAAGCCCAGCTTTGGAACCGGAAGTAGCAAAAGAATGTGTGTACTACCATATTAAATCATTAAAGATATATTTAATTTTTTACAACTTTCTTACATTTATTATGTCCTGAAAATTAAATAAATCATCTATTAATCATAACTAAAAAAGATTATATAATTATATCAATTTCTCAGTTATTACTACAGTTCTATAATTTTCAATAAGCATAAATATAGTAACAATTTCTTGATTAAATTAAAAGCAAATTATTAGTATAAATTATATTAAATATTTTCTTTACGAAAACTATAAAATGTTTATATTTTGCTAATAATTATAAATTTTTATTTACAAAGTGTACTGCCCAGAAGCAAAGATTGAATATCAATGATGAATTAACTTAATAGATTTCTAAAACAATTTATATTTCAGACCTAATTATCATTAACAATCAAAAGATTTAAATTTGTGTAAAATTTATTTTTATATTCTGCAATTCTTAGCTCAAAATTTATTTTTATATGTAATTATAAATAATTTATAATAAATTTTAATATTAAAACATCATATTTCATTAAAAAATTCATGTTAATTAAATCAATTTGTTATTTGTAGAGTTTGTTTAGGATACACTTATGATAGAAAATTTAGTTTTGGACTTAAGTTTGAATTATAAAATTCGAATTTTTTAAAACAATATCCAAATTGATAAAAAATCTTTACTAAAAAAGTTTAAATTGTGATTATTTCAATAGATTTTTTAGGTATGTAATTACACTATTACTACCGATTTAATCAACTTTTATATAACAATTTTCAATATTAATAAAATATCATTATATTAATTTATATGTTTTTTCATGGAATAACACTGTTATTCTCACAGATTTAATTCATTAATTCAGCAGGTATGATCCCATGTAATAAATCAGACTTTCCAATAACATATATTTTTCAAGTAATTTTAAATTAATAAGATTAGTTAATAAAATTTCTTTAAGTAATTAATATAATTTTTTTTAATCGAGATTTCATTTTGGTCTCATGTATTTAAGACTTTATGTTATAGCAACTTTATAAACATAATGATTTATCAATTAACACATTTGTATACAAATATTAAAAGTATTTCTCAAACGTTGCTTAAATAAATTTGTAATTTTAACGATGTTTCTAGAATTGTTATCTACATTTCTTTATGATATAAATGCAATTAATATAGATATTTTATCAAATTTTTACATATGAGAACTAATTTTATTTGTAAATTTGTAAAATCTTATTTAAAATTTTTATTGCAAATTATCATTAAACAAAGCCAGATTTGGACGCAATAACATTTATGAAAATATATAGTATATTAAACTGAACAGTATTTGATTATCTTTGTTACAAATACAATAAAATTTATTCTAATTTTTACTTATTGTTGATAGTTTTATTATATTACATTTTATCATGATCTCTAATTTATTGTTAGATTTGCATACTTGGTAAAACTATATAAATTATATTTATTTTGTATATCATTCATAATTTCCAATTCGAAGATTTTATTATAATTTGTGAATATTTGATTCAAGATGTATAACCTTTTTTTTTACGACTTCTTTTGAGTGATTCAATTGCATTCAGACTTTTTATTAAGCAAGCAATTTTTCAAACATAATCATTGTCACACAATTGATTATTAATAAAAATATATTTTAATAATTTTGTTAAAAATTTTTAGTTGTTTTTCACTATAGCTTTTAAGTAACTATAAAAATTTTAATAGCTGCGTTATTATGATTATAACAACTTAATTAATGTGCAATATTGTACAAATATTTTACTACAATAAAATTACCAAATTTAATTATATAAAATTTGTGATCCAAGATCGTTACAATGTTCATTAAGAATTTTACGAATATCTTATAAATTGCTCGATACAAGGCTAATCATTTATTAAAAATTTAATTAATATATATAATTCAAATCATTTTTTATTCATTTTAAATGAACATTTAGTTAAAATTTTTATTGTAATTATTAATTGCATGATTGTTATTATGAAAACACATTATTCTAATAAAATTTTGAATTATTGGATTGAGATTTTGGATTCCAACTAACTAAATTGGAAGTTTTTCTTTAAAATCCAATATTTTTTCCAAGTAGTAATGACAACTAGTGTGTCTAACAAAATATGAATTTCAGTATTGGAAGAACATTATTTCATCAGGTTATTTATGAATTTTTTTATTAATTTACTTTTTAGATTTTGTGTTTATTATATGCAGCTTTACATTTTTTTATTTTAGTTGACTATTTTTAATGATTCTTAGAAGAATTTTCTAATTGTTTAATTTTAATATTTTGGAAATTAATAAATGTTCATTGACTAGTAACGATAAGACAAATTATACCAAAGGGTATGCATTAAAGGCATTACAATAGCTATTGTTCAAATATTTTGCCAATCAACAATACGAAACAGACTACCATCCAAATTGCATACATTTTGTATAATCGTTTGGCTGGTCACCATAGAAATACGCTAAGCAAATTTGTTCCATTAAGCAATTTTATCCGATGATCTCTATGAAATTGGCGCCAGGATAGGGGCAAGCGCCATTAATCACTTTATGTAAAAAATTACAAAGTACATAATACTATATATATACCGGATTCAAGTTCTGGTGTTACCAACAGAATGTGGGTCCGAATCACGGCCATGACACTTGTGTCCTTGAGCAAGACACTTAATCATAATTGCTTCTCTCCACCCAGGGGTTAAATGGGTACCTGTGAAGGCAGAGTTGGTTTGCTCTATATGCGCTAGAAATGGCAGCAATTGAGCTGTATACTCCCCAGGGAGCTGAGATGGTTTCAGGAATGATTTATGAGCCTTATGAGCCTTATGAGCAGGGATAATAATACAATGCGCCTTGAGCACCACTTAGTTGGTGGATACGTGCGCTATATAAATCCACACATTATTATTATTATTATTATTATATATATATATATTGAGCACAGTGGCATCTTTGTATTTATTCCATTGTTACAACTGAAATCATCAATTAAGTTAAAAAGTGTTTTATTTCTTTATGCCTTGTTACTTATTAATTGTACGATTGTTTTTGTTATTCAGTGGACAGAACACCACCTGTTGTTACGTGCCCTCCAGACCAGACATTTGAAGTTGCATTGGGAACTACTGGCAGGCAGCTGACTTGGGATCTGCCAACTGTAACTGACAATTCAGGAAGCTTTTTTCTTGTGTCAAACACCAACAATCCCAATGATTTTTTCCAAGTCGGAAGTAACCAAGTAACATACATATACAGGGATCATGCTAACAACAGAAATAGCTGCACTTTCAGAGTAGTAATTGTGGAAGGTAATACATTTTTGTTTTAATCTGATGGATTTTCTTTTCTTCAGCAAGTGTAGCTATTCTAATGTTAGCTTCTTAAGCACTTTTTAGAGTTGTTGCTTGATATGGGCAAGCCATTATATCAAAACATTATTGCATGTTAATATCAGATTGCTTTCGAGCCTGACATATGTGTAGTAAAGACTCAAAATCTTATTAACAAAGTAAATTGTTGCCTCAAAATCGCTTTTGAACGTTAAAATCAAGGAATTTAGGTTAAATTGTACACAACGGTATGCCAGCTTTGGAACCGGAAGTAGCAAAAAGAATGTGTGTACTACCAATGAGCGTGCGTATTACGTATCGACTTACTAACAGAGGCCAATTTCATACAGCTGATGAGCAGATAATTGTGCTCATCAAGTATTTTTGCTCAGCAATACGAAACAGACTACCATCCAAATTGCATACATTTTGTATAATCGTTTGGCTGGTCACCATAGAAATACGCTAAGCAAATTTGTTCCATTAAGCAATGTTATCCGATGATCTCTATGAAATTGGCGCCAGGATAGGGGCAAGCGCCATTAATCACTTTATGTAAAAAATTGTAAAGTACATAATACTATATATATACCGGATTCAAGTTCTGGTGTTACCAACAGAATGTGGGTTCGAATCACGGCCATGACACTTGTGTCCTTGAGCAAGACACTTAATCATAATTGCTTCTCTCCACCCAGGGGTTAAATGGGTACCTGTGAAGGCAGAGTTGGTTTGCTCTATATGCGCTAGAAATGGCAGCAATTGAGCTGTATACTCCCCAGGGAGCTGAGATGGTTTCAGGAATGATTTATGAGCCTTATGAGCCTTATGAGCAGGGATAATAATATAATGCGCCTTGAGCACCACTTAGTTGGTGGATACGTGCGCTATATAAATCCACACATTATTATTATTATTATTAGATAGGTAAAACTTGTAGCTTTGCATGGTGAGAATGATAAGTAAGACTAATTGCGGTGACACCATGTAAGAATCTCAATTGAGTAGTAATTAGTTCTGAAAAGAACTGGGGGTACAACTCGACGTTTCGATCAGTATGCTTTCTCCTGAGGACGATCAGAGCATACTGATCGAAACGTCGAGTTGTACCCCCAGTTCTTTTCAGAACTAATTACTACTCAATTGAGATTCTTACATGGTGTCACCGCAATTAGTCTTACTTATTATTATTATTATTATATATATATATATTGAGCACAGTGGCATCTTTGTATTTATTCCATTGTTACAACTCAAATCATCAATTAAGTTAAAAAGTGTTTTATTTCTTTATGCCTTGTTACTTATTAATTGTACGATTATTTTTGTTATTCAGTGGACAGAACACCACCTGTTGTTACGTGCCCTCCAGACCAGACATTTGAAGTTGCATTGGGAACTACTGGCAGGCAGGTGAATTGGGATCTCCCAACTGTAACTGACAATTCAGGAAGCTTTTTTCTTGTGTCAAACACCAACAATCCCAATGATTTTTTCCAAGTCGGAAGTAACCAAGTTACATACACATACAGGGATGCTGCTAACAACAGAAATAGCTGCACTTTCAGAGTAGTAATTGTGGAAGGTAATACATTTTTGTTTTAATCTGATGGATTTTCTTTTCTTCAGCAAGTGTAGCTATTCTAATGTTAGCTTCTTAAGCACTTTTTAGAGTTGTTGCTTGATATGGGCAAGCCATTATATCAAAACATTATTGCATGTTAATATCAGATTGCTTTCGAGCCTGACATATGTGTAGTAAAGACTTAAAATCTTATTAACAAAGTAAATTGTTGCCTCAAAATCGCTTTTGAATGTTAAAATCAAGGAATTTAGGTTAAATTGTACACAACGGTATGCCAGCTTTGGAACCGGAAGTAGCAAAAAGAATGTGTGTACTACCAATGAGCGTGCGTATTACGTATCGACTTACTAACAGAGGCCAATTTCATACAGCTGATGAGCAGATAATTGTGCTCATCAAATATTTTTGCTCAACAATACGAAACAGACTACCATCCAAATTGCATACATTTTATACAAACGTTTGGCTGGTCACCATAGTATTACGCTAAGCAAATTTGTTCCATTAAGCAATTTTATCCGATGATCTCTATGAAATTGGCGCCAGGATAAGGGCAAGCGCCATTAATCACTTTATGTAAAAAATTACAAAGTACATAATACTATATATATATATTGAGCACAGTGGCATCTTTGTATTTATTCCATTGTTACAACTGAAATCATCAATTAAGTTAACAAGTGTTTTATTTCTTTATGCCTTGTTACTTATTAATTGTATGATTGTTTTTGTTATTCAGTGGACAGAACACCACCTGTTGTTACTTGCCCTCCAGACCAGACATTTGAAGTTGCATTGGGAACTACTGGCATGCAGGTGACTTGGGATCTCCCAACTGTAACTGACAATTCAGGAAGCTTTTTTCTTGTGTCAAACAGCAACAATCCCAATGATTTTTTCCAAGTCGGAAGTAACCAAGTAACATACACATACAGGGATGCTGCTAACAACAGAAATAGCTGCACTTTCAGAGTATTAATTGTAGAAGGTAATACATTTTTCTTTTAATCTGATGGATTTTCTTTTCTTCAGCAAGCGTAGCTATTCTAATGTTAGCTTCTTAAACACTTTTTATAGTTGTTGCTTGATATGGGCAAGCCATTATATCAAAACATTATTGCTTGTTAATATCAGATTGCTTTCGAGCCTGACATATGTGTAGTAAAGACTCAAAATCTTCAGTTTCTCCATATAAATCTACATAAAAGGCTTCTGTCCCGTTTGTGTGTGATCGCCGCTACTGCCGTTACCCGGGTTGTTTGCATCTGACCGGGGCTTGATCCCTGGCTACTTGGCAGATATGTTTTGGCCTCTGACCTGGCCCCATAGAGCAATAGATAATTGGCATAAGTGGACCGCCCACCAACATAGGGGCTGGTTAGCTCAGTTGGTAGAGCGCTCGTCTAGTATTCGAAAGGTCGCGGGTTCGAGTCCGGCATCAGCCAATTTTTCTTTGCTCGCGAACCGTTTATATAATATTTCAGGTCAGTTTCTCCATATAAATCTACTTGTGTACAACCACATAAAAGGCTTGTGTCCCGTTTGTGTGTGATCCCCGCTACTGCCGTTACCCGGATTATTTGCATCTGACCGGGGCTTGATCCCTGGCTACTCGGCAGATATGGTTTGGCCTCTGTGACCTGGCCCCATAGAGCAATAGATAATTGGCATAAGTGGACCGCCGCCCAACATAGGGGCTGGTTAGCTCAGTTGGTAGAGCGCTCGTCTAGTATTCGAAAGGTCGCGGGTTCGAGTCCGGCATCAGCCAATTTTTCTTTGCTCGCGAACCGTTTATATAATATTTCAGGTCAGTTTCTCCATATAAATCTACTTTGTGTACAACCACATAAAAGGATTGTGTCCCGTTTGTGTGTGATCCCCGCTACTGCCGTTACCCGGGTTGTTTGCATCTGACCGGTGCTTGATCCCTGGCTACTTGGCAGATATGTTTTGGCCTCTGACCTGGCCCCATAGAGCAATAGATAATTGGCATAAGTGGACCGCCCACCAACATAGGGGCTGGTTAGCTCAGTTGGTAGAGCGCTCGTCTAGTATTCGAGAGGTCGCGGGTTCGAGTCCGGCATCAGCCAATTTTTCTTTGCTCACGAACCGTTTATATAATATTTCAGGTCAGTTTCTCAATATAAATCTACTTTGTGTACAACCATATAAAAGGCTTGTGTCCCGTTTGTGTGTGATCCCCGCTACTGCCGTTACCGGGGTTGTTTGCATCTGACCGGTGCTTGATCCCTGGCTACTCGGCAGATATGTTTTGGCCTCTGACCTGGCCCCATAGAGCAATAGATAATTGGCATAAGTGGACCGCCCACCAACATAGGGGCTGGTTAGCTCAGTTGGTATATAGAGCGCTCGTCTAGTATTCGAGAGGTCACGGGTTCGAGTCCGGCATCAGCATCAGCCAATTTTTATTTGCTCGCGATCAGTTTATATCATATTTCAGGTCAGTTTCTCCATATAAATTTACTTTGTGTACAACCACATAAAAGGCTTGTGTCCCGTTTGTGTGTGATCTCCGCTACTGCCGTTACCCGGGTTGTATGCATCTGAGCGGGGCTTGATCCCTGGCTACTCGGCAGATATGGTTTGGCCTCTGACCTGGCCCCATAGAGCAATAGATAATTGGCATAAGTGGACCGCCCACCAACATAGGGGCTGGTTAGCTCAGTTGGTAGAGCGCTCGTCTAGTATTCGAGAGGTCGCGGGTTCGAGTCCGGCATCAGCCAATTTTTCTTTGCACACGAACCGTTTATATAATATTTCAGGTCAGTTTCTCCATATAAATCTACTTTGTGTACAACCACATCAAAGGCTTGTGTCCCGTTTGTGTGTGATCCCCGCTACTGCCGTTACCCGGGTTGTTTGCATCTGACCGGGGCTTGATCCCTGGCTACTCGGCAGATATGGTTTGGCCTCTGACCTGGCCCCATAGAGCAATAGATAATTGGCATAAGTGGACCGCCCGCCAACATAGGGTCTGGTTAGCTCAGTTGGTAGAGCGCTCGTCTAGTATTCGAGAGGTCGCGGGTTCGAGTCCGGCATCAGCCAATTTTTCTTTGCTCGTGAACCGTTTATATAATATTTCAGGTCAGTTTCTCCATATAAATCTACTTTGTGTACAACCACATAAAAGGCTTGTGTCCTGTTTGTGTGTGATCCCCGCTACTGCCGTTACCCGGGTTGTTTGCATCTGACCGGGGCTTGATCCCTGGCTACTTGGCAGATATGTTTTGGCCTCTGAGCTGGCCCCATAGAGCAATAGATAATTGGCATAAGTGGACCGCCCACCAACATAGGGGCTGGGTAGCTCAGTTGGTAGAGCGCTCGTCTAGTATTCGAGAGGTCGCGGGTTCGAGTCCGGCATCAGCCAATTTGTCTTTGGTCGCAAACCGTTTATATAATATTTCAGGTCAGTTTCTCCATATAAATCTACTTTGTGTACAACCACATAAAAGGCTTGTGTCCCTTTTGTGTGTGATCCCCGCTACTGCCGTTACCGAGGTTGTTTGCATCTGACCGGTGCTTGATCCCTGGCTACTCGGCAGATATGTTTGGGCCTCTGACCTGGCCCCATAGAGCAATAGATAATTGGCATAAGTGGACCGCCCACCAACATAGGGGCTGGTTAGCTCAGTTGGTAGAGCGCTCGTCTAGTATTCGAGAGATCGCGGGTTCGAGTCCGGCATCAGCCAATTTTTCTTTGCTCACGAACCGTTTAAATAATATTTCAGGTCAGTTTCTCCATATAAATCTACTTTGTGTACAACCACATAAAAGGCTTGTGTCCTGTTTGTGTGTGATCCCCGCTACTGCCGTTACCCGGGTTGTTTGCATCTGACCGGGGCTTGATCCCTGGCTACTCGGCAGATATGGGTTGGTCTCTGACCTGGCCCCATAGAGCAATAGATAATTGGCATAAGTGGACCGCCCGCCAACATAGGGGCTGGTTAGCTCAGTTGGTAGAGCGCTCGTTTAGTATTCGAGAGGTCGCGGGTTCGAGTCCGGCATCAGCCAATTTTTCTTTGCTCGTGAACCGTTTATATAATATTTCAGGTCAGTTTCTCCATATAAATCTACTTTGTGTACAACCACATAAAAGGCTTGTGTCCTGTTTGTGTGTGATCCCCGCTACTGCCGTTACCCGGGTTGTTTGCATCTGACCGGGGCTTGATCCCTGGCTACTTGGCAGATATGTTTTGGCCTCTGAGCTGGCCCCATAGAGCAATAGATAATTGGCATAAGTGGACCGCCCACCAACATAGGGGCTGGTTAGCTCAGTTGGTAGAGCGCTCGTCTAGTATTCGAGAGGTCGCGGGTTCGAGTCCGGCATCAGCCAATTTGTCTTTGGTCGCAAACCGTTTATATAATATTTCAGGTCAGTTTCTCCATATAAATCTACTTTGTGTACAACCACCTAAAAGGCTTGTGTCCCTTTTGTGTGTGATCCCCGCTACTGCCGTTACCGAGGTTGTTTGCATCTGACCGGTGCTTGATCCCTGGCTACTTGGCAGATATGTTTTGGCCTCTGACCTGGCCCCATAGAGCAATAGATAATTGGCATAAGTGGACCGCCCACCAACATAGGGGCTGGTTAGCTCAGTTGGTAGAGCGCTCGTCTAGTATTCGAGAGGTCGCGGGTTCGAGTCCGGCATCAGCCAATTTTTCTTTGCTCGCGATCCGTTTATATCATATTTCAGGTCAGTTTCTCCATATAAATTTACTTTGTGTACAACCACATAAAAGGCTTGTGTCCCGTTTGTGTGTGATCCCCGCTACTGCCGTTACCCGGGTTGTTTGCATCTGACCGGGGCTTGATCCCTGGCTACTTGGCAGATATGTTTTGGCCTCTGACCTGGCCCCATAGAGCAATAGATAATTGGCATAAGTGGACCGCCCACCAACATAGGGGCTGGTTAGCTCAGTTGGTAGAGCGCTTGTCTAGTATTCGAGAGGTCGCGGGTTCGAGTCCGGCATCAGCCAATTTTTCTTTGCTCACGAACCGTTTATATAATATTTCAGGTCAGTTTCTCAATATAAATCTACTTTGTGTACAACCATATAAAAGGCTTGTGTCCCGTTTGTGTGATCCCTGCTACTGCCGTTACTGGGTTGTTTGCATCTGACCGGTGCTTGATCCCTGGCTACTCGGCAGATATGGTTTGGCCTCTGACCTGGCTCCATAGAGCAATAGATAATTGGCATAAGTGGACCGCCCACCAACATAGGGGCTGGTTAGCTCAGTTGGTAGAGCGCTCGTCTAGTATTCGAGAGGTCGCGGGTTCGAGTCCGGCATCAGCCAATTTTTCTTTGCTCACGAACCGTTTATATAATATTTCAGGTCAGTTTCTCCATATAAATCTACTTTGTGTACAACCACATAAAAGGCTTGTGTCCCGTTTGTGTGTGATCCCCGCTACTGCCGTTACCCGGGTTGTTTGCATCTGACCGGGGCTTGATCCCTGGCTACTCGGCAGATATGGTTTGGCCTCTGACCTGGCCCCATAGAGCAATAGATAATTGGCATAAGTGGACCGCCCACCAACATAGGGGCTGGTTAGCTCAGTTGGTATATAGAGCGCTCGTCTAGTATTCGAGAGGTCACGGGTTCGAGTCCGGCATCAGCCAATTTTTCTTTGCTCGCGATCCGTTTATATCATATTTCAGGTCAGTTTCTCCATATAAATTTACTTTGTGTACAACCACATAAAAGGCTTGTGTCCCGTTTGTGTGTGATCCCCGCTACTGCCGTTACCCGGGTTGTATGCATCTGACCGGGGCTTGATCCCTGGCTACTCGGCAGATATGGTTTGGCCTCTGACCTGGCCCCATAGAGCAATAGATAATTGGCATAAGTGGACCACCCACCAACATAGGGGCTGGTTAGCTCAGTTGGTACAGCGCTCGTCTGTTAATCGAGAGGTCGCGGGTTCGAGTCCGGCATCAGCCAATTTTTCTTTGCTCGCGAACCGTTTATATAATATTTCAGGTCAGTTTCTCCATATAAATCTACTTTGTGTACAACCACATAAAAGGCTTCTGTCCCATTAATTGTGTGATCCCCGCTACTGCCGTTACCCGGGTTGTTTGCATCTGACAGGGACTTGATCCCTGGCTACTCGGCAGATATGTTTGGGCCTCTGCCTTGGCCCCATAGAGCAATAGATAATTGGCATAAGTGGACCGCCCACCAACATAGGGGCTGGTTAGCTCAGTTGGTAGAGCGCTCGTCTAGTATTCGAGAGGTCGCGGCTTCGAGTCCGGCATCAGCCAATTTTTCTTTGCTCGCGAACCGTTTATATAATATTTCAGGTCACTTTCTCCATATAAATCTACTTGTGTACAACCACATAAAAGGCTTGTGTACAACCACATAAAAGGCTTGTGTCCCGTTTGTGTGTGATCCCCGCTACTGCCGTTACCCGGGTTGTTTGCATCTGACCGGGGCTTGATCCCTGGCTACTTGGCAGATATGTTTTGGCCTCTGAGCTGGCCCCATAGAGCAATAGATAATTGGCATAAGTGGATCGCCCACCAACATAGGGGCTGGTTAGCTCAGTTGGTAGAGCGCTCGTCTAGTATTCGAGAGGTCGCGGGTTCGAGTCCGGCATCAGCCAATTTGTCTTTGCTCGCGAACCGTTTATATAATATTTCAGGTCAGTTTCTCCATATAAATTTACTTTGTGTAACCACATAAAAGGCTTGTGTCCCGTTAATTGTGTGATCCCCGCTACTGCCGTTACCGGGTTGTTTGCATCTGACCGGTGCTTGATCCCTGGCTACTGGCAGATATGGTTTGGCCTCTGACCTGGCCCCATAGAGCAATAGATAATTGGCATAAGTGGACCCACCAACATAGGGGCTGGTTAGCTCAGTTGCTAGAGCGCTCGTCTAGTATTCGAGAGATCGCGGGTTCGAGTCCGGCATCAGCCAATTTTTCTTTGCTCACGAACCGTTTAAATAATATTTCAGGTCAGTTTCTCCATATAAATCTACTTTGTGTACAACCACATAAAAGGCTTGTGTCCCGTTAATTGTGTGATCCCCGCTACTGCCGTTACCCGGGTTGTTTGCATCTGACCGGGGCTTGATCCCTGGCTACTCGGCAGATATGGTTTGGCCTCTGACCTGGCCCCATAGAGCAATAGATAATTGGCATAAGTGGACCGCCCACCAACATAGGGGCTGGTTAGCTCAGTTGGTAGAGCGCTCGTCTAGTATTCGAGAGGTCGCGGGTTCGAGTCCGGCATCAGCCAATTTTTCTTTGCTCGTGAACCGTTTATATAATATTTCAGGTCAGTTTCTCCATATAAATCTACTTTGTGTACAACCACATAAAAGGCTTGTGTCCTGTTTGTGTGTGATCCCCGCTACTGCCGTTACCCGGGTTGTTTGCATCTGACCGGGGCTTGATCCCTGGCTACTTGGCAGATATGTTTTGGCCTCTGAGCTGGCCCCATAGAGCAATAGATAATTGGCATAAGTGGACCGCCCACCAACATATAGGCTGGGTAGCTCAGTTGGTAGAGCGCTCGTCTAGTATTCGAGAGGTCGCGGGTTCGAGTCCGGCATCAGCCAATTTGTCTTTGGTCGCAAACCGTTTATATAATATTTCAGGTCAGTTTCTCCATATAAATCTACTTTGTGTACAACCACATAAAAGGCTTGTGTCCCTTTTGTGTGTGATCCCCGCTACTGCCGTTACCGAGGTTGTTTGCATCTGACCGGTGCTTGATCCCTGGCTACTCGGCAGATATGTTTGGGCCTCTGACCTGGCCCCATAGAGCAATAGATAATTGGCATAAGTGGACCGCCCACCAACATAGGGGCTGGTTAGCTCAGTTGGTAGAGCGCTCGTCTAGTATTCGAGAGATCGCGGGTTCGAGTCCGGCATCAGCCAATTTTTCTTTGCTCACGAACCGTTTAAATAATATTTCAGGTCAGTTTCTCCATATAAATCTACTTTGTGTACAACCACATAAAAGGCTTGTGTCCTGTTTGTGTGTGATCCCCGCTACTGCCGTTACCCGGGTTGTTTGCATCTGACCGGGGCTTGATCCCTGGCTACTCGGCAGATATGGGTTGGCCTCTGACCTGGCCCCATAGAGCAATAGATAATTGGCATAAGTGGACCGCCCGCCAACATAGGGGCTGGTTAGCTCAGTTGGTAGAGCGCTCGTCTAGTATTCGAGAGGTCGCGGGTTCGAGTCCGGCATCAGCCAATTTTTCTTTGCTCATGAACCGTTTATATAATATTTCAGGTCAGTTTCTCCATATAAATCTACTTTGTGTACAACCACATAAAAGGCTTGTGTCCTGTTTGTGTGTGATCCCGCTACTGCCGTTACCCGGGTTGTTTGCATCTGACCGGGGCTTGATCCCTGGCTACTTGGCAGATATGTTTTGGCCTCTGACCTGGCCCCATAGAGCAATAGATAATTGGCATAAGTGGACCACCCACCAACACAGGGGCTGGTTAGCTCAGTTGGTAGAGCGCTTGTCTAGTATTCGAGAGGTCGCGGGTTCGAGTCCGGCATCAGCCAATTTTTCTTTGCTCGCGAACTGTTTATATAATATTTCAGGTCAGTTTCTCCATATAAATCTACTTTGTGTACAACCACATAAAAGGCTTGTGTCCCGTTAATTGTGTGATCACCGCTACTGCCGTTACCCGGGTTGTTTGCATCTGACCGGGGCTTGATCCCTGGCTACTGGCAGATATGTTTGGGCCTCTGACCTGGCCCCATAGAGCAATAGATAATTGGCATAAGTGGACCGCCCACCAACATAGGGGCTGGTTAGCTCAGTTGGTAGAACGCTCGTCTGTTAATCGAGAGGTCGCGGGTTCGAGTCCGGCATCAGCCAATTTTTCTTTGCTCGCGAACCGTTTATATAATATTTCAGGTCAGTTTCTCCATATAAATCTACTTTGTGTACAACCACATAAAAGGCTTGTGTACAACCACATAAAAGGCTTGTGTCCCGTTTGTGTGTGATCCCCGCTACTGCCGTTACCCGGGTTGTTTGCATCTGACCGGGGCTTGATCCCTGGCTACTTGGCAGATATGTTTTGGCCTCTGACCTGGCCCCATAGAGCAATAGATAATTGGCATAAGTGGATCGCCCACCAACATAGGGGCTGGTTAGCTCAGTTGGTAGAGCGCTCGTCTAGTATTCGAGAGGTCGCGGGTTCGAGTCCGGCATCAGCCAATTTGTCTTTGCTCGCGAACCGTTTATATAATATTTCAGGTCAGTTTCTCCATATAAATTTACTTTGTGTACAGCCACATAAAAGGCTTGTGTCCCGTTTGTGTGTGATCCCCGCTACTGCCGTTACCGGGGTTGTTTGCATCTGACCGGTGCTTGATCCCTGGCTACTTGGCAGATATGTTTTGGCCTCTGACCTGGCCCCATAGAGCAATAGATACTTGGCATAAGTGGACCGCCCACCAACATAGGGGCTGGTTAGCTCAGTTGCTAGAGCGCTCGTACGGTATTCGAGATCGGGCGGGTTCGAGTCCGGCATCAGCCAATTTTTCTTTGCTCACGAACCGTTTAAATAATATTTCAGGTCAGTTTCTCCATATAAATCTACTTTGTGTACAACCACATAAAAGGCTTGTGTCCCGTTTGTGTGTGATCCCCGCTACTGCCGTTACCCGGGTTGTTTGCATCTGACCGGGGCTTGATCCCTGGCTACTCGGCAGATATGGTTTGGCCTCTGACCTGGCCCCATAGAGCAATAGATAATTGGCATAAGTGGACCGCCCACCAACATAGGGTCTGGTTAGCTCAGTTGGTAGAGCGCTCGTACGGTAATCGAGAGGTCGCGGGTTCGAGTCCGGCATCAGCCAATTTTTCTTTGCTCGTGAACCGTTTATATAATATTTCAGGTCAGTTTCTCCATATAAATCTACTTTGTGTACAACCACATAAAAGGCTTGTGTCCCGTTAATTGTGTGATCACCGCTACTGCCGTTACCCGGGTTGTTTGTATCTGACCGGGGCTTGATCCCTGGCTACTTGGCAGATATGGTTTGGCCTCTGACCTGGCCCCATAGAGCAATAGATAATTGGCATATGTCGACCGCCCACCACCATAGGGGCTGGTTAGCTCAGTTGGTAGAGCGCCTGTCTGGTATTCGAGAGGTCGCGGGTTCGAGTCCGGCATCAGCCAATTTGTCTTTGGTCGCAAACCGTTTATATAAAATTTCAGGTCAGTTTCTCCATATAAATCTACTTTGTGTACAACCACATAAAAGGCTTGTGTCCCGTTAATTGTGTGATCCCCGCTACTGCCGTTACCCAGGTTGTTTGCATCTGACCGGGGCTTGATCCCTGGCTACTCGGCAGATATGGTTTGGCCTCTGACCTGGCCCCATAGAGCAATAGATAATTGGCATAAGTGGACCGCCCACCAACATAGGGGCTGGTTAGCTCAGTTGGTAGAGCGCTCGTCTGGTAATCGAGAGGTCGCGGGTTCGAGTCCGGCATCAGCCAATTTTTCTTTGCTCACGAACTGTTTATATAATATTTCAGGTCAGTTTCTCCATATAATCTACTTTGTGTACAACCACATAAAAGGCTTGTGTCCCGTTAATTGTGTGATCCCCGTTACCCGGGTTGTTTGCATCTGACCGGGGCTTGATCCCTGGCTACTCGGCAGAGATGGGTTGGCCTCTGACCTGGCCCCATAGAGCAATAGAGACTTGGCATAAGTGGACCGCCCACCAACATAGGGGCTGGTTAGCTCAGTTGGTAGAGCGCTCGTACGGTAATCGAGAGGTCGCGGGTTCGAGTCCGGCATCAGCCAATTTTTCTTTGCTCATGAACCGTTTATATAATATTTCAGGTCAGTTTCTCCATATAAATCTACTTTGTGTACAACCACATAAAAGGCTTGTGTCCTGTTTGTGTGTGATCCCGCTACTGCCGTTACCCGGGTTGTTTGCATCTGACCGGGGCTTGATCCCTGGCTACTTGGCAGATATGGTTTGGCCTCTGACCTGGCCCCATAGAGCAATAGATAATTATATAAGTGGACCGCCCACCAACATAGGGGCTGGTTAGCTCAGTTGGTAGAGCGCTCGTCTAGTATTCGAGAGGTCGCGGTTCGAGTCCGGCATCAGCCAATTTTTCTTTGGTCGCAAACCGTTTATATAATATTTCAGGTCAGTTTCTCCATATAAATCTACTTTGTGTACAACCACATAAAAGGCTTGTGTCCCGTTTGTGTGTGTGATCCCTGCTACTGCCGTTACCGAGGTTGTTTGCATCTGACCGGGCTTGATCCCTGGCTACTCGGCAGATATGGTTTGGCCTCTGACCTGGCCCCATAGAGCAATAGATAATTGGCATAAGTGGACCGCCCACCAACATAGGGGCTGGTTAGCTCAGTTGGTAGAGCGCTCGTCTAGTATTCGAGAGGTCGCGGGTTCGAGTCCGGCAGCTGCGCATTGTTCTTTGCTAGCGAACCGTTTATATCATATTTCAGGTCAATTTCTCCATATAAATTTACTTTGTGTACAACCACATAAAAGGCTTGTGTCCTGTTAATTGTGTGATCCCTGCTACTGCCGTTACCCGGGTTGTTTGCATCTGACCGGGGCTTGATCCCTGGCTACTGGCAGATATGTTTTGGCCTCTGACCTGGCCCCATAGAGCAATAGATAATTGGCATAAGTGGACCGCCCACCAACATAGGGGCTGGTTAGCTCAGTTGGTAGAGCGCTTGTCTAGTATTCGAGAGGTCGCAGGTTCGAGTCCGGCATCAGCCAATTTTTCTTTGCTCACGAACCGTTTATATAATATTTCAGGTCAGTTTCTCCACTGATATAAATCTACTTTGTGTACAACCACATAAAAGGCTTGTGTCCCGTTAATTGTGTGATCCCCGCTACTGCCGTTACCCGGGTTGTTTGCATCTGACCGGTGCTTGATCCCTGGCTACTCGGCAGATATGGTTTGGCCTCTGACCTGGCCCCATAGAGCAATAGATAATTGGCATAAGTGGACCACCCACCAACATAGGGGCTGGTTAGCTCAGTTGGTAGAGCGCTCGTCTAGTATTCGAGAGGTCGCGGGTTCGAGTCCGGCATCAGCCAATTTTTCTTTGCTCACGAACCGTTTATATAATATTTCAGGTCAGTTTCTCCATATAAATCTACTTTGTGTACAACCACATAAAAGGCTTGTGTCCCGTGTTAATTGTGTGATCCTGCTACTGCCGTTACCCGGGTTGTTTGCATCTGACCGGGGCTTGATCCCTGGCTACTCGGCAGATATGGTTTGGCCTCTGACCTGGCCCCATAGAGCAATAGATAATTGGCATAAGTGGACCGCCCACCAACATAGGGGCTGGTTAGCTCAGTTGGTAGAGCGCTCGTCTGGTATTCGAGAGGTCGCGGGTTCGAGTCCGGCATCAGCCAATTTTTCTTTGCTCGCGAACCGTTTATATTATTTCAGGTCAGTTTCTCCATATAAATCTACTTTGTGTACAACCACATAAAAGGCTTGTGTCCCGTTAATTGTGTGATCCCCGCTACTGCCGTTACCCGGGTTGTTTGCATCTGACCGGGGCTTGATCCCTGGCTACTCGGCAGATATGGTTTGGCCTCTGACCTGGCCCCATAGAGCAATAGATAATTGGCATAAGTGGACCGCCCACCAACATAGGGGCTGGTTAGCTCAGTTGGTAGAACGCTCGTCTGTTAATCGAGAGGTCGCGGGTTCGAGTCCGGCATCAGCCAATTTTTCTTTGCTCGCGAACCGTTTATATAATATTTCAGGTCAGTTTCTCCATATAAATCTACTTTGTGTACAACCACATAAAAGGCTTGTGTCCCGTTTGTGTGTGATCCCCGCTACTGCCGTTACCCGGGTTGTTTGCATCTGACAGGGACTTGATCCCTGGCTACTCGGCAGATATGTTTGGGCCTCTGCCTTGGCCCCATAGAGCAATAGATAATTGGCATAAGTGGACCGCCCACCAACATAGGGGCTGGTTAGCTCAGTTGGTAGAGCGCTCGTCTAGTATTCGAGAGGTCGCGGCTTCGAGTCCGGCATCAGCCAATTTTTCTTTGCTCGCGAACCGTTTATATAATATTTCAGGTCACTTTCTCCATATAAATCTACTTGTGTACAACCACATAAAAGGCTTGTGTCCCGTTTGTGTGTGATCCCCGCTACTGCTGTTACCCGGGTTGTTTGCATCTGACCGGGGCTTGATCCCTGGCTACTTGGCAGATATGTTTTGGCCTCTGACCTGGCCCCATAGAGCAATAGATAATTGGCATAAGTGGACCGCCCACCAACATAGGGGCTGGTTAGCTCAGTTGGTAGAGCGCTCTTCTAGTATTCGAGAGGTCGCGTTTCGAGTCCGGCATCAGCCAATTTTTCTTTGCTCGCGAACCGTTTATATAATATTTCAGGTCACTTTCTCCATATAAATCTACTTGTGTACAAGCACATAAAAGGCTTGTGTCCCGTTAATTGTGTGATCCCCGCTTCTGCCGTTACCGGGGTTGTTTGCATCTGACCGGTGCTTGATCCCTGGCTACTCGGCAGATATGTTTGGGCCTCTGACCTGGCCCCATAGAGCAATAGATAATTGGCATAAGTGGACCGCCTACCAACATAGGGGCTGGTTAGCTCAGTTGTTAGAGCGCTCGTCTGTTAATCGAGAGGTCGCGGGTTCGAGTCCGGCATCAGCCAATTTTTCTTTGCTCGCGAACCGTTTATATCATATTTCAGGTCAGTTTCTCCATATAAATCTACTTGTGTACAACCACATAAAAGGCTTGTGTCCCGTTTGTGTGTGATCCCCGCTACTGCCGTTACCCGGGTTGTTTGCATCTGACCGGGGCTTGATCCCTGGCTACTCGGCAGATATGGTTTGGCCTCTGACCTGGCCCCATAGAGCAATAGATAATTGGCATAAGTGGACCGCCCACCAACATAGGGGCTGGTTAGCTCAGTTGGTAGAGCGCTCGTCTAGTATTCGAGAGGTCGCGGGTTCGAGTCCGGCATCAGCCAATTTTTCTTTGCTCGCGAACCGTTTATATAATATTTCAGGTCAGTTTCTCCATATAAATCTACTTTGTGTACAACCACATAAAAGGCTTGTGTCCCGTTAATTGTGTGATCCCCGCTACTGCCGTTACCCGGGTTGTTTGCATCTGACCGGGGCTTGATCCCTGGCTACTCGGCAGATATGGTTTGGCCTCTGACCTGGCCCCATAGAGCAATAGATAATTGGCATAAGTGGACCGCCCACCAACATAGGGGCTGGTTAGCTCAGTTGGTAGAGCGCTCGTCTAGTATTCGAGAGGTCGCGGGTTCGAGTCCGGCATCAGCCAATTTTTCTTTGCTCGCGAACCGTTTATATAATATTTCAGGTCAGTTTCTCCATATAAATTTACTTTGTGTACAACCACATAAAAGGCTTGTGTCCCGTTTGTGTGTGATCCCTGCTACTGCCGTTACCGGGGTTGTTTGCATCTGACCGGTGCTTGATCCCTGGCTACTCGGCAGATATGTTTTGGCCTCTGACCTGGCCCCATAGAGCAATAGATAATTGGCATAAGTGGACCGCCCACCAACATAGGGGCTGGTTAGCTCAGTTGGTAGAGCGCTCGTCTAGTATTCGAGAGGTCGCGGGTTCGAGTCCGGCATCAGCCAATTTTTCTTTGCTCGTGAACCGTTTATATAATATTTCAGGTCAGTTTCTCCATATAAATCTACTTTGTGTACAACCACATAAAAGGCTTGTGTCCCGTTAATTGTGTGATCCCCGCTACTGCCGTTACCCGGGTTGTTTGCATCTGACCGGGGCTTGATCCCTGGCTACTTGGCAGATATGTTTTGGCCTCTGACCTGGCCCCATAGAGCAATAGATAATTGGCATAAGTGGACCGCCCACCAACATAGGGGCTGGTTAGCTCAGTTGGTAGAGCGCTTGTCTAGTATTCGAGAGGTCGCGGGTTCGAGTCCGGCATCAGCCAATTTTTCTTTGCTCGCGAACCGTTTATATAATATTTCAGGTCAGTTTCTCCATATAAATCTACTTTGTGTACAACCACATAAAAGGCTTGTGTCCCGTTTGTGTGTGATCTCCGCTACTGCCGTTACCCGGGTTGTTTGCATCGGACCGGGGCTTTATCCCTGGCTACTCGGCAGATATGGTTTGGCCTCTGACCTGGCCCCATAGAGCAATAGATAATTGGCATAAGTGGACCGCCCACCAACATAGGGGCTGGTTAGCTCAGTTGGTAGAGCGCTCGTCTAGTATTCGAGAGGTCGCGGGTTCGAGTCCGGCATCAGCCAATTTTTCTTTGCTCGCGAACCGTTTATATAATATTTCAGGTCACTTTCTCCATATAAATCTACTTGTGTACAACCACATAAAAGGCTTGTGTCTCGTTTGTGTGTGATCCCCGCTACTGCCGTTACCCGGGTTGTTTGCATCTGACCGAGGCTTGATCCCTGGCTAACTCGGCAGATATGGTTTGGCCTCTGACCTGGCCCCACAGAGCAATAGATAATTGGCATAAGTGGACCGCCCACCAACATAGGGGCTGGTTAGCTCAGTTGGTAGAGCGCTCGTCTAGTATTCGAGAGGTCGCGGGTTCGAGTCCGGCATCAGCCAATTTTTCTTTGCTCGCGAACCGTTTATATAATATTTCAGGTCAGTTTCTCCATATAAATCTACTTTGTGTACAACCACATAAAAGGCTTCTGTCCCGTTAATTGTGTGATCCCTGCTACTGCCGTTACCCGGGTTGTTTGCATCTGACCGGGGCTTGATCCCTGGCTACTCGGCAGATATGGTTTGGCCTCTGACCTGGCCCCTAGAGCAATAGATAATTGGCATAATAGGACCGCCCACCAACATAGGGGCTGGTTAGCTCAGTTGGTAGAGCGCTCGTCTAGTATTCGAGAGGTCGCGGGTTCGAGTCCGGCATCAGCCAATTTTTCTTTGCTCGCGAACCGTTTATATAATATTTCAGGTCAGTTTCTCCATATAAATCTACTTGTGTACAACCACATAAAAGGCTTGTGTCTCGTTAATTGTGTGATCCCACTACTGCCGTTACCCAGGTTGTTTGCATCTGACTGGGGCATGATCCCTGGCTACTCGGCAGTTATGGTTTGGCCTCTGACCTGGCCCCATAGAGCAATAGATAATTGGCAGAACTGGACCGCCCACCAACATAGGGTTTGGTTAGCTCAGTTGGTAGAGCGCTCGTCCGGCATTCGAGAGGTCGCGGGTTCGATTCCGGCATCAGCCAATTTTTCTTTGCTCGCGAACCGTTTATATAATATTTCAGGTCACTTTCTCCATATAAATCTACTTGTGTACAACCACATAAAAGGCTTGTGTCTCGTTTGTGTGTGATCCCCGCTACTGCCGTTACCCGGGTTGTTTGCATCTGACCGGGGCTTGATCCCTGGCTACTTGGCAGATATGGTTTGGCCTCTGACCTGGCCCCATAGAGCAATAGATAATTGGCATAAGTGGACCGCCCACCAACATAGGGGTTGGTTAGCTCAGTTGGTAGAGCGCTCGTCTAGTATTCGAGAGGTCGCGGGTTCGAGTCCGGCATCACCCAATTTTTCTTTGCTCGCGAACCGTTTATATCATATTTCAGGTCAGTTTCTCCATATAAATCTACTTTGTGTACAACCACATAAAAGGCTTGTGTCCCGTTTGTGTGTGATCCCCGCTACTGCCGTTACCCGGGTTGTTTGCATCTGACTGGGGTTTGATCCCTGGCTACTCGGCAGATATGGTTTGGCCTCTGAGCTGGCCCCATAGAGCAATAGATAATTGGCATAAGTGGACCACCCACCAACATAGGGGCTAGTTAGCTCAGTTGGTAGAGCGCTCGTCTAGTATTCGAGAAGTCGCGGGTTCGAGTCCGGCATCAGCCAATTATATATATATATATATATTGAGCACAGTGACATCTTTGTATTTATTCCATTGTTAGAACTGAAATCATCAATTAAGTTAAAAAGTGTTTTATTTCTTTATGCCTTGTTACTTATTAATTGTACGATTGATTTTGTTATTCAGTGGACAGAACACCACCTGTTGTTACTTGCCCTCCAGAGCAGGCATTTGAAGTTGCATTGGGAACTACTGGCAGGCAGGTGACTTGGGATCTGCCAACTGTAACTGACAATTCAGGAAGCTTTTTTCTTGCGTCAAACACCAACAATCCCAATGATTTTTTCCAAGTCGGAAGTAACCAAGTAACATACACATACAGGGATGCTGCTAACAACAGAAATAGCTGCAGTTTCATATTACTAATTTCAGCAGGTAATATATTTTGGTTTTAATGTGATGGATTTTCTTCTCTTAATCGAATGTAATATTCTCATATTTTTAGTTGTTGCTCAATTTAAAGGAAAGCAGGTACATTCTATATAGTTCTTTATAGACATCTTCGACATCTTAGGAGGTGTAATGCAGGGTGATACCCTGGCCCCATTTCTGTTCATCATCGTCCTCGACTATGCCCTACGGCGAGCCATCAGCGGACGAGAGGAAGAACTTGGCTTCACGCTGACGCCAAGAAAGTCAAGGCGATGCCCCGCTGTGGCTCTGACAGATCTAGACTTTGCCAATGATATCAGTCTCTTCGCTGACACAGCCCAGAAACTCCTCATGCGGGTAGAGACAGGGTGTAACAGAGTGGGGCTTGTACTGAACGCCAAGAAGACATAGGTCATCACGTATAATATCCCGGACCATGCACCCCTGACCAACAAGGAGGCTTAGGACTACATGTACAGTACATGTCCCACAGTATTACATGAGTATTGTGTATGAAGCGTCAATAAAATTTGTGCTTTGCTCAGACTACTTCGCAGAATCTTGCTTTGAAATAGAACGGGTCAAACTACAGTTACAAGGCTCAGATTGTCAGAGCAGATAATGTGCTTACAATATATGACTTTCCAGTACATCTATAGAAGGTAATTTTTCTCATAATTTTAAGATTAAAATTAGTTGACTTTTAAATATTAAGCACTTCATGTACGCATACGTGTTTTTAAATGAATCGACCGATTTTCTCATTAATACATATTTTCTCTAGAGAGACCTGTGACATATGTACTGCACTTAAGTCCATTTATTGTATTCGCATCCTTATTTTTCATCAGATATTTTGGAGATGTTAATCATTTTGGGCCCCAGACCCACTATGCAGTAGGAAATCTCAAAACAATCTGAAAAGAGTCAAAGCCTTATTTGATTTATAAGCCGTTTTTAACTTTTTTGATACCTATACTTTTACAGTGTCACATAAAGTAGGTGATGTATGGTCCATGTATTTGTTTCTTCCCTGCCTACTTGTATTTCCCTTGTAGTGAGGAAGTTACTCACCTTAAAGTGAGACATTTCACAAATTGATTGTTAGAAGTATGGTAGAAGTTGCAGAATTAGTGTTATTGATGGACTCATAATAATTCTATTTTTGGCAATACATAGATATGTGTTTTTTATTGAAAGAGTATGTGTAAACAAACATTTGAAATTGAAATCCTTTATTTATTATTTTCCAGCGTAAGAAGAAACGAAAGCCACCCAAAGTACGATATGACTCGCATGAGATGGTGGTGAATGTTGATAACCAACCTTTAGAGGAACCCAAGACACTAGAAGTTACCACTGCAGTGAAATACCCTGATAATAATAATAATGTAATAATGTATAGATTTATATAGCGCACGTATCCACCAACTAAGTGGCGCTCAAGGCGCATTATATTATTATCCCTGCTCATAAGGCTCATAAGGCTCATAAATCATTCCTGAAACCATCTCAGCTCCCTGGGGAGTATACAGCTCAATTGCTGCCATTTCTAGCGCATATAGAGCAAACCATCTCTGCCTTCACAGGTACCCATTTAACCCCTGGGTGGAGAGAAGCAATTATGGTTAAGTGTCTTGCTCAAGGACACAGGTGTCACGGTCGGGGCTCGAACCCACACTCTGCTGCTGGCAACACCAGAACTTGAGTTCAGTGCGCTAGACCGCACGACAATCCACTTTACGTGCATTATACAACACACGGGACCTACGGCTTTACGTCCCATCCGAAGGACGAAGCAATTATGTGTCCATTATGTGTCCATTATTCAGAAAGAACAGTCGTATTTTTAACAAAATGGTCAAAGCACAGACCAGATTAGAAAATTTTAAGTTTAGCCAGGAGGTGAAAATGAGAACTTTTCAATATAAGATTTATACTAATGTATTTATGATAAAACTGCAGGATTTTTAAAATGAATATTGTCAACACTCAACATTGCACCTTTGGTAAAAATTATTCTGAGACACCCAAGCATATTATTTAGTAAATGTAATTTTGTTAAAAATGTGGCTTGCATTTGAAATCAGGTAAAAAAGGTTTTCAGGCACTGCAGTTAATTTAAATACAAAATGAAGTGGAGGTATTGAGTTTGTAGAAATCAAACTCAGGGTGTTTGAGTGTGCATCATATGTGTTGACGTCATCACCTAAAGTTGTTAAAAGACAAGAGTTACTTCAGGAGATATGAGTTTTCATAATATAATATAACATATAATGTGCTATACTGAATACATTAACTTCCGGTCACGTCATCCCATATAATTTTAAATTCTTCCAACCGTAAGATCCGGTTCAATCATGTGACATCATTCATACTTCGAAAAAAATTCCTCATAATATGGGTGTCAATTGTGCCAAATTTGGTAAAATTCTGTCTAATGTTTTATCAAGATAGCAAAAAGTGACTTTTTAAAACCTGCCGCTAGAGGGCGCTTTTAAGAGCAATGACATCACCAAAATATTTTTGAAAGAAGCAGATACCATTTAACATATAAACCCAGGTTTATATGTCTGAGCCTTGTAACTGTAGTTTGACCCATTCTACAGTGTGTATCAAAATAAAGGAAACCCAAATTGAATCATCAATTATAGGAAAACTGCAGAATTATAGATAAAGCGTGATATGTCTTAAGAAAGAACTGGATGTCCTCTTTCCAACTGGATGGCCGCAAGTTCTCTCGGCATGATCAAGAAATGGTAAGACGTGCTGTGAGAGACATGGAGAGACGATGCCGGCTTTGCATTGAGAGAAATGGTGGTCATGTGGAGGGACCAGCGCCATAATTACACACTGGTAAGCTGTTGACTAAAACCAGTAAGCAGTATTTTTTGTCAATGGAATCACTTTTCCATCGTCAAAAACAGCTTTTCTCCATCCCTTGAGAACTTGTCACAGCAAGGATTTTCATATCATGTAAACAATGCATGTTTACTCATTCAGCCGTGACAATGGATTCATGGTCAGGGTGTCATTGGAAAGAGGACATCCAGTTCTTTCTTAAGACATATCACGCTTTATCTATAATTCTGCAGTTTTCCTATAATTGATGATTAAATTTGAGTTTCCTTTATTTTGATACACACTGTATTTTAAAGCAAGATTCTGCGAAGCAGTCTGAGCAAAGCACAAATTTCATTGACACTTCATACAAAACACACATACTCATGTTATACTGCGGGACATGTACCGTACAAATGCCGCAGGTTTGTTATATTGAGAGGTGATGACTTGAGGAAGGAACATTTGTGACCCAATATCATGTAAAAAAAAGAGAAATTTTCCACGCTCATTTCATTCCGTTACGTTGTTGGCCTATATTAAATTCCGTATTGCTGTGTGTACGTATTCTGTGCACGCGCGATATGGGCTATTCGTACATACAGGGAATAGTAATTCAGCATATTGTTTCACTTAACCTTCCGGTTTCGACCGGAATGAAAGGTCAGATTGAGATCACGTCTAAAAACGAAATGTGATATAATTCAAGATCTTTAAGATGTTGCCAAGATTGTGAACATATCTTTTGTGGTTCATGAGATATGAATTTTTTAAATATTCAACTTCAGGTTTCAACCGGAAGGAGAGGTCAGATTGGGGTCACGTCTAAAAACGATAAATCACGTAATTCATGATCTTTCAGATGGTGCAAAGCTTGTGAAAATATCTGTTGTGGTTCATGAGATATAATTTTTTGAAATATTAAATTTTGATTTAGCGTAGTTCGACACCTGATGACGTCACCATGACGTCACAACAACGGTTTCGTCAGCTTGTTATGTTCTGTTCATGTGTTAAGTTTGAAGGCTGTATATGCTTAGCAAGGATGCCTTTGTTGCGGGACAATCGCCACTGAGAAGAATTTAAAAAAAATATTTAAAAAAATAAAAAAAAAATTTTTTTTTTTTTAAACAGTACAAAAACAATAGGTGTTCGCGCTGTCACTCGAACACCTAAAAAGATTTTTTTTTTTTTTTTTTTAAACACCGAACAAAAACAAGAGGTGTTCTGGCTGATGCTCGAACACCTAATTAAGTTGATAAAATAATAAAAAGAAGAGAAATAAAATACACAAGTTAAAAAGATCTAGATCTCTTGCTTCAAAATCAAATTTAATTGATTTTTGTATTTAAATTAACTCTAGTGCCTGAAAACCTTTTGTCAAGGGCGCATTGGAAAACTGTTACCATGAAATTGATTGCCCATAAACGAAAGCAATAAGAAGAAATAAATTCTTTAAAAATCCTCTGCGCATCGATGACTGTAAATTTGACTGCATCATCCGCGGAAAGATGTGAAACATCATACTTCAAGATCAGGTAATTGAAGTCATGAATGCCAATAAAAGATCTGTCAGAATTCACTCTTAGATTTAGAACAAGCATTAACAATTCCAAAACTGTGTACAAAAATGACAGCTCGAAATCAAGGACAACGATAGTGAAATTACCGTAAACTGTGTGGACATGAATGTGCTGGCGATGTATTATATTCTAATTAGATACTGCAGTGTACCATGAATGTAAACACATAGGCCTACACTGTATATGCCTCTTGTCTGTGTGTGTCAAGGCCGTTCACACGCGAAATGGGCTGTGGAAATATAGTACTTCTGAATAGTTGTTCACTTAAACTTCCGTTTTCGACCGGAAGGAGAGGTCAAATTGGGTCATGTCTGTATACGAAATGTCACATAATTCAAGATCTTTCAGATGATGCAAAGATTGTGAAAATATCTTCTGTGGTTCATGAGATATAATTTTTTGGAAATATTAAACTTTGATTTAGTGTAATTCGATATCTGATGACCTCACTATGACGTCACAACTTAGGAGACAACTACATGTAAAGGTCTAACTATGTGTGAAGTTTTAAGGTTCTGTGAACTCCGCAACTATGTTTTTGTCTCTGGCTATGTTTCACTGAGAAGGAGAAGAAAAAGCAGGAAGGCGATTGAATTCCCTTGTTCCTGCTCCATCGTGAACTTAATGCTGGGATGCATGTTGTTCAGATGTTGTAGGAACAACTGGAGGTTATGGACTCCGTGCAGCCATATGACAAATGTGTCATCGACGTACCGTATCCAGGTGCTGGGTTGGTGGTCTGCTGTGGGGAGTGATGTCTCCTCGAATGCTTCCATGAACAAGTCAACAAGGACCGGGGATAGAGGGGATCCCATAGAGGTCCCTGCTGACTGTTTGTAAAAAATTTCTCTCCATCTGAAGTTGGATGAGGTGACGCAGGTGGTGAGGAGGCTATAGATCTGATCTGGTGTGAGTTCGGTACGTTCTTGGAGTGTGGAGTCGTGGATGAGGCGGTCTTTGACGATCTTGCACGCTTCTTCAGTTGGGACACTGGTAAACAGTGACACAACATCGAAGCTGACCATGATGTCTGTAGGTTGAAGGGTGAGGGTCTTGGCTACAAGACAAGCTACATCAAGACAGAAGTCAAGATCCAAGACAAGACCCAAGAAGATCAAGACAAGACTCAAGATCAAGACAAACATCAAGACCAAGACAAGAACCAAGATCCTCCTCAAGATTACATCGCCACAACTACCCTTCCATACCTATCTAACGCATCCTCAACCAAGCCAACATCAAAGTCTTCCACAGCTCAACCAACAAGATCCAAGCCACACTTCAATCACACAAAGACAAACAAGATCCATCTACTCAAGCCGGAGTCTACCGCATTCCTTGTGAATGCGGAAAGGTATACATCGGAGAAACAGGAAGAAGTCTCAAGACCAGACTCTAAGAACACATCGCACACGGCCGACGGGGAGAATTCGACAAATCATCCATCGTAGAACACTCACATCAAACAGATCACATCATCCAGTGGAAAGACTCAAGACTCATCGCTAAGATCAACAAATGGCACCAAAGACGCATCAGAGAAGCAATAGAGATCAACAGACACTACACAGTACCACAAGACATTGGCATGAACATCAACAACATCTGGCAACCACTCCTAGCACACTCCACAAAGAAGCGCCAAAATCATCCACGCATCAGTATACCCATTCAACCCAGGATCCCAGCCAACAGTATTTAAGGCCACACACAGCCACAGAGTCCAGCATTCTCCAGAAGACGATCAGAGCATACTGGTCGAAACGTCGAGTACAAACCGGCTCTTCTCAGAGCCACCACTACTCAAAAGAGATTTCATCACATGGTGTCACCGCAAACCTACCTTCTTTATCAAGATCTATAACATGGTGTAAATATTGTGAAAATATCTTTTGTGGTTCATGAGATATAATTTTTTGAAATATTAAACTTTGATTGAGTGTAATTCGATATCTGATGATCTCACTATGACGTCACAACTTAAGATGCAACTACATGTTAAGGTCTAACTATGTGTGAAGTTTTAAGGTTCTGTGAACTCTGCAACTATGACTTTTGCTCTGGATATTCACCGAGAAGAAGAAGGAGAAGAAAAAGAAAGAAGAAAAAAACGAACAATAACAAGAGGTGTTCGCGCTGTCGCTCGGACACCTAATAAATGAATTGTATTGAATCAGTGGGGGGAAAAAATAAAAAAGTAAAATAAAAATAAAAATAAAAATAATAAAATTAGTAAATGTTAAGCATTTTCTCAATAGAAAATTAAATCAAACAGTAATGTTAAACGTAAACATGATTGGAGGGAAGGATCGAGGAGATTGAAGGGGATGGAGATGGGGATGGGTATGGGGAAGGGAAGGGAAGGGAAGGGAACAGAATTTCACAAAATTTAGTACAATGACAAAGACATCCAGTTTATTACTTTTTGGTAATGAATTAGGTTTTAATTTAGTAACGTCACTGAACTAAAGTACGTACTACCGTTATTTTTCATGTTCGTGAGGAAGTATAATTGTTTCACATATACCACTTTCAACTAACCTGATGTAACCTTTACAATTTCAACATATTCTAACACAAAATGTAAATGTATTTTGAAGCTTATATTAATATTGTCATGAGAACAGACGTCAGACATTTTCAAACATATCATTATCACATTTCATTTCATTTTTCATTTATTGATTTCACAGGTAGAAAAACAAATAAAGACAAATTTACATTAAATTAACAGAAACAGAAACAAAGGTAGCACCCCTGTAGGATTACAAAAAAGTCAACTAAATTACTGTGGAGTTGATCTTCTGATACTACCACTTAGGAAGTAAACAAACATTGAATCACACAAAGAACAATAAACAACATGCCTTTAGGCACACTTTGAGATATAAAAACAATACTAAAATAAAAATATAAAAACTTAATACTACACAGTTTGAGTTAGGGCATCTCCTAGGCCAGGGACTAAAAAGTGAATTAACAAATAAAGATAAACTATAAATAACTGTTTCTTTAACATCTGTTGGAAGCACCTCCCATAATCTAGGGAATCTATAAAACAGAGAATGATGAGCAGCATTGGACCTAGCCATTTGATGAGTAAACTTAATAACTTCAGTGTGTCTACGATTAACAGGGATTAGATCAATAGGAATGTCAAATTTATTATATAAACATTTAATAACAAACACAAATGAAAGGAAATGAATTATATTGTTTAAAAAGGGAAGACCCAACTTGACACACCTGTCGGAATATACAATTTCACTATTGGAATTAATTAAAGCCTTTCTCGGCAGGCCTAAACAAAAACGGGTGAAACGTCTTTGTACCTTCTCAAGCATTTCCTGCTGGGTAGTAAGGACAGGGCACCAGACGGGGGATGCATACTCAAGTATGGGTCTGCTAATTGAGCGATGAAGTGAAATAAGAATTTTAGGGTCCCTAGTTTTAACTACTCTACCAATAAATCCATTTAGCCTTGTGGCTTTTGAAGTAACATTGCTAATATGGGTTTTCCAGCTTAAGTCCCTAGAAATAATAACACCAAGGTATTTGTAGTTATCAACATTTTCCAAAGTGTAATCACCAATATTATACAGTGGTTTAGCAGGATTTCTAGAACGGGTCACAGTCATTAGCTTACATTTATTTGGGTTTAAAGCCATACAGTTTAAATTACACCAGATGTTTATGTGCTGCAGATCATTCTGGAGTGTCACTTCATCATCTGGAGTTTTCATGACTCTATACAAAACAGTGTCATCTGCATATTGACGAAGATTCGACTGAACACAAAATGGCAGATCAAAATCAAAAATGTTAAAAAGTAAAGGTCCAAGAATAGATCTCTGTGGCACACCAGAATGAAATGCAGCCCAGTCAGATGATGATCCCATAAACTGAACCCGTTGAGACCTATTTGTAAGATAAGACTTGAACCAGTCCAACATTGAACCACAAACGCCATATTTATGTAATTTGTTCAAAAGAACTTGATGACTCACACGATCAAATGCTTTGGACCAATCTAAAAAATATGGCATCAATGCGGGAGGGTTTTGGAACATCAAGTGCATTGGCCCAGCTATGATAAAGAGTTGTCAGTTGAGTAACGCAGGAGCGCTTTGGCAAAAACCCATGTTGAGTACGTGAGATTATCCCCCTCTATACATATGATTAATGAGATGTTTACATACAACCCTTTCAAGAATTTTACCAACAACAGAACAGAGTGAGATGGGTCTATAGTTTGACATAACATGAGCATCACCAGTTTTAAATAATGGAACAACGTTCGCTAGCTTCCATTCATGAGGAACTACACCAGAGGCAAGCAATAAGTTAAAAAGTTTAGCTAATGGCTGTGCTAAACTATCACAAGTTATTTTAAGCAACATTGGATATATGTCATCAGGACCACAAGATTTATGCACGTTAAGTTCAGAAAGGAGTTGTTTAACTTCAGCTGGAGTAGTTGAAATGTTACAAAGACGAAAATCAGTAAAAGTGTGATCACATGAGATATCAATGATATTGTTAGTGTCACTACTAAAGTTTCTCTGGAAAATAAGGTTGAAATTCTGAGCAATATTGACCGGATCATTAATAATGCCATTTTCAGTTTGAAAACTTATAATTGTACTCTTTCGACGCTGGGTACTAACAAACGACCAGAACCTTTTAGGATTAGATGAACAATTCATGGCCATGTCATTGATATAACTACAATATGATTGTCTAACTAAATATTTGACCTCATTCCGAAGCTTTTTGTATTTGTTCCATAAATTATGATTATCCTTGTTACGGATAGCTGCTTTGTAAGCTTTGTTTTTCTTTTTAGACAAAATAATGATATATGCAGAAATCCAAGGATGTTTCTTTCTACCTTTACATTTGGCAATAGGAACAATATCTTTCACAGCTGCAAACAATAGGTCTTTAAAATAATCCCATACCACATCAATGTTGTCTGAAGAAAAACAGGTGTCCCAAGGCAATCATGCAAAGAGTGTCACATAAAGTATTGATATCAGCTTTATTATATTGATAAAAAGACCTATTCATAGTTTTTGATCATGAGAGGTTAACAAGTTAAAATAAACACCATTATGATCACTGTTACCAAGACCAGAATGTTGCGTAACGATTGAAAATAAGTCAGGTCTGTTGGTAAATAACAAATCTATAACTGAGCCAGAATTCGTAGGTGAATTTCCATCACGAGTGGTGAATGTAACTAACTGCTGTAAATTAAGAATATCGGAAATATTATGGAGACGTTGTACTGAGGATGATTGTATATGGGAGTTATTTGTTGACGCCTTAAAATCTATGTTGAAATCACCAAGTATAGCAATGGCAACGTACTGTTGGGAAAATGCCAATATATTTTCAAGAACAGATTGATAATCACATCATCAACTAACTTAATTGAACCAGAAGTTAACTCAAACACCTAGTGTTTGTATTGTAATGATCCATGATTTTAGTCCTATCTGAGTTCACCCTGCAATATTTATCACATTTTACACAATGGAACATTCCGCTCTAGTCACCTATGTTTACATCATGCATTAAAGACCACTCACAACACTGATTGGTCAGTTACTTTAATACTGTACTAATGTATAGGTCATATTTTTGTTGAGATCCTATATAAGGAGAGGTTGTTCTGAATAAAGTGTATTGTCCTTGCTGTTATGTAATCACCAGGGAAAACCGTTTCTGGTGTCCATTTACTTTAGTATTAGTGTAACTGGAGATCGTCACTGTTATTGGTATAGGATCCTCACTGTGTGAGATCTGCATGCGATCCTCACTGTGATCTGCATGGGATCCTCACTATGAGCTGCATGGGATCCTCACTGTGAAAGATCTGTATGCGATACTCACTATGATCTGCATGGGATCCTCACTGTGAACAACTCAGAGCTGCATTCATTGACTTGGAAGCTGCGATCCACCACCGCAGGAGCATATTGCTTAGAAGCCTATCACGCTACCCGTGCGCTTAAGGAATAGGTTAAGACAAACATTACAGTATTTTAAAACAAACACTAAATTCTAGTTAGGTGTTCGAGCGACAGCACGAACACCTCTTGTTATTGTTCGGTTTTTTACTTTTTCTTCTCCTTCTCAGTGAGATATATCCAGAGACAAAAACATAGATGCAGAGTTCACAGAACCTTAAAACTTAACACATAGTTAGACCTTAACATGTAGTTGTGCCCTAAGTTGTGACGTCATAGTGAGGTCATCAGATATCGAATTACACTAAATCAAAGTTTAATATTTCAAAAAATTATATCTCATGAACCACAAAAGATATTTTCACAATTTTTCCATCATCTGAAAGATCTTGAATTATGTGATTTTTCGAACACAGGTAACCCCAATCTGACCTCTCCTTCCGGTTGAAACCAGAAGTTTAATATTTCAAACAATTATATTTCATGAACCACAGAATATATTTTCACAATCTTTGCATCATCATAAAGACCTTGAACCATGTCACATTTCGTACACAGACATGACCCTAATCGATCTGTAAATGTATTTGTACAGTCAAAACATAGTTGCGGAGTTCAAAGAACATTAAAACTTAACACATAGTTAGACTATAACATATAGTTTCAGGTAACGTTGTGACGTCATGGTGAGGTCATCTAATGAATTATTACGTATTTTATATCTCGTGAACCACAATAGATAATTTCTTGATTCCTTCATAATCATATAGAACATGGAGGACTCGACATTTGATACAAAGACATGACCCTATTGACCCTTACTTCTGGTCCAAACTGGAAGTTCAAGTTTAAAAAGCTCTTTATAAATTGACGCAAATCTGAAAGCGTATTCGAAAAAAGTATTCTGGGTTTACATGTTAAGTGGGATCTGCTCTTTTCAAAAATATATTTGGTGACGTCATCGTTCTTAACAGCGCCCTCTAGCGGCAGGTTTTAAAAAGTCACTTTTTGCTATCTCGAGAAAACATTAGACAGAATTTTACCAAATTTGGCACAATTGACACCCATATTATGAGGAAATATTTTATGAAGTATGTATGACGTCACATGATTGAACCGGCACTTACGGTTGGAAGAATTTAAAATTATATGGGATGACTGAACCGGAAGTAAATGTATTCAATATAGCACATTATATACTCACGGAATTTAAAAACGCATCATCCCAATATTTCACATATTTTTCAACAGCAGATCATTGCAGTGAGAAATAAGAACATAGGTTAACAATTTATGAGCGCAAAATTTCACATCATACTGATACAATAAAAGTGCTATGTACAATTATGGCTTCAATTTATCACTGCATATAAGTTATACATATTTATTAAGAAATATAAGTTGATGCGTTTTTAAATTCTGTGAGAGTATGTTATTTTAATTATATATTATGAAAACTCATATGAAGACTTATCCAGAAACAAAAACATTGTTGTAAAGTTCACATCACCTTAACTTAACACATACTTAGACCTTAACATGTAGTTGTATCCTAAGTTATGACGTCATGGTGAGGTCATCAGATATCGAATTACAATAAATCAAAGTTTAAAATAAAATAAATCATATTTCATGAACCACAAAAGATATTTCCACAACCTTTCCATCATTAAATACCTTGAATTATGTGATATTTCATTCACAAACATGACCGCAATCTGACCTCTCATTCCGTTCGAAAAATCATATATGATGAACCACAGAAGACATTTTCACAAATTTTGCATCATCTTAAACATCTTAAATTGTGTCGCATTTCTTTCACAGACATGACCCCAATTTGACCACTCCTTCCGGTCAAAACTGGAAGTTTAAGTGAAAATATTGCTATTCCCTATGTATTATGTACAACCATTTCGCGTGTGCACGGCCTTTGTGTACACACACAGAGCACGAGGCATCAATACACTCAAGTCAAGTCGCACACCAAACTGGACCCCACTTTTCCTATTACAGCTGTATAGCCTCTTGTCCAGTCCCACGTTAGTAACGTAACTGTTCAGCATAGCACATTATATGTAATTTCATTTATTATCAATCATATCTCCTGAACTATAAAGTAGGTACTAACGTTATTTTTTCATGATCATGAGGAAGTATTGTTGTGTCAGATATAAGACCTTCAAATGATCTGATGTGACCTTTATTTCTAGTCCAAAAAGGAAGTTCATATTCAACACATTCTAGCACAAAATGTATAGGTCTTTTGAAGATAAAATTGATATTGTCATGATAAAAGATGTCAAATAATTTTAAAAATATGATTATGACGTCATAATCATATTTTTATTGAACTGGAAGTTCACCCGAATACCTAGTGTTTGTTAAAAACCAAACACTTCAGCTCTAGTTTTTGACATGATTTCTGTATCAGTCATCCTGAGAAATTATTCTGTTAAACCGAGGCTGGAGAAAAGAAATGGCTGGTTGCCCACTTAGAAGTGGAGGGGTTTGCAAGCAGTGGCGGATCTATGGTTTTGCCAGGTCGCTTTTAAGACATCATTTTGGGGGCAAACAAATTGCGAGTCAGTAGCAATTTTGTTCTTGTATTTAAAAAGAACCAAAAAGTAAATAATATTTTAATCCAGCTCGAACCGAGTGGGGGTGGGGCATGCACTGTGCGCCCTCATTATCAACTCATCTGCCACCAACGGCTGATCTGATCTAGAACCAAAATGATAGAGGCCAATAACGGCGGGGCACTCTCTGATGCATTGTGACCGTTTTCAGGACCAAGTAGTTTTGTCTAATGATGCGGATTTGAGTAGGCCACACACCATTTAATTTGACAACCCATCCGACAACGATTTAGAGGGGGTGGCTTTGGAGAAAAGTGTTGGAGCCATCGCCCCTTTGGCCCCCTATATCTGCCCTTGTCCACCACGCTGCACGTGTGAGTTTTACGGACATGGGATTATTATTTCTAGATGGTCAGTAGCGCATTATGAGCACTTTGTGACGCTTTTTTCTGGGGTTGCAAGAACAACTGTATCAAACTTATCAATATTCATGGTAGGTCTACATAATTATTTGGGGTATCACAAAATTTGGGGGCAATTATTGATATTGTCCCCTTACCACCCTCACCCCACTCTACAAAGAGGTGAATCACGTCTCAGTACAAAACCTATCGACGCCAATAAACAGGAAAAAGGTGACTGTCAATTATTTTTCCAGTGTCCCAACAGATCTGTTCAAGATTGTAAATCTGCCTCTGTACGCGCGTAGCCGCTGCGTAGAGGCCCGCCTAAATACGGTGTTGCAAGAAAAACGGTTGTCTACTTCTCAGATAGGCCAACATTAGTCAGTTATTTTTAATTATTTATGAGCCATCAAAAAGGACATGTCCCCACCCCTCCCCCGTCCCCCACCGATCGATGCCCATGTTGCATTTCAGACGACGATTTTTAGTAACAGAATACATGAGTAAATATTTTACTTTAGGTTAAATGAATAGAAAGGCCACTGGGTCCGAGGACAAAGGTACAATAGGTCCTCGTTCGCTGTTATTTTGTTCTCGGAAGTCCTAGGAAGTGTGTCATACACAAACATTGTGGTCATCACCTCTCCGTTACTCAGAATAGCTAAACTACATTTTATGAATAACATTTACATTAATGAAACGGTGCTTACATAATTTTGTCCTATATACCATATGTGCTCAGTGTGTGTATGTTCCACGAATGCAACTGCTAAGCCAAATGAAGTGTGCACCATTGATGAAAGCTGTGATGTGAATGACATTCTTCAACGTATATCTGAAGTAAGTTTATTTTAACAAACTGGTGTATTACTCAACAGTATACGATATGCACCCTTGTTAATGGGGGTTAACATAACACCAGTGGTGTCCAATGTATTTGCCCGAGTTGCCCAACAACACCAATATGAACACCACTTGTGCACAACAAACCGCAGAAGTGTAGCCAGACAGTGGTCAGACAGTAGTCGGACAGTAAGGCCAAGAGAATGAAAGTCATAGATTTGCGTCCGGGAAATTTCGAAAACACATGAGGCTTTTTTTCATTATTCATTATTCATTATTTCCATTGATCATTTAATAACAGCGCAATCACAAGATGTTTCTTCTAATCTGTGTACGTACGTGCATCATTATACTTTATACGTGCAGGCCGCACACACAGCTGGCATAAGATACAAAGGCTCAACAGCGAACGTGTTGTGCATGTGTGAAGGCGGTACAGTTGCAGGTGCGGATCGGATGGAGTTTACCATACAGTTTTAGCGCGATGCGACCTTTTTTGTGAACGACGTACGCGGGACTAAAATAAAAGAATATGTGCTAATGATTATATTTATACTAGTGCACATACTGGTGGAAATTTGGTAAAAACTTCGTTTTACTGATCAATGTGGATGATTTGGAACTAAATTTGTTTGGTGGAAATACCTTTTTTGTGCAAATAATGATTTTTTTGGCAAATAATGAAAAATTTAGGCGGTAGCTTTCGGGACATGCGGGCGGTGGACGCAAATCTATGACTTTCATTCTCATGGCCTAATCAGACAGTAGTCAGACATTAGTCAGACAGGGGTTGTTCTTAAACCCCACGACCCCTCGACCCCACGCGTACGCTCATCATATAAACGAAGCACACGTACGCGAATTTCACTACTACCACCGAATGTATGTATTTCGCAATGCCCATGCGCAAGCATGTCGCATGAATGGCTCGAACAAGAATCAGATTGTATCCCAAATGGAACCTGTGTTTACGGCCCAAGTTCGATGATGGCTCGTAGCCTGTTGCGTCGTTTGCTGAATGACGAACTGTCGTTGCGAAATCAACGAATTTATAATGCTGTCACAAGCCAAATTATACCATTCCCTAGTAGATTATTTCATAATCTATCAAAAAATGGGCATACTTATGTCTGATTTTTACTATAGTTGGTCAGGGCGCGGTTTTTGACAACGTTCTTCCTACAACTCATTACGGTCGTAGAAGGATAAGTATGCCCATTTTTGATAGAATATGCAATTATCTACTCGGGAATGGTATAACCGAGCTAGCCATTTTCGAACTCGGCCGTAAACACAGGATACAATCTGATTATTGCTCGGGCCAGCCATGCGACATGCTTGCACATGGGCATTGCGAAATACAAACATTCGTACTGGTGGTAGTGAAATTCGTGTACGTGTGTTTCGTTTATGTAATGAGCGTACGTCATGGGGTCGAGGGGGTTTAAGAACAACCCGTCAGTTATCATTCAATACAAAAGGTCAAGACAAACTGATTGGACAAAACGTAATCATGTGGTTAAGACATAGCTTATCAAAATCAGAGAAGCGTATTATTATGTGCCAGCTGTTCGCCAGGAAGTTCTATTTTCTAGTATTTCTTAGCGTGCGTACTACGCGCGACGTCCGTTTGAACAAGTCAGAGTGACGAAGAAGCTTCGTATTATGGTGACTCATGTACTTTGAAAGTCTATTGTGTATCCCTAACACGTGAATTTACCAATTGTGTGAGTTGTGAGGGTGCTAACTAACATATATGTTGCCACTTTTCGAAAACTGAATCCGCACCTAAAGTAAAGTAAATTATTTGTTATTCATTGTTTTTCGGAGGTCCCCGTCTCCGAGCAAAATGTCAAGCAAATTGCTGCAGCATTATCTAATGCAACAAGTCATTACGACAGAATTCTACCCAGTGGTATTGCATCTGTAGCATCAGTACTGGAAAACATTGTCAACATGTCATCACCTTCAATGAAGGTAATGTGGAAGGATTGTCCATGCAAGTTCTATTTTCAAAAAAGCAGAGCTCGTTATCATATTTGTATCTAAATACATTTGGAGTTTGTTTCAACGGTGTGCTATTTTTTCTTTTTTAACAACAATGATAATAATTATGAACACTTCTTTTATTTTAATAAAACATCGTTTAATTTGATGGCCCGCCCAACACATTAATAATTATAATATAGGCCCTTCTATGCGTTTTTCATTATACTATTTTGAGCTAGGGAACTATCAACAAAATAAATTATTAGCCTTACGTTTCGAACATAGCAGGTTCTTTCTCAAAGGCAAAATGGACGATATACAGACATGCACACAGACTTAAACAATCTATTCAATAAAAAACTAGTTTGTCTATAAGTGTAAACAGATGGGAATAAGAAACACCGAAAACGCGCTGCCAAAATTAGTCCAACTTCAAACGCGATTTTCTCATAACAGCATTTTTGCCGATTCGTCGCTTCGCCAATTATGCGACGCAATGTTTCCATTGGCCGAAATAAAGGCACCCAATATGTGTATACTATATTTCATCATGTTTTAACAAATAATTAACAAAACTTAAGTTTTTTTTTTTCAATCCGCCATCTTCATCAATCCGCCATCTCCGGCCGTACGCACACGGCCGCCATGTTTTTTCCCGGAGATTCAACTTTGACCTTGGTTGGTAGCTATGGCGCGTGCCTCCCATCCACTGATCTCTATAGTAACTGGATAGGAGATCGCGCCGATTGGCTGAAGTTCGTTGTCCGCCATCTTTATTCCCCCAAGAAAGAAGGCGCATGCGTGACGGCCGGACAGGTTTACTGCTCCCCGACCAACGACAACGCCAAGTGTTGCTGAACCGGTTGTTGTTATTGTCTGTATGCTAACGGGACATTTGACTCTTGACCTTTTGGGGGAACCAACGGGGCGGCCGGTTACTTCATTTTTTATAGGCCAATCAGCACCCATCTCCTATCCAGTTAGTATAGAGATCAGTGCTCTAATCGAGTCGAAGCGTGACGATCTTCCGCACAACGTATTCAATGAAACTTGTAGCTTTGCATGGTGAGGAGGATAGGTAAGACTAAATTGCGGTGACACCATGTGAAATGCTCAATTGAGTAGTACTCTTCCCTCAACACCGCCGACCTCCAACCGAACCTGTGGCTCCGGTATGTGGATGACACCTTTGTGGTTTGGCCACATGGCAGAGACACTCTCCAGGACTTTCTACAACATCTCAACCAGCAACATCTGAACATCAAGTTCACCATGGAAACGGAAGAAGACGGCAAGATCTCGTTCCTTGATGTCGGCATTTCCAGAAACCCAGACGGCTCCCTACACCACAACGTATACAGAAAGCCCACCCACACAGACCGTTACCTGAACCAGCGATCCTTCCACCACCCTAGCATCAAGTCATCGGTCAACCGCACCCTTGTACAACGCGCCTACAACATATGTGACAAGGACAGCCTCCCCAAGGAACTACAGCACATCCGAACTACCCTCAAGCGCAACGGTTACAATCCCAGCAAGATCAGCACAGCGAAGCCAGTTCCAAACCCCGAACGTAAGGTAAGTGATCTAACCCTTTCTGCTTGTCTAGGTTCATCGTCTCATAAACTACAACGCATCCTCCGACGAGCAGGCATAGAAGTGTACCACTCAGCCCCCAGCAAAATCCAAGGACTTCTACACACCCACAAGGACAAACCAGACCCAAACAACAGAGCGGGAGTCTACCGGATCCCCTGTGAGTGCGGTAAGGTGTGCGCACGGCCGAAGAGGAGATTTCGACAAGTCAGCCATCATCAAGCACTCGCACATCAAGGACCACCAAATCAACTGGCAGGCAGCCCAACTCATCACACCCATCGACACTTGGCACCCCAGACGCATCAGAGAGGTCCATCGAGATCGTCAAACACGACACCGTGTACCACAGGACATCGGCTTCTACATCAGCGACATTTGGCGACCACTACTACAGACTGAAGGATCTTCTATATCCAAAGTCTACAACCCACCCCAGACTGAAGGATCTCCTATATCCTAAGTTAACCACCCTCCTTCCCCAGTGTTTGTTTCCAACTGATTCGGTTCAGTGAGCACACACTCCCTCCCCCAACTCCCAGGATCCACAGTTCCCGCCTGCACGCCTCAACGAACTAATCCTCCAGCATCCTGTCATAGCGTGATCCTCTAGTAGCCTACTTAAGCAGCAGCGTTTCCCAGAGTCCGGCATTCTCCTGAAGACGATCAGAGCATACTGATCGAAACATCGAGTTGTAACTCCATTTCTTTTCAGAACTAATTACTACTCAGTTCAAGAGCATTTCACATGGTGTCACCGCAATTTAGTCTTACGTATCCAATGAAATCCCTTGAATAGCACTCCCGGAGCCTGTGTCTATCCTTGATAGGATAAAGACAGAGGACCAGTCTACTATCATTATAAGGCAATGAGTGTAATTTCACCGCTAGAGGGCTACGATGTGTACAGAGAATAGATGGCCAGTCTTTGACGGGATGATGCTCTTGTGTATCGTAATAAATTGTTTTAGTTTATTATGGGTTTAAGTTTTAGCTATAAATTTGTGTAATCTGTTTTCAAATCTATCATGAAAGGTAATTAGAGCAGTTATCCAAACCATCGACAACATATTGAATGTCCCAGATGAAAGTTTCTCAGTTAACCGATCCTCGGCAAGGATCCTAAAAGCCTTTGAATCACAGCTGACCTATTCCCAAGACAACATTAGCGTGACTTTGGATAACCTTGCCGTAGAGGTCACTCGGTCAGCAACATCGAGTCTTGGATATGCCTCCATACCAAAAAACGGTAACATTGATGATACCCTGGTGAATAACTACGTGAAACTATACAGAGATGGCGAACATATTCCTGTAATAATGGCTGAAGCGTCAATTACAATACCAGAGGAAGCATTTACCTTGGGTATGTAGGTTATAGCGTTAATTTAAACTTAATATGTACCTTGATCAAGTCCTCCTTTAGAACATCCACATCGGAATATGAGTGTTTGGTCCTATGGCATTGCGTACCTACGTCAAAAGCACACCACTTGACTGTATATTGTTACTACTTTCATATCATACAAACAACTTTGTCTTCAGTTCCAAAAAGTGCCAACTATTATTCCAATGTTTAAATGCCCGTATCGGATTCAATTTGAAAATTTAATTTTTGTCATGAAACACCAACTTATAAGGGTGTAAGTCAGTGTGTGACACAAAACACCATAATTATAAGCTAATTGTAACAGCTGGCAAGCGATTCTCATAATAATGCGCCTGTCCGATTCATGGTCAGGACGTGGTGTGATGCAGCACATGCACAAGACGAGCCTCCTTCGCATGAAGTGGTTCCCACATATTTCTTCTAACTTACATAAATGCATTGGCCACTTTTTCTGCTTAGAATTACAAAAGAAATTGATAACACTTTTGATCGTGATTTATGTTTTTCAAAAGATTAAAATCTGTCTAATGGCCACCATTTCACCAATAGATCTAATGAGGGTTGATAGAAATACTGCTGTAGATTTCTTCTATGGCACAATGTCAATTCATTCAGAGAAGAATTCCATCTTGCATTATAGTTGCTTTTTGTGAACTCGCGGCACTTGAAATAATTTTCTCAGTTGATGGCTTGTTGTCTATTGAATTGAGTAATAACTATATTGCACTATGTGCATTTGCATACAGGCCTAGTTATCTCTCTGGTAATAAAAAAAAAACATGTTTACAAAAGAGCCCCAATGTCAAACTGCACCGGGCACAAAATGTACACTGATCTATGACAAGAAACCATAAAATATTTGAGATATTATCAGTAGAACAATTAGATTTATTTTAATAAGGTACTAACATTAGGTCTCAAATCTTATTCGTCTGAAAATAAAGAAATATTTGATATTATTTGGAGAAGTACAAAATTTACAAACCCTGAATACAAATACACACACTTTTGCCCGGCGGGAAATCACCCTGGTATTCTGTAGGTCAAGCAAAATGTAAACAAGTCACATGGTCTCGTAAGCCTACAAAAGAAACCTGAGAAGAGTAGACGACCAAGTAATGTTTACTAGATCAGACGTGCGAAGAAAAACCCTTAATATTCTAGTGGAAACCCATGGGGAATCAGGTACAGACTGAAAAATAAATTCACACGTCAGCTCAGATCCGAGTGGGATTCGAACCCAGGTCCACACAGTACAGGTGAAAATTCAACGACACTAACATGATCCTATATATACAGATATTGAAAATATTGTGAATTTGTATTGCCTTGTATTAAGGTAGATATTAACTCCTATATAAGTTACAGAATATACAAATTCCACGATGCCTCTGCCGGTAGTTTTCGTTGTGTACCTGAACGCCAAGCTGTTTCAGAGCACTGATCCCAGTCATCCTAAGGTGAACAGCCGTGTGATATCAGCAATCTTAGTTGGGAAAGAAAAACAAGTGAAGAATCTGACAGATCCAGTAAAAACCTCATTTCGACCACTCAATGTAAGTTTTTAAAAATCAGTACCACTAGGTATTCAACATGACTATGTTTGGAAAAACGTCACTCTGTATGTTGCTTTTCAATATATACGCGTCAACATTGAAAATGTTTTGCGAGTTAATTCTGTCCCAATACGGAAAACTTGTATGCTGAAACAGTGACAAACCTTTTTGTTTTTGCTAAGAAAAGATTTGATAAGAATCATGTTGTAGACCAAGTAATGAATAATTTCTTAAATGTAGGCCTAAAATATTATCACGACAAAGGCCTATTTGCCATCCTCCTTAAAATGTGGAACCTAATATCTGACTTGACTTTCAAGACAAAAACGCAGATAATGATACAATAATTTTCAGACCACTAGCACAGGCGATACCGTGTGTGTTTTTTGGGATCCCAATTTGGTTGCGGGAAACTCCACCGGTAATTGGTCGACGGAGGGATGTCGTTTGGATGAAGACAAAGGGAAAGGCGATGCTAAAATTTGCCATTGTGATCATCTCACCAGCTTCGCAGTATTGACCGTAAGTATTTGTAAATGTACTTTTCTATGTGTGTAATCCAGTGTTTCTGTAATTTTGTCTATGGTAAAAATCCTGCAAAACTTATATACCAGAATAATAATCAAATACAAATAGGCACATTTGCACCTGCAAGGCTGTACAGTCCGAAAGCTGTGTCTACTTGTGTGCCTCATGGATCCAGTATGTGACTCTTTAAAATGCTTAGGTTTGAAACGACTGGAAGTATGTCAATCTGCGAAAGAGTTTCATTCAGTCAGAACATTAGAGAGTATTAGCAGTTTACTTCCTAAGGAACCGGTATACGTGTGAGGCTTTGTCAAACCATCTTACATTTTATTGGTCTATACTTCAGAGCCGTAAGGGCGACCCTATGGACTTGGTACTGGATATCTTGAGCAAGATCGGATGTGGTATCTCCATTGCTGCCCTCATCCTTACCATCGTAACAACAGTGGTAGTAAAGTGAGTCCGCCTTAATAAGAGGGTCCGTGTTTGGGTGTTCTTTTATTACACCTTCCAAATACATAGGCGATGCCAGCAGCTCAGACATGGATCTAAGGGTCTCATAAAGGGGGAAATATGGGCTAAAAGGGGGTACACTGCAAAATATGGTCATGCATGCTGCTGATGTGGAATCTTAACGTTCAGTATACCACTAAGTTAAATTTAAATTAAACTTGTTTTTTATTTGATTCTAATCCACTGTGAACATTTGAGAATGGAATCAGGCAGCGCGAAGCCACAACGGGAAGGAGCTCAAAAGTTGCAATATGATCTAAACAAGAACATATATGCAAAGGCCCTGGAAGTGGGTCCAGAACCCTAAGTCCTGAAAGCTCTGCAATTTTAGTGATTTGGGGACCCAAAATAGGCCAAAGAAAAGAACCGCATTTTTAACCCCTCCCAATTTGATCATTCGCACCACGTGACGCATGTCTCACATTCCCAAGGATTTGAGCCCCTTCAAATTTAGCTTAATTTTCCTTGTATTATACTATCACGCGATAAACGGGCAAATTATCAGCTGCCAGTGGCAAAATTGTTTGTCTATAAGGGTGAGGGTGATTTCAAAATTATCGTCACTTTGGTGGAATTTAAGGTTTGTGGTAAATAAACGAGATTTTGGATATAAAATTGTTCATTAACTGCACTGGTTACAAATAAAAAAAATACACACGGATCAGTGGCGTATACCAGGGAATGAGGTCCACCTCCCATAGGCCATTTTTTAAACTAAAACAAAAGGAGAAGAGGAAGTGTTATATAAAGTGTTGTTTCAAGTGGTGTTTGGGGGCGCGCATTTGCACATCTATCACCCCCTCTCCCCGTTAAGCGACGTTCGAGATTCTCCATTTTTGGGGAAAACAAAAATACAAAACCCATGAAACATTTCTGGCTACGCGCCTGACACAGAGACAATTCTGTTTAAAAAGGAGGCGAGATCAGGGAAAAGTGCCCCGCTTCTAGCGCTGTGATTGCAGTACTACCTATTAGTTGGTAAGCATTTGCAACAGGTTATACTATATTTATTTGTTTACCTATTTCAGAGATCTTTCTTCCATACCCCGTAAGACCTTGCTGAACCTTTGCGTATCTCTCATCTTGCTCTACGTGGTGTTCCTTGCTGGCATTGAGCTGACACAGCCACAAGAGGCTTGCATCATATTTGCTGCTCTCATCCATTACTTCTTTCTGACGTCAGTCTGTTGGTCATCAGCCGAGGCGATGGTTTGTTTTTACCTGTTAGTTCTCACTCGTAGGAGAGTCCCGCCGAGATATCTGCTGGGAATGATGATTTTCTGCTGGGGTATGTTCTGATTTTCATTTCATTTCATTTATTGATTTCACAGGTAGAAAAACAAATAAACACAAATGTACATTAAATTAACAGAAACAGAAACAAAGGTAGCACCCCTGTAGGATTACAAAAAAGTAAACTGCATTACTGTCGAGTTGATCTCCTGATACTACCACTTAGGAAGTAAACAAACATTGAATCACACAAAGAACGATAAACAACATGGCTATAGGCACACTTTGGAATATAAAAACAATACTAAAATAAAAATATAAAAAGTTAGTACTACACAGTTTGAGTTAGGGCATCTCCTAGGCCAGGGACTAATAAATGTTTTCTAAGTGAATTAATAAATAAAGATAAACTATAAATAACTGTGTCTTTAACATCTGCTGGTAGCACATCCTATAATCTTGGAAATGTGAATGATGAGCAGCATTGGACCTTGCCATTTGATGAGAAAACTTAACAACTTCAGTGTGTCTACGATTAACAGGAATAAGATCAATAGGAATGTCAAATTTGTTATTATAAACATTTAACAACAAACAGAATTGAAAGGAAATGAATTCTGTTGTTTAAAAACGGAAGACCCAACTTAACACACCTGTCAGAATACTCAATTTCATTATCAGAATTAATTGATACCCAATAAAATACATGTATACCCTTTTCCTATACCAACTTATTTAATTGGAGATTCAGTACAAACAAAAATGCTTTCTTGATTTCAGTTTTATTGTCATTGTTTTCCTGCTAAACAATAAAACGACATATTTCCTAGGCAATTAAAAATTAAACTACACTTAGCCAGTTCATCTTTGTTTTCATTGAATGCGAATTATTAGACGTATGTCAACTACCAATTAAATCTTCTGACCTGACTCATTGACATAATTATAATCAAAGATCAACTCGTGTATTCTTTCAGGCATACCTGCATTGATTGTATTTGTCACGTTGGCCGTACCACGCTTTATTACAACGACGTGGGATATTGCTGATACTTAGTAAGTTAATTTAACAACTTGCATATAATGCTTATGACTCTATAATCGTTTAAATGTTTGAGGCAGTAAAATATAATTTTTGAAAACGATATCAAAGATTCGTATTCCGTCTGGCTGAAATGGACACAAACGTTAGTATCCACAACATTCGCAAAATTAAAACTGTTGATTCATATGCTTCTCAAGCTTGATAGCTCAATAATAATAATAATGTATGACACCATTAGCAATGTATGCGCTGATTAGCGACTCGGCGAAGTATGCATAATGAAAACCTCAGTCAAAATTCAGCGAAAAACTACAATTCCCCCATTTAAGTTTGTGGCTGTTCCTACTAAAATATTAAGAACAAATATTTCTCAAAGATTGTTGGGGTGTTAAAATTATACCAAGTGCCTGATACAATGTTAAATGCCCTAGACTGGTTGAAAACAGTGGAACCAAATTTTGGTATGCAAATTTTGTTCCGATAGCATAACTTTTTTCTTCCTTCAGTTGTTTTCTTCCTCCTGGAAATGCAATTTACTTCGGTGTCTTGCTACCCGTCGGCGCATTTCTCCTTTTCAATATCTTCATATTTGTCCTATTGGTTCGCCGTCTGGTTTGCCAGCGAATCGAAAGCAACATCACCCGTCAAGAGACTCGTGTAGACGGTATCATCCGCCACGCTCGAACCATGGTTCCCCTCAGTATTCTTCTTGGTGGAACGTGGTTGTTTGGTTTTCTTGCAATAGATGTCCTCACCACGACTTTCCAGTACATCTTCGCCATCCTTAACTCTCTCATTGGATTAGCTTTGTTTGTATTCTTTGTTCTTTTTCCTAAGAAAGTGAGACAGGGTCTTATAAAGTTGATATGTTGCTCATATGGTACGTTCAATGAAAATCTTAGATTTAGTTTAAATTTCAATAAAACACGTAGACGTAGGCCTACTCCAGGTACATCGGACACCAACGCAGGTAGAACCGGTAATCCTCAAAATACACAATCTACAGGGCTTTAATTGGAACATTTGCACAACTTTCTTTTTGAAAAAAAAAATATATATGTCTTCAGGAAAAGGGAAAAAAGTATCACAAATTTGTTCGGCTGATGTATTTCCAATATGACACAGTAGTTTAAAGTAATTTTTGAAAACGTGTAGCATCAGAGCTAAATCCAGGACGTACATCATTAATAACGTTACCAAAATTGTTACTACGATTGTGCGCACCTACTATTGTCATTCAGTGTTAACATTCAACAGCCAATCTGGGAAATATTCAGTTCAATACGTCACCTAAGTTATGAGAAACTTCAAAAGAATCAAAATATAATAAGGGTTGCTTAATACACCATCGTCAACTTTACACCAAGTGAGTTTTAAGTAAAACTTTGAGCATTTTTGTTTTTATTCATCATTTCTGTACAGAAAGCTTTGACTTAGTTTAGTTTAGTCAGCTGGTCCGGTAAAACAGCTGGGCCAGCTCTTGTTTTCGTTAAAGTTTATTTTATTATTATTATTTTTAGTTTTGTTTTAAAGTTTCCAGATACTCATTGTTTAGAACTTACGTCGAGCATGTACATAGAGCAATGACGTATGTGTGACGTCATCAGGGGTTACGTGACGCTCAAATCAATTTTGAGTTGTGTTAACCTTTTAAGGACGCAAAAACTAAACATGTTGCCATCATAATTGTTTTGTACCGGCTTTAGTTGGTAGAAGTTGTAGATATGTAGGTATTGTTTGATTATTTTGACGTCACCATGTCGTCACATATAGTGTGTTTTGATTGCATATACTAAACAACGTCGGATCGCTACGAAACTTGGAAACATTGCATGCATCAGGTGTCGAATTATGAACATTTACATGTTAATGTCAAAACACAATTTAATTTACACTTAAAACTTGTAAGCGTGCATGCCTCAGCAAAATATCATTTGTATATATATAACTACAGTATATACTCAGATAATATCATAAACTGCATAATTTGTACCGTATTTTTGCATAGGCTCCTATTTACGCATTTAATTCGCATGCTATTCAAGATTCAGGTATTTTGTTTTCACTCAATATTTTCACATCAATATTTTCACAGTTTGACTGAGTTTAATCCAAACTACAAGAACACTTTGAGTTTATGATTATCTAGAAACCATATAAAGCTTGTATTGATGACCCCATGTACGTGACAACAGTGGAAATGCTTGTCAATGAGAGATACTGACAGTCCTTCATTGTTTGGGGCGTACAGGTCAAAGGGAAAATACTTTAGGCTAAACACAAGTCTTTGGTTTCTGGTCATAGGTTTGCTTTTTTTTCTTCTTTTTTTTTAAATTAATTTTTTCCAACCAGTGGAATACGTGATACATGTATACGCGGGTTTTGGAAGCAATTTTCCAATACACGAAGTATGGTGGCTAAGACAGACCGCACAAATTGGGCAAAGTCGTTTTTAATGCAATTTAGCAGAATTCCAATCGATCCAGCAATTTTGGCTGCAATTGGACATCGTTTCATAGCAAACAAAAACAAAATTAAAAATGCCGACGCGCAGTTTTGAGGCAACGCGATGGAGATCAGACACCATTATAATTTTAAAATTGTAAACATGTAATTGTATATACCCTAATTTTGCATAGGCCTATAATATACGCATTTTATTCGCATACTATAGTTATTCAAGTTTCATGTTTATTGTAATTTCACTCATATACCAATATTATATAAATATATTTACGTTTTATCCAAACAACAAGAACATTTTGACCCCATGTACGTGACAACAGTGGAAATGCTTGTCAATGAGATACTGACAGTCCTTCGTTGTTTGGGGCGTACAGGTCAAAGGGAAAATACTCAGAGAATATTAATGTTTAATTTAGGCTAAATAAAAGTCTCCGGTTTCTGGTCATAGGTCGGCTTCAAAATCGGCGCGTACCGCGTTTTATTTTAAATTTATTTATTTTTATTTTTTTCCTAACCAGTGAAATACATGATACATGTATACGCGGGTTTTGGAACCAGTTTCCCCATACACGAAGTATGGTGGCTAAGACAGGCTGCACAAATTGGGCAAACCTTCATACTCCTATGTGGAAAAGTCGTTTTGAAAGCAGTGCAGTAAAATTCCATTCAATCGAGCTGCAATTAAACATGGTTTCATAGCAAACAAAAAGAAAACTGAAAATGCCGACGCGCGGGTTTGAGGCGACGCGCGCGGAGACCAGAAACCGGAGACTTTTTTTGACTTAATTATAATTTTTAAATTGTAAACATGTAATTGTATATACTGTAATTTTGCATAGGCCTATATATAGGCATTTTATATACGCATTTTAAGTTTCATGTTTAATTGTACAAGGCAACCTAATACGTTTCACGCTTTAATTCAAACTTAATTTTGTTTTCTTTATTCATGTACACTGTACATAGGGCCTATCGGTCTTTTTTATCATACTTTGTTTTGTTTATTCTCTGATTAGAATCTTTATTGATTTTCTGACCTGGGCCTTATTCTGTAATGTTTTTTGAAACATTTATGTTATATTGGACTGTTTCATTAACCTGTTTTATTGTTTGAGTGTGTCTTTATGATTTTTTTAACCTGGTTTTTTAATGTCCATTCATGTGGTTTTTCCCTTAACCGTCAATTCAAAGTTGCACAAATTCCACAAGTGCCTGCCTAATAATGAATTTGAATGACCAAATACGCGTAGCAAAAAGCTCCTGCGAATTTGAATGCTGTTCGAGTGGATTGTTAAATCGGGTGGGTATTTTGTTTAAATCGCATGACGCAAGAGTACTATTGCCTACTCATAAAATGAAATTGAAAGATGATTTTGAGCAGCATTCAATTTCGCGTGAAACAAAATGACACGGTGTTTAAATTGGCTGCTTATTTGCCGAAATTGACCTGGAAAACCTTAATTATTGTTTACTTTAGGCTAAAGAAAAGTCTCCAATTTCTGGTCATAGGTCGACTTAAAAATCAGTGCCAACCAGTGAAATACATGATGCACGTATACGCGGGTTTTGGAACAAATTCTCCCATACACGAAGTATGGTGGCTAAGACAGGCTGCGAAAATTTTCACCACCCCTCCTCATGTGAAAAGGTCGTTTTAATCGATCCAGCAATTCTGGCTGCAATTAGACATCATTTCATAGCCAAAAAATAATACAACTAAAAATGCCGACGCTTTTTGCCTTAATTATAATTTTAAAGTTGTAGATATGTAATTGTAGGCCTATATACTCTAATTTTTCATAGGCCTACACATACCCATTTTTCTTCGGATAATTTAGTTATTCAAGTTTATGTTTGTTATAATTCCACTCATTTATTTGCGTTTTATCCAAACAACAAGAACATTTTGACTGGGGATCATCTAGAAACCCATATGACTTGTACTGATGACTCCATGTACATACAAACAGTATAATGGAAATGCTTGCCAATCAGAGATACTGACAGTCTTTCATTTTGGGGGTGTAAAGGTCAAAGCAAACAACAAAGGACCTATACCTACGGTATTATATACTATTAAACAGTATGATATTGGGTCACAAATGTTCCTTCCTCAAGTCGTCATCTCTCAATATAACAAACTTAAAGAATTACTACAGGTTAAGGTATGACATATACATAGGTCTTTCTGTGGGAAAATGCATGAAAATTTACACCATTCTCATTGCATGCGGCATTTGTACATGTCCCACAGTATTACATGAGTATGTGTGTTGTGTATGAAGCGTCAATAAAATGTGTGGTTTGCTCAGACTACGCAGCACCTTACTTTAAAATAGAATAGAACGGGTCAAACTGGTAAATTGTTAAATTTGTGGAGTGGTGCAATATAAATCATCTGATTTTAAACGTACAGAAAACCAAAGAAATGATTTTTGATTTCCGGAAAATTAAAAATATGAAGGAACCAGTTGAAATTGATAACACCGATGTTGAGGTTGTTCAAGAGTTTTAATACTTGGGAACAGTTGTGGATGATAAATTAAATTGGAATGCTAATACAACTAGGATCCAGAAAAAAGCCAATCAACGGCTTTACTTTTTAAGGAAACTGAAATCTTTTAATGTGAATTGTCAGATTTTAAATCTGTTTTATCAGAGCACCATCCAGTCGACTGTGATTTTTGTTGTATATCTTGGTTCAACTCACTTACATTGTGCAGTCGTAAAAACTCCAACGCATTGATAAGCAAGCTATGAAGATAATTGGCGCAGATGTCGAGAATATTCAGCAAATTGCAGAGAATCACCTTATCACCAAATTTAATGGCATTCTTTCCGATACAACCCATCCTCTTAATCCCTTCATTATTTGCAATCGATCTGGCAGAGTACGTCAACTTTAGTCTGAAAACCAACAGGTTTAAATGTTCATTTTTACCATGGGCCATTCAGATTTTTAACTCAACCTTCACCAGATAGTTTTATCCCTTTCCCTTGCTGTGCTTTAACCCAACCTTCCCCCCTCCCCATATCCTCCCCTGCCTTACCCGTTTCCTTTTCCCTCATTTCCTTCCCTAGACACCCCATTGCCCTGAATCCCTATTGCTTCCTTAGTTTTTTATGATTGTTTTGTAAGTAAATAATTTGTTTTTTCATCTTGATCTTTTTAAATGTATTGTTTTTTTAAATCAGTGTACACTGGGAAATCAATTTTCATGTGATTTTTTGCATGACAATAAATAAAATCTTGAATCTTGAATCTTGAACTACAGTTACAATACAAGGCTCAGACTGTCACGGCAGATGTTGTGCCTACAATGACTATCCAGTAGGTATACAAAAGTATCTAAAAAAAATCTCAAAAAGGGCAAAGCTTTATTTGATTTATAGGTAAGCCGTTTTTATTGTTATTTTTTTATACCTATACTTTTACAGTGTCACATAAAGTAGGTGATGTATGGTCCATGTATTTCTTTCTTCCATTGCTACTAACAGCAGCGGCACAGAGACCTGTCAAACTGCGGCGGGGGGGAGAGGGGGCAAGCTTAAATTTAAGAGGGCAAACATTAATCTTTAATGTAATTTTGTACTGCTGAAAAAGCATTGACTTACCTTCGGGGAAAAATTGGGGGGAAAAGAAAGTAACCGGGGGCATTTTTCCCCCTTGCCCCCCCCCCCCCACACCGCAGCGCCGCCGCTGGCTAATTGTATTTCCCTATGCTAGAAGTTCCAGACTGAGTGTTATTGATGGGCTCACAATAATTCTATTTTTGGCATTACATCGATCAGTGTTTTTATTGAAAGAGTATGTGTAAACAAACATTTGAAATTGAAAGCCACCCAAAGTACATGACTCACATGAGATGGTGGTGAATGTTGATAACCAACCTTTAGAGGAACCCAAGACACTAGAAGTTATCACTGCAGTGAAATACCCTGATATGTCCATTATTCAGAAAGAACAGTCGTACTTTTAACAAAATGGTCAAAGCACAGACCAGATTAGAAGATTTTAAGATTAGCCAGGAGGTGAAAATAAGAACTTTTCAATATAAGATTTATACTAATGTATTGATGACAATCAAAACTGCATTCTCTTTAAAATGAATATAATTGTCAACACTCAGCATTGCACCTTTGGTAAAAATTATTCTGAGACACCCAAGCATATTGTTTTGTATATGTAATTTTGTTAAAAATGTGGCTTGCATTTGAAATCAGGTAAAAAAGAGGTTTTCAGGCACTGCAGTTAATTTATATTACTTTTGATTTTGAGGCAAGAGATTCAGTTTTTTTTTAAATTTATGTAGTTTATTTCTTTTTAAAATATTGCTTTGGTTAGCCGGTTAGCAAATTTCCAAATGGTTAGTGCCGTTTTTCGTGTAACCATCCCAGCACTAATTGAAATTTTAATTTATGTAATAACGACATGATATGTTTAATTATATTTTTAGTCTTTGATATCTAAAAACAGCAATAAATAAATAAATAAAGGCCTAAATATTTTAACTACAAGGTGTGCACGTTTTCCAAAACGCCAATGATACCAACATTCGCCTCCAGCATGTGCTGGTGAACTACGTGAAGGTGATCGTGACTGAGACCTACGTCTATAATTACTTCTATCTCTACTTCTCCTTTGACCACGATTACTCTTTTGCACTTGTTTACCAAGAGCATCAACCTGCACACTAAGTTTACTTGTCATAGCTCGCAATTCATCTGTTTCTGATGATGAAGACACTGTAGCAACTGTGGGAGTAATTGTTTGGGTTGAGATAGGATTCACTTCCAAAATCTTATCAGCTATGACTGCTAACTGATCAATATGAACACTATCACTAGTGGGTGCTAGTATTAATTGTGCATTTGTGGGTAAGCGTTGTAGAAGGAGTTGTTTTAGTATACTTTCTTCGAGGACATGTTTACTTAGTAACTGTTGCATTCTTCTTAATAACTGTGAGGGTTTACGATCGCCTAACTCTTCTGATATGAGTAGTTGGTGTAAACGTTTTTGTTCAGATGCTGAAGTGCGACGAATAAGTTCTGTCTTGAGTTTTTCGTATGGCTTTTCTTGTGGTGGGTGTAACAGTAAGTCTCTAACTTCTTGTGCAACTCCCGGTTGCAAAGATGACACCACATATGCAAATTGGGTATTCTGACTAGAGATCCCTCTAGTGAGAAATTGAGCTTCTACTTGTGCAAACCAAATAGTTGGGTAATTAGGCCAAAAAGGAGGCAACTTCAGACTAACTGCTGCTAAAGAAAAACCAATAGGCTTTTCTTCATCCATACTTGACAATTTAAATTTTAGAAATTTGTTAACAATTCAAGGTCTTATGTTTTACAAATGGCTTGTCTGTCTAACTCAAAAGCTTTGAAAAGTTCCAAATGCCAACGTCTCTTTATAGTTGAAATGGCATGAAGTTCATCATACAAAACAGTTCCCCGGTTCAACGATGTTTTACAAAGGGGTTGGGGCACATTTTGGAATTCCCAGTAAAGACCTTTTCACATCGCTATCCTGTGTGTAGATCGGTGGGCGCTGATACTGCACTTGTGCCAATAATCGGTATCGACTTCTGTGGGTTGAATCTCATGATTCTGATACATTGATTAGGACATCGTCAAAATGATGAGACAATTACTGCTCATTGCGGTGGTGATTTTATATATTTCTGCCTCAGCAAATGCTCAAGACGGTAAGAACAGTTTTAACTTTTCAAACATACATCCCCATAGGGTTTGTGCAAAAGGACTATAACGGTACACTTAATAACAACGTCGAATCATTAAACATTTTTGGTAACATTTCATGTCTGTAAATTGTATTAAATTGTAACGATCAAGAGATATGTACAGAAAGAAACCTGTGACAGTTTCAACGCAGTGGCGTAGCTAGCGGGGGGGGGGGGGCAGGGGGGCGGCCGCCGCCCCTGGCTCCAGTTCCAGAATAAGTGGGCCCCCCCTAACACATGCGAATTTTTTTCACATGCTTATGGGACTGACTGACGGGCCCACCAGCAGGCAGGACTATACAGGCAGGGCCGGATTTAGACCTTGAGGGGCCCGGGGCACTTCAGGTTCGGGGGCCCCTCGACATAGAAATTAAATTACATGACAAATAAAAAATGAACTAAAATGAATGATAAACCGAATTTCTTCGAAAAAAATATATAACTAATTTTATAATTATTACATTTTTTTATATAAAGGAAGTCCTTAGTCTGGGGGCCCTCTGGCAGGGGGGCCCGGGGCAATTGCCCCCTTTGCCCCCTTATAAATCCGGCCCTGTATACAGGGCCGCTTTTACATGAGGGCAAAAGTCGGTGTCATTGATTGGTGGGCCCCCTGGGATCCGATTCGCCCCCCTGGCGAACATAGCCAGCTACGCCACTGTTTCAACGTATTTAATTCTGATGTTTAAATAATAGTATGAAACTAGTAATGAGCACTTTCCCCTTTGTCCAACTGCTAAGATGAACATTGTTCATGTTGTGGTACAATAATGGAATTTGACAAGGGGGTTCAGTATGGGCTAAATATAATTTGGAATTGAACCCATCTTGGGTCTCACCTATTTTTGGAGTGTGGGTAGATTTTACAAACATGTCGAAAAAGACCCTCTCCTTCCATTGCCCTACCCAGGATCTGCCACGTGAGCACGGTGGTTTATCATTTTGTAGATGTAGACCTGTGTTATACGTGTACACTGTACGTATTTGTATGTATATATATATATATATATATATATATATATATATATATATATATATATATATATATATATATATATATATATATATATATATATATATATATATATATATATATATATATGTATGTATGCATGTATGTATGTATGTATATATATATGTATGTATATATATATGTATGTATAAACAGTTCCCCGGTTCAACGATGTTTTACAAAGGGTTGGAGCACATTTTGGAATTCACATTAAAGACCTTTTCACATCGATATCCTGTGTGTAGATTGGTGGGCGCTGATACTGCACTTGTGCCTATATATATATATATATATATATATATATATATATATATATATATATATAAATAGATAATTGGCATAGGTGGACCGCCCACCAACATAGGGGCTGGTTAGCTCAGTTGGTAGAGCGCTCGTCTGATATTCGAGAGGGCGCGGGTTCGAGTCCGGCATCAGCCAATATTTCTTTGCTCGCGAACCGTTTATATATATATATATATATATATATATATATATATATATATATATATAAAGCCGGGATCCAAAAAAGGCGGGAAAAAAAAATATATATATATATATATATATATAAATTAAATCGGGAGGGTGGCCTTAGCTTTCGATCCAATCCGGACCTTCATCAGAGGCTTTGACAAAGTACAACATAAAAACTCATCTATTTATTATATAGGGAAAAGGGAAAGCAAAGGATCATGGGGCGGGATCCAAAAAAGGCGGGAAAAGAGTGGCCAATTAAAGATAAGCATCAGTCTAGAAAAAGCCAATAGGAGTATCAGAAGTGAACAAAGGAGAGATTATAAAACCACACAATAAGTAGATGTGGCAGCTTATGGTGAAGCTAGGGTGAAGGAGGGATTATTGGGCCACTCAGTAAAGCTGGTGTAAACAATAGGACAATACACAAAGGGATACGACAACAAAAGGGGGGTTTTTACACCTTACAAATTGAGGAGTTGGAGTGTGGGTGTAAATAGCTAAATTGAAATAGGGATACGACAACAAAAGGGGGTTTTACACCTTACAAATTGAGGAGTTGGAGTGTGGGTGTAAATAGCTAAATTAAAATAGTCCTATAAGAGACAGTTTGAAAAATGTAAAAGTATACAATATAAGATAAAGCAACAGGTTAAAGCAAATAACTGAAAATAGAACAGGTTAGGACAAAGACCTGAAAAATAACAGGTTAAAACAAATGCCTGGAAATAAGTAAAGGTAGCTGGGTTATTTGATACCTGTGTTGATATTGAGGCCATAAGGTTTAAGTGTTTTCAGTTGATGTATCCAGTGTGACTCCATAAGTTTGCGATGTGTATCATTGCTAGAGCAGGCTTCAATTACAATGAGTTCAACATCATTGATGCTATGATTGGGGCTGTTAAAATGGATAGCCACAGGGTATTTTTTTTTTTTTCACAGAGGAAACATGGTTGGCAAAGCGGAGACACAATTTGGTCTTTGTCTCCCCTACATATTGTATACCACATCTTTTACATGAGATTACATATATAACATTGGGTGTGTCACACTGGGATTTAGTTCTGATTGTGTAGGTGAGGCCACTGTGGCTTTTCACCTTCTGAGCAGGTTTGAGATACAAACAGGTTTTGCATCTCGAGCGGTTACACTTAGAGCACCCCTGTGGTGATTTATAATCCAGCGCACCTCTCTTTTAAAGTTTGTATGCCTGTGTACCCGTTTTGTAGAGGTCATGGACTAAAATCTCTTTTGACGACGGTATTTCCGTAGGGCGTGAAGTGATTATGAAAGGACAGTCAGTACACGCCCTGTGATTGGTCGTTGAGTTCTTCTAGGGTAGATATTGCCTCCATCCACTCACCTCACTTTGTGATCACAAACTGTAACTCCACCCACTTTTATTTTACACAATACTGTCTGAGTGATGATTGGCTAATGAGTTTTGCATCAGCTTAATACCATTAGACCAGTAAGCCTACATCTG
>CM055819.1:15238473-15243823 GCA_029582265.1 Zoroaster sp. YZ-2022
AAAATTGTCACCAACCAGGAGATTCTCATGGGTGCAGACCAAGAACGATTATGACATTATATTTTTGGGGTCTAATTAACTTTATAATTTATGTATTAAGTGCTCTGCCGACTTTATCTACATGTATATACCAACGTGTTGTTTTAATTATTTATTTATTTTAGGTCTTCGAGCTACAGCGCGAGCACCTATTGTTTTTGTTCGGTTTTTTTTTTTTTTCTCTTCCTTCTTCTTCTTCTTCTTTCCGGATCGATTGTCTACAAAAACACATACTTCCAACTTCGTATGAACTTGAAACTTGGCACATACTTACAACATAACACGTAGATGAAACATAATTTGTGACGTCATTATTAGGTCATCAGATATCGAATTTCGATCAATCATTCTTTATTAGTTAAAACGTTTTGATTACGTTGCAAATTAAAGATCTACACGGCTTTTTCAACTCTAAAAAAAAAGTGCGCTTTCTGTTGGTGAATGTAAATCAGCTCTGGTCGTGCTCATTATGTATGCATGTAAAATCATATCTCAACAACCACAACAGGTAAATTGACAGTTTTTGCACCATTGTACAGATTGTTAATTGTCAAAAAATATTTACACAAAGGTGACCCCAATTTGACCTTTCTTCCTGTGTCCAAAACCGGAAGTCAAAGTTTAATGTTTAAAAAATCATATCTCAACAACCACAACAGGTAAATTGACAGTTTTGCACCATTGTACAGATTGTTAATTGTCAAAATATTTACACAAAGGTGACCCCAATTTGACCTTACTTCCTGTCCAAACCGGAAGTCAAAGTTTAATGTTTAAAAAAATCATATCTCCACAACCACAAGAGGTAAATTGAAATTTTTTGTATCATTGAATAGATTGTTAATTGTCGAAAATATTTACACAAAGGTGATCCCAATTTGACCTTACTTCCTGTCCAAACCGGAAGTCAAAGTTTGATATTTAAAAAAATCATATCTCAACAACTACAAGAGGTAAATTCACAATATTTGTACCATTGCACAGATCGTTAATTGTCAAAAAATATTTACAAAAGGTGATTTAATTTGACCTTACTTCCTGTCCAAACCGGAAGTCAAAGTTTAATATTTAAAATTCATATCTCCAACAACCACAAGGGGTAAAATTCACAATCTTTCACTATTGTACAGATTATTAATTGTCAAAAATGTTTACAAAAACATGACCCAATTTGACCTTTACTTACTGTCTAAACCGGAAGTCAAAGTTTAATATTAAAACAAATAATAATGCAAAGTTTCTTTTAAAAACATTCTGACGTCGTCATCACTGCCCTGACAAAACTCGAACACCTATGTGTTTGTATTATCTAAACACTGCCGTCTAGTTGTATTTATTATACGAGGTCCCTTCATCATTTCAGGTATTTCAGTATGTAAAGTACAAAATAAGTGTTCTGCATAAAATAAATGTTTATCTTTTTTAGCTGTACCGGTACTAGATATGTTTGTTATGCAATAACGAAACATGTTCATTTCTAACTGGTCTGATAGATTAATATACATATGAGTCCAGAATTAATCCTAATTAATCAGCATAAGACATGTTCTAAGTTATACACCCACAATAATTTACTTTATTGAATGTCCGTCAAATTGATGGAAAAATCTCATTGAGGTTAACAATTATGCCCACATCCGTTTGTGGACACTGAATATCTGAACAATAAAGCAGTAATAAGTGTCGGGGTGAATTGACAATCGTTGGGTCCGACTTGATTTGTAATTAGGTGTTCGAGCTATAGCGCGAACACCTCTTGTTATTGTTCGTTTTTGTTTTTTTGCTTTTTCTTCTCCTTCTTCTTCTTCTTCTTCTTCTTAGGGAAACATATCCACAGGAAAAACATAGTTGCGGAGTTCACAGAACGTTAAAATTTCACACATAGTTAGACCTTAACATGTAGTTATACCATAAGTTGTGACGTCATAGTGAGGTCATCAGATATCGAATTACACTCAATCAACGTTTAATATTTTCCAAAATGTATATCTCATGAACCACAAAAGATATTTTCACAATCTTTACACCATGTTATAGATCTTGAATTATGTGATTTTTCGTACACAGACGTGACCCCAATCCGTCTCTCCTTCCGGTCAAAACCGGAAGTTGAAAATCTCAAAAAATCATATCTCATGAACTACAGAAGATATTTTCACAATCTTTACATTGTCTTAAAGACCTTGAACTATGTCACATTTCGTACACAGACATGACCCCAATTTGACCTCTCCTTCCGGTCAAAAACGGAAGTTTAAGTGAACAACTTTTCAGAAGTACTATATATGCACGGCCCATTGCGTGTGAACGGCCTTGACACACACAGACAAGAGTCATATACAGTGTTTAAACTGTGTACACTGTATTACATTCACTGTATACAGCAGTATCTAATTAGATGCACATTCGTGTCCAAACAGTTTACGATAACTTCACTATCGTTGTCCTTTATTTCAAGTTGTTATTTTTGTACACAGTTTTGGAATTGTTGACGCTTATTCTAAATCTAATAGAGAATTCAAACAGATCGTTTTTGGCATTCATGACTTCAATTACCTGATCTTGAAATATGATGTTTCACATCTTTTCGCGATTGATGCAGTCAAATTAACAATTTCTTTTCTTTTTATTATTTTATCAACTTAATTAAATTTAATTTTGCAAATGGAATAATGTGTATAGTTTTAAAACGAAAAACATCAACAACTTTCAACAATGATTGTTTAATAACCAATGTGGCAGAAAAGCGCGTCTAGAACTAACAAAATGGTTAGTAACTTTTCCCAAAATTGTTGGGTATTTTTTTTAAATATTGGTTTTGGTTAGCCGGCTAGCAAAGATCTAAATGGTTAGTGCAGGTTTTTTCATTTTAATATGCAATAACCAATGATATGTTTCATTATATTTTTAGTCTTTGATATTTATATAAAAACAGCAAAAATAAATAAATAAATAAAAAGATTAAGGCCTAAACATTTAAGTATTATTGTGGTGTTTGTAAAAGTAAGTTTTTTCTTCATTCATAAAGTGACTGGTAACTTTTCCAAAAATGTTTCATGACATCACATATCACAAAGCCTCCATCTCAGAAATTGAACCAAACTATTCATGTTATTTTGCATTATCATGAAGAAGAAGAATTGTGTCATTATGGACAGTTATCGATAGTTTAGTGTTGATGTTTCTAGATAATTAATGCTAGCTCATAGTGTACAATCCTTCTTGATCTATTTTTACACCAGTCAAAGTTTATTATTGTTATACTTTTAGACTTTCTATTCACAGCTGTGAGACCGAGTGGTGCTGATGATGGCTGTGTGGGCAATGTGCCCAGGAAGTGTTTGAGGATCACCTGCGTCTTTCTGCGCATGGTGATTGGATAGATTTCCATCGTAACAAATTTATATTGTTCTTATTGGCTATTAGATTGCTCATGAATATATGTTCACCATGTTACATTTCATTGTTATACCTTGTCTGTACGAACGTAGGCGCTCTGTAAACTGCGAAAATGGACTGTATAATAATCTGTAAATTTATTTGTACAGTCAAAACATAGTTGCGGAGTTCAAAGAACCTTAAAGCTTAACAAATAGTTAGACCTTAACATATAGTTCCAGGTAACGTTGTGACATCATGGTGAGGTCATCTAATGAATTATTACGTAATTAATTATAATAAAACAATATATTTTATATCTTGTGAACCACAATAGATAATTTCTTGATTCCTTCATAACCATACAGAACATGGAGGACTCGACATTTGATACAAAGGCATGACCTTATTGACTCTTACTTCCGGTCAAAACTAGAAGTTCAAGTTTAAAACAGTGGCAGGGTTTTAAAAAGTAACCTTTGCTATCTTGAGAAAACAGACAGAATTTTACCAAATTTGGCACAATTGACACCCATATTATGAGGAAAAATTTTATGAAGTATGAATGACGTCACATGATTGAACCGGAAGTTAATGTATTCAGTATAACACAATATGTGGTATTTTAATTACATATATATTACATATTATTAAAACTCATATCTCCTGAAGTAACTCTTGTCTTTTAACAACTTTAGGTGATGACGTCATATTAGGCACACTCGAACACCCTGAGTTTGTTTTTAACAAACTCTACCTCTAGTTATTATTGTATTTCATCAGGCCTAGCAAAACACGTTGATTCAATTCATGGGTATTAGGGATGGATTAATCATAACAAACTCTAATTCAAATTTGCCAAACTACTGGGCCTATCTTCCCCTAGGAAAACCAAGGACTGAAAGAGCCGTTGGAAAAAATATTTGGCTCTGTACATGGGTTTAAACCCGGGTGGGGGTGTATTCACACCAGCTTTTTGCCCAGTGGTGATTGTCCGTAGGATCACCCCTCCCCTAAATTTTGGAGGGCCAAGGGAGCAAATTCGACCAGGCTCCTTGGTAACACTTTATATAAAGGTTACAAATTATTTAATAATAATAATAATAATAATACAGATTTTTAGCGCGCACATATCCACCCTGCTGGGCGCTCAAGGCGCGGAAACAAAGAAAAACATTAATACAAACAATATACAATGATAGCATAGGGAAAACAAATTATGTACCGAGATACATGTACCTACAATGCAATTACAAATATACATCATCTTTGAAGAGTTGTGACATAAGATGAGTTTTAAGCATCGACTTGAATCTGGTTATACTATGACAAGATTTGAGTTTAGTTGGAAGATGATTCCAGAGTCTCGGAGCTGCGACAGAAAACGACCTATCACCCCAGTTCCGTTTTGAAGTTGCTTCCTTGAGGAGTGACATGTTGCTGGAGCGCAAATTGCGTGATGGAGTGTAGACTTTAAGTAGTTCAGAAATATAAATTGGACCAATGTTATTAAAAGATTAGGACAGCATTGTTTTCAAATGTTTGAAAAATAATTAAATTTTTTCAAATTTTCTCAAAATATGTCAAATAAAATAACACAAAATATAAACATTTCCTTTGAAATTCTCCGATGAATTTTCATTCTAAAAGATTATTTATTTCTAACTATTTTAAGGTCCTTAAATTTAGCATGGGGATTAAAATTAGAATTTTGAATCATTCCGTAGTTCTTTTTTTTGTTTTACTTTAAAAAATTGGTTGATACAAATTGTATATGTCATTTTTTTCCGTTGATAAACGTCGCTTAAAAATACAATGGGGACAACGAGGGCGACAGAAAACCCTTAAAAAAAAGGAAAAATTTTTTGTTTTTTAAATTCCCTTTCCCCCCGTCCCGGTATGTTTCAAAAGTTTTTTTTTCCTTTTTATTTTT
>CM055819.1:15244323-15289013 GCA_029582265.1 Zoroaster sp. YZ-2022
TGTGTGTAAAATGTCAATTTTGTAGAGAAATTTTAATTTTGAGAAGCAAATTGTAATTTTTGTAGCATTGTCACTGGGCTTGACTCAACTTTGCATCGTCAGTGACTCGACTGGTGTCATTACCTAAATGACATGACTCAATTTGAGTCCCGGTTTTCAGTCTAAACAATCTAACACCATGAAAGGCCTCAAATCTTGTGTAGCATTCAACACTGGGCTTGACTCTCGAACTTTGGCATGTCAGTGACTGACTGGTGTCATTACTAAACATGTACCAAAGGACTCAATTTGAGTCCTAGCCAGTCTGAATTAATCTAATATAACACCATGAATGGCCTCAAATCTTTGTGGTAGCATTCATCACCGGGCTTGACTCGAATTTGTATGTCAGTGACTCGACTAAGTCATTACCTAAAAATGACATGACTCAATTCTAAATCCCAGTTTTCAGTCTGGAACAATCTAACAATTATAGAACGTCTCAAATCTCAGCCCATTCATCATCAGCTTGACTTGAATTTGGTATGTCAGGGTACTGGGACTGGTGTCATTACCTAAAATGACATGACTCAATTCTGAGTCCCAGTTTTCAGTCTCAACAATCTAACACCATGGAACGTCTCAAATCTTTTCAGTCCAGGGATCGCGGAGTGATGATAGTGATAGTGATAAGACGCATAATCAATGTTTGTTTCTTTATATGTCAATAGGACATAACTTTCTCCTTTTTCATTTTTTCAGTTTTATTTATTTTATTATCTGTTTCTGTTTTATGTATGTCAGTGTTGAGCGCCAGACATGTTGAGAATCAGTTGAAATTGCAGAGCAAGATCTGTTGTCTTTGGGGCAAGTCTGAAGCAAGGTATACAATTCATTTATTTCTGAAATGCACTGAGTTACAAATAGAAATATCTGATGACAAATACAGTATAATTTGTATTGAAAGTTAATAACAGTACACCGCATAACTTGGTGTAGGAACGATTTACTTCATTTAGTTGTAAATTCAATGAACTGCCACCAAAATCACATTAGATGCATCTTTGCTTCACCATAATAGTAGTGAGGGGGACAAAGACCATTCCATATCCAAACATAACACATAATATGTAACGGAGGCTCAAGTCAATGAAAGTTAGGTAACGCAATGAGTCCGTACTATAGTACACCCAAAATGTTCACAGTATGTCAAGTTGATTCACAGAAGTATAAACCAGCATTTTGGGTTGTAAAGGTCAGAAAACATTCAAAAGTAACATCATAGATTATTGATTGCAATGGAAAAGCTTCAGGTTGTAGCTATAGTTGGCTTGGCTACAGGTTGAACTCAACTAAATCTGGCATTTAATTACCAAAACAAAACTGAAAGTTATCATTAAATATTGCACCTCCATTTTGACTTTAAACTGACAAACCTTTCAGAAGTGGACCACGTGATCAAAATGCAACATGCGTCTCCCCAGTTTTACTGAGTGCTGTGTAATTACTCCACAGAATAACACATTATTTTTACTGTTCAATGTTCTAGATTTGAGAGTATGCGATCAACAATGGCACACTACCCTTTAGAACCGCCCCCAGACCGAGTACTTCACTGAGTATACGTAGCAATCCACATCTGATGGGATCCAGACCATGCCGACGGATGCAAAATATAACTAGACCTTCACTGTAATGAGTAGTATACATCAATAAATGTGTGAGCAGCCATATTATTTTTCCCAATGCACTATTCTATGGTGGGAACTCAGAATGAGGCTCATGTCTAAAATAGCCTGGTCTCTTTGATAATTTTGTTTTTCATCCCTTACTCGCCAAATACGACTGCAGCAGGAGGGTCTATTGGAAAACTTCTTGAATGCAAAATTCTCTTACTGGGAAAAAGGTAGCATGGAACATTCCATTAAAGTATACTAGCCAAATTTGCAAAACAAAAATTAGGAATCCAGCGAAACATATGACGGGACCCCACCCCACCCATCCCCAAATTTCCAAGAGTTGGCAGATAGGGGCTGTGCTGGCATGTGATACCCGACCGAAACGGTCATTACCCGAAACCCATTTTTCGGTTCCAATTACCCGCAACCGACTTTAAAAATTCGGACTTAGCCTTTGAGCGGTGCAAAACAGAAATCAGTGACTCTTGAACAATGCACTTGTACAGACAATTATTTTTAAATTCAAGAGATTACACATCAATAGTATGGTATCCTCTGTATTATAAAAGCATAGGCGTACGGGGGTCAATTTTTTGGGGCAAGATCAATTTTGCCCGAATATTGTAATTGTAACTGATTTGCCCGAATTTTCATACTGCCTTAGCAGTCGTTTAATAAGTCGTTTTGATCAAACCATAGTGAGGTTAGTGACTTACCTATCTGTACAGGCTCAGAAAAAATAGGATTCCCGTCCCTTCCTTCGTCCGAAGGTATCGATAATTCGAACCAGATTGGCTGCGATGCACCTGTTTGAATATGGCCGTTCGATGTTTATCAAAGCCATACTGTTGAGCCGCTCCTGTCCCATAGTAGAGCGAAGATATGTTTTCATTCGACGTAATCCACTGAACGACCTTTCGGCCGAACACGAGTAGCGGGAATAGTTGCGAATGTTGTCGCTGCTTCGTATAAGACAGGAAGTATGTTTTCAGTCCGTTGAGGTACATATTCGAAACGACATTTTCTCCCGTTGTCGGATGAGAATCTCCCCCTTCAATTGAGTTCATATAAATGTTTTTCGATTTGTAGTAAGTCCCTATCGATGTCATAAAACTGTGATACCGCTTCGAAGCTCTCGTTTGAAGGCGAATCATTCAGTATGATGTCTCCCAATGAGCACAAGATATTTTGATCATACCTTCGAAGGACATTTCATTTCAGCCATCACCTTATCCAAGCTGCGATAGAACGTGTTGATGCGGTAATGAAGTTTCGGTGTCCATAAAAAATTATCTCTGACAAGCGTACAGATAACACGGTACGAGCGTAGTCTATAAAAGTAAACTGGTACCCTGGGATGAGGATAAATGAGGGCACTGGGAAAATTGGCAAGGCCAGTTCTAAACAAGCTTAGCTACCTGTTGTGTGACATTTTCTGTCTATTTCTCAGAAGAGAGATAGACTCAGAGAGTAGTAGTCAGACCAATTGACCGAATATTAATGGCAACATTTATTCATTTTGGCTGTCTCATTTTGCCCGAATGGATCAACTGTTTTTGCCCGAATTGGTAGGGCGAGTGCCCCCCCCCCTGCCCCCCCGCCTCGTACGCCTATGTATAAAAGTCAATTTGTTACCATTTACAGTACATGTATTTGTACATCACTGGAGGCATGATTTCAACAAAAATGAAAACGGGTATCCGGTTCCAAAAATATCTGAAAACGCACAGCCCTATTACAGTGTCAAAGGAATGTATATAATCAATGCACATTTATTTCAATCTTCTACAGTGCGTATCAAAAAAGGTAATCCGAATTCAGGGCGTTAATATGCCAAGGTTATTTTGTTTGACAATTTATGTAGTGTACCAAGAAGAGAACCCTCAGCTTTATTGATACCTGTATCGATCCATTGCTGTCACACATGGCGAGTACATTGTTATTGAAAATGGCAAAATCAAATCGCATTTTGCAAGTTTACTAATCCCGTTCAAGGCAGTCGAATGGACGCATCACTTGACTGCCTAGATGATTATGTAAGATTTTAAGCTGGTGCGGTAATCGTCTTTTACGACATCCTTTTCTTCAAGTTGGGTATTTAAGAAGGGCCTGGCTTAGGGACAGGTAGTTTGGGAAATATGGTACAACTAACGACTGAACAGCGAGTTTCGTGATTACAACATTTCACCAAACTCCAGTTTGCAGCAAACTCGCGATGCTTTCAGGAACGTTTCCAGAACGGGCCCCAGCACAAACCATCTGGGCGAATGTTAGAAAATATCAAGAGTATGGCACTAGCCTCAACCGCAACAAGGGAATTCTGGCAGGAGGCGCACCGGCGATCAGAAGGGGAAAATTGCAGCAGTAAGGCAGCAACTTTGGAGCATCCTAGGGACACCAGCGCAAGGCGAAATGGCTGAGATTGCCTTCGGCGACATTCAACAGAATCACGATATTGGACCTCCACCAGCATACATATCTGATTAACATCCGACATCAAATTACTTCAGGAGATTTTGCTAGAAGGCTGGCGTTTGCCAGATGGTTGATAGCCCGTACCGAGAGATGTCAATTTTCTGCGGAATCTCGTAATCGGCGACGAAGCTGCTTTCTCCATGAACGGCAAGGTCAATACGCATAATGTTCTTGAATATGCACCAGCAAGACACCCCAGAATTCAATTTTGAGGTTAATATGAGTCGACAAAAGTGGACTGTTTGGTTAGGACTTTGTGGAAGTGGTCAGCTGATCGGACCGTTTTTCTTTTTAAAGGAATGTCAATGGTAACATGTATCTGCAGATGCTCAATGATAACGTTTTACCGCAGCTGCAGGAACACTTTGAGCGACAGGTTCGTGGGGTCTTCGACAACTTGGGGCCCAAGATGGCGCCCCAGCACATCGCCCTTATCGCTGTCGAGATCGTCTGGGGGAACTCTTTGGCGAACGAGTCATCGCCGTCAACCATGAGGTGGAATGGCCACCAAGATCACCTGACCTACACCATGTGACTATTTTGGGGACATTTGAAGAACAAGCTGGTGTTTGCAACCTCCCGTGATCTTGATGAATTGCAGGGCCGTATTCGAAAGGAAGTGGATGCTTACGCAATAATCCGGCTATGGTGAGACGAGCAGTGCAGGACATGCCCGTCGCTGTCAGCTTGTGTCGAAAGGGAGGTGGACATGTTGAAGGTGTGGGTGCATAAAAGGGCAATGTTAGAAGAGATTCTTCTTGAATAATGTCCAGTCATTCCTAAAGAAAATCTGGTTTATCATACTGACTTTCACTGATTACCCAAACTTGCAAAAATGCGATTTGAATGTGTCATTTTCAATAACAATGTACTCGGTCATGTGTGACAGCAATGGGTCAATAAAGGTATAAATGGAAAGCTGAGGAGTTCCTCTTCTTTGGTACACTACATGTAAATTGTCAAACTAAATAACCTTGGCATATTAACCCCCTGAATTCGGATTACCTTTTTTTTGATACGCACTGTAGTTCTCAAGAAATATATCAAAAATCTAATCTGTGAAAATTTCACCACACTAAGTGCGCACATTTTTGAGAAAACACAAAAAAAAAAAAATTTCTTCTGTTTTTCAAAAAGTTGCCTGAATATCTTGTGTAAAATATCACCTGAATATTTGTTTTACTTTCTTTGCAGTCGAAGTCGGATAGCACAGGCTCAGGCCTTTGCATCAAAAAACTTCTGATTGGTGAACCAGTGTCTCTGGTTGCTTGTAGCTTCTAATAATGACCGACGTACCATGGTCGATGTCCACCTTAAGAACCAGCACCGTCTGTAGTTGCAGTTGGCAGTGTGCCGCACTAATATTGACTGACGCACCATAGTGAACTATTAGTGGGCCACCATTCATGACCCAAGTTGCACCTTGCAGTGTCAAGAACTGTTGAATGACTGATGTACATGATGAACCTCTGACAGTTAGGCCAAAAAACAAATCTACGGTTTCTGGTCTCTGCGTTTGAGCATTTTTAGTTTTCTTTTTTTGGGGGGCCATGAAACAATGTAAAATTGCTGGATTGATTGGAATTCTGCCATGCTGTGTCTTAAACGACTTTTTCACATAGGGGTATGAACGTTTGCCCGATTTGTGAGGTCTCTCTTAGCCACCATACGTTGTTGTATGGAAAATTTGGTATGGTTCCAATAACTGTGTATACATGCATCATGTAGGGAAAAAAGATTACCAAACAAAAACAAAAGCGTGTCACTGCACCGATTTTGAAGCCGACCTATGACCAGAAACCTTACTGTCTGTGGTGGTAGCAGCGTCAAATACTTGTCATGACCCCCCCATCCCATCCCAGTCTCAGTTTGGTCACATTGATTTATATGGAAGAGAAAACCAAGATGGCTGCTCCCCAGTGAGTGATTTCACTTGTAGCGAATCATTACTATTCAAGAGTCTTTATATAATCTGTTCAAGTAAATCAGCCTTTAACTCAAAATAAAGATCTTATTGTTTATAACCATGTAAATAGCTTATATTATGCCTCTTATAACAAAACATGGTTTTGTTTTGTGTATCAATTTAAGTCAAGATTCTTTTAAGAATAAATATTCAAGAATACACAGAATACATTACAGGTATTTTACAATTTCCCTCTTTATTTGTCTTCTACATCTTATCCATACTGAGTTTGTTTCATAATATAATCTTCTGTACAAACTATAAGATCACTTTTGCATCTTACAAGTTCCTTGTAAAAAGGTTTGGTTGAAAGTTACACTTCCATCAGTAAGAACAGAAATAATAAAATTTTATTAAATTCCAGTATGTATTTATAAATGCCCGGGGGTGGGAGGGGTTGGACAGTTTAGACATTCTGAGTGGTTAAGAAGCTGTTATGTGGCCAAGTGTTTAAGTGTCTTAAACGGTTCTTTAAGACAAGCAGATGTTTCAGACTGGTTGAGGCTGGATCCTTTCAGCATGTCACATGCCAGCTGCTAGCCAATCAGATTGAAGAAGTTGAATGGGAATATAAGCTTGACAATTGGTCTTCACCACAGGATAAAGACCTCAGGGTCATGGTCATGGGCAATAAAGGAACTCTCCTGCAGCTTGGTCCTTAGTGGCCACGACCCTACCGGTCTATATCCTGCAGTAAAGACTACACGTATAATGTTCATTTCCATCAAATCTATAAAAAGATACTAATAAATAATTAAGCTCAAATAAATGTACTATCATCAATATTTCAAGTAAAATTCAATCTCATAGCTAGAAAATGTGTTTTAAACAGTTGATATACTACATAAACTACAGAATACATTAAGTACAAAACTATATAAACTAATACTTGTTCGCTATAAAAACTATTTTACAATTATATCTGCCCCACAACAACTACAACTGATTATTACAGACAATTAAAAAAACATTAAATGTACAAAATTATTATAGCTATATGTATCTATTATTTACATCACGGAATGCTATTGACTTTAGACCACTCATATAAAAACCAGTCACAAAATTTTGATAAAATTATTCACATTTGATTGCATAGTTTTTGTGACTGCAAGACACTAGATTGAAGAGAATGCTACAGTATAGTATTTTTTTTTTAATACTGACAATTTTCTAAAAAAAATTCTTTGAATCAACACACTGCTAATTTTGTTTAAGGAAAGAAAAATAATTATTTGATTTCATTATTATTGTGAATAATTATTATTTCACAAAATAATTTTCACTCGACAAATGATATCTTCCAGGCTGGCAGGACTAGGATAATATGTTATCTAGTCCCTAGATTCATCCTTCCGTTTCCAGCAGCACAATAACAAGAGAAGACCAAGCAGTAAGAGGGTGAAGAGGGCTAGGAGGACAAGGATAAGTATCCACTCTGTCTCCAACACGCCCTTCTGGGCATTACTGTCAGGGAATACCAATTCTGAAGATATGGAAAATACAAATGAGAATATATATTCTGTCTGAAACAAAGACAAACTTTCAACAAAGGGATGGTTATTTATAAAATGCCAGTTTGTATTTGCCTTCTGGAACAACGGTCAAGATCATCAGTCGCTTAGTATGTGATATATGTATAAGGTCTATAATATATTACATCTCTTTTGGATCACACTGTAAACATGATAATATTTTTGAAATTGCCAAGAAGGGCAACACTTCCAATCACTGAGTGCGTTATAATGAATCACGTGATGCATTTCCTGCTATTCCATGTAAAACTTACTCCCCATACAGTTTTTTAAATCACAAAACAATTCTATTTAAACACATTATTTCTCACTTTATTATTCAATAAATTCCAATATTTAAGTAAATAATATTTATTTGGAACTTCAAAATTTCTTCGGGAGACCACATATCTGCTGTCAAATCCCTGGCTTAATATCGGCCATGCACCGGCAAAATCAAAACGGGGTCCAACAAAAATGCATCAATCAAAAGGTGATCCCGATTAATTATGGATCTTAAACTTGGTGAAAATGTACAAAATTTAATTATAAGTATTCATGTAGCACTTGAAATATTAGTCCTGGACTGAGAGCATAATTTCAACCGATCCGTACGCCCGAAAACGTGGCTTGTTTCGGTAATAGTCGTATGTGTTCGGATGTATTGTGTATGAATGGAACTTCCAAATATGGGCAATGTAGGAGTCCAGGATCACCTTTTGATTCATCCGTCATCGCCCGAGCTTGCAAAACAGCCAATTCACTTTGGTGCCGTGTGCACTTTCGCTCGATTTTGACAAGAGCTGCACGGCAAGTGCTAAAAATTGAACCATTTTCAAGCAGTACTAGTAGCACTCTCCCTGTTTTGTATTTAAAAAACGATTTTGAAAAGGGCATGTTTTTGCACTCGTACTAGTTTCTATGGGTATATGTAACGCTGTGGTATTTCAGGATTTATTACTGGTTCCTGTGACATGCCTATTATATAGGACTCATTGAGCAATGGTCGAACCATTGAGATGATAGTTTGTTCAATGCTTGAGTGTACCCAGCCAAACTGGCCCTATTAAGGGATTACTGCCTACTGGGCAGGGAGGATTAATGAAGGATAAGGATAAGCAGTGGCAGTGTCATTGATGTTCCAGACTACAGTAGCTGCTTTGTAGGTATTAGGACCGTCAATTATCACTTCTTTTGTCTGCTTCCAGAAGCCGTTACACATGGAAAGGACTATTTTAGCCAATAGTTAAACAATTTGCCCAATGGGCACTATAAGGACGGGACGCCTAAACATGGGTTCAGTTTTGTAACAGAGCAGGGGTGAATTTAGGGCGAATTTAGAGCTGTTAAGCACATAATTGTACTACACATTTTAAAACAGACTACCAGCCAAAATCAACACATTCTTTACGAAAGTTTAGCTGGTAACCAACAATATCTGTCCCTTGGTTCAACACATGATACATACTTGTATAACAGAGGTCACCGATGTATTCATCAGGACACGTACAGGAGAATGAGTTGAAGAGATTCTTACACGTGCCTCCGTTGATACACGGATTAGATTGACACTCATCAACATCTGCAAAGCAAACAGGTGTAATCAGGAAATTAAGATGACAACCAACCACATCAGGTGCCCTATGGTACAGAGCTGTAGACTCGATTTGGTGACTCCAACCATCTATTTTATACCTCCATGCTCCAACTCAAGCGGGAGTCGTGGTGACTACACCGATTAAACGATCCGTGTTGATTAAACAACACGGATTATCCAACAAGTTTTTTAAAGATTATCATGATTCAAAGAGTAAAAGTAATTTTGCCAACACAAACATTATATTCCCTAAAATTCACTCCTCTTGTGCTTTTTTTATGAGCATTAAACAGAAAAGGAAATGATGAAAAATAAGAGGATTATAAATCAAAAGAAAATACTATTAAACTTGATAATCTCATATTCTCATTTGTAAAAGAAAAAAATCCTTGAGTTCTTACCATGGTGACAGAACTGGCCTTCATATCCCGGTGGACAAACACATATGTATCCCTGCTGGTCGTTATCTAGACAAGTTGCCTCATTCAGACATTGATGGCCCTCACAGGGGTCAGTGACTGTAAGGTTAACAGAACGGAAGGGGTTTAACTGCTGGATTTAAAGGGGGACTGACATCCTTTATTGTGTGTGTACTTAAGGCGTTTTGTAATAAAATATTGTTTTTGAGACCCACCTGTGTCTATTTAATCATTGATTTCTGAGTACAAGTATTTTAAAACAATGTTTGAAGTGTTTGGGGGAGGCAACCCCGCCCCATGGTGGAAGCTTCATTTGCATAATATATGTGACGTAAGGTTGGGAAGATCCGATGTGTACATGATGTACATATACATACAAACGTTTCACACACGTAGTGTCGATTTCATTTCTTCCGTGATTTTTGTTTCCGGAACTAATAAAATGCCGGGAAGATGTGTTTCTGCAGGATGCAGCAACACCACGAAAGACGGTGTTAGCCTTCATCTGTTCCCAAGTGACCCCAAAATCACCGTATTTGGACGAGCAAAGTTCGACTGACAAGAGTAAAGTGGTCAGGTCCATCGGCTCACATAGTTTTGTGCAGCGATCATTTTGAGCCGAGTTTTGAGCGTAAAAGTGGGGGGCATTTTTACAATGGCAAAATAACACTCAAAAACAATAAAAACACAAAACAAAAATTTTATTGATCTTTTACTGATATAAAAGAATAAAACGATCACATATTTAACTGTTTGATTTAAATCCATGTCAGTCCCCCTTTAATCATTCATCCAAATGGGGTGCCATGGTCATGTATCGGACTTGTGTTCTGATGGCTGGGTCATCAGAATGTGGGTTTGAACCCTGTGCCCTTGAGCAAGACGCTTTAGCATAATTGTTTCTCTTCACCCAAGAGTACTTGGGTACTGTTGGGACTGAGGTTGATATTTTATTTTCGAAAAAGCCTTTGAAGCACTTTGGTTCTTTGTAGGTGTATACTCCCCAGGGAGCTGAAAAAGATTACAGGAATGATATTGGTCCAGTGACCAGGGGTAATAATGTAAAGCACATTATATTGGAATGAAATATTATTTTTATTAAATGAACAAATTCAAATGTAAACCTTACTTTGTGTAAAGCTGATGATGAAAACTATTTGTCCAAAAATAGATTTCCCATTTTATTTAAAATATCCAGCATAGATTTCTGCTAAAATATGTATCAGTATAAAATTTAATTTCATATGCCTTTTAATCCAGCATATATGAGAGGCAAAATGTAAACAAAAAACAATGAAATATTCGCAAAACATTTGACATTTTATCAGCCTGTATATTTAATAGAAGTTTGTGGCTTACCTATTTCACAGTAGTCACCATAGTAACCCTTGTTACAACTGCACAACACAACTTGCTGTCCTGTCATGACGCACACGCCGTTGTTATTACACAAGCTACTGTCACATGTCTTGGATGTTGCTGTATACAAATTCATTTCAAATAATCACAATAAACTAACTGCCAAAAATTTAAGTGTGGTTTTGAAAATGTGAAATATTTATCTGAAATGTTTATCTGATTGCTATATGCCGATGTCTCTGGTTCAATAAACAGATAGTTGTCTAGTTTTGTATGGTCAGTCAACTCCCTGGAAAATTGTACCGAGAGTAGGAGAATTAATTATAATAAAACCCTGCTTAAGGATGAATGGTTTGTGGGAAAATATTTGTATCTTTTATACAAGGAACATTACAGATTTCTGAAAAAAATGGTCAGTATAAGATGGTGTTTTGTTATCACAAGGTAGTACATTTTTAAACATTTTTGTGGATATTTTCTGTGAGTGGTACTTACGGACTTCACAGTACTGGCCGACAAACCCGACTGGACAGGTACAAGTGAAGAGGAACAAGCTACGATCCTCACATGTACCACCATTCTGACAGGGAGAAGTCTCACACACAGCTATTGATAAAAAACACAATCGTTTTATAAAGGGCTACTGGTATATATGGTGCACAATTACAGAAACAGAATTTGATGGGATTTCATAAAGGGAAGGTAAAACATTGGGTTTCATAAACATATGTTCGTTTCAATCCTCTAGTTTTCAATAAATGTATCATAAAACTAACTTGCATCACAATAGGTGCTCAAGTTTTTTGAGAAATGGAAGACAAACTGGTAAATGTTTTGTTTTGACAAAAGTAAAATAAAAAAATCCTGAAAAATGGGTAGCGGGTTCTGGGTCTCTGTCTGGTCTGAAGGACAAAGCCCCCTGAACCTCCTGGATGTTTAATTTTGGAGGATTTACGTCAGACTCCCCACATCCCCACAAACAAGAAACTAGAAGTTTAGACACAGTAGAGGCTATTTCTTTTTTTTCCTTGGTGGCTACTTCTCTTCTTTCAATAATATTTCGAGGCAAAGGGAGACTTGTAAAAAATCCTGAAATCAGGAGAAACTCTGAGAAATCACAAGTTTGATTAATACAAAGAGCTGATGTATGGCAACTTTTTGTAAATTCTACAAAATCATTCATTTTATTGTCTTTGATGAATACATTTCAGTTTAATGTCTCAGGATGATTGATATGTGTACTAACTTTACACTAAGGAAGCTTTTATAATCAACTTGAATAATCAACTTGTTTTAACTTTACACTAAGTACATGTAAGCTTTTGTAATCAACTTGAATATTCAACTTGTTTTTTGCATTCTTTTCAAACCAGCCTACATGCCTATGGTTTACAACTACGGTCTTTGTGGTCGTAAAGAGTGAATCATTTTTCTCTCAGACGCAAGCACTCACTGACCAGAATTGGTTTTTTCAAACCAGCCTACATGCCTATGGTTTACAACTACGGTCTTTGTGGTCGTAAAGAGTGAATCATTTTTCTCTCAGACGCAAGCACACACTGACCAGAAACAGTTTTTTTTTTTTTCAAACCAGCCTACATGCCTATAGTTTACAACTATGGTCTTTGTGGTGAATCATTTTTCTCATAGATGCAAGCACACACTGACCAGAAACAGTTGGTTTTGTGGGAAGAATGAAGAGCCAAGTTCAGTTTCTTGCAATGACAGGGAACAGTCTGCATCTAATTATAAGTCGCCAATATTCTTTTCCTCTAGTTTTTTGTTGAGTCTACTGATGAAGCAACAAAAGTGTATGGCAGGGTTAGATATTTTATTGCTGTGCTTGGGTGTACAAGCTTGTCCGGGCTGTGGAACATCGGCTCTTTTTGACAATAAACAATTTGTCAGCAATTCAGCGACCTTTACACAAATCAATGGGTGTGTCAATGGGTGTGTCAATGGAGTGTTACATAATAAGTCTTACTCATTTGGCAGTTGGTTCCCTGTAGAGCGCCAAATGGACATTGGCAGATGTACTCATCGATACCGTTGACACAGACACCTCCATTCATACACGGGCTACTCTCACACTCATTCACATCTGGGGGGGGGGACAACAATTTACAAAAATAATTAGAAACATCCTTTAAGGATTGGCAACGGTCCCTAAGTGTAAACACTTTTTTTCCTTAGTTGGAAGGGTGGCGAGCATTTTGCATAAAAGTTATTAAAAATAAAATGATCATTTAAAAAAGATGTATCACCCGAGTTTTTGCTGTTTTTTTTAGATACCAGAGCTATATAAGTTATTATTATTCCTATTAATTTAATGAAAGGAAAACATATACTTTGAAGTGAAATATTCAACAAAATAGTTTTTGAAGGAAGCTCCGTTTGACAGTAATTAAGTTCCAAAATGAATGCACGACAGAACCCACAAATTAATTTGTGGCATATTTACTGTATAACCATGAATTCTATGATTTTTTTTAAATGTGTCCTCTTAAAGCATTTTCCCCTTTTCCTTTGGATGAAAATGGAAATTTCTGGTAAAGGGAATTCAATAACTTACTATCATAACTCTGAGAAATACAACACAATATTTAATCAAAATGAAGTAGTGTGTCCTTTTAAAGCATTTTTTCTTTTCCCAAATTAAAATAAGTGTTTCGAAAAAAAATAATAATAATTTCTGGGCATTTAATAAGTTACTATCATGACTCTATGAAATATAACACAATTTTTTACTAAAACTGAAGTCGTTTTTCTTGGAGTTAGTCTGTCATCTGTGGTGTCCAGAACACAAACCATATAATTTTCTGATTCTGAGTCTGGGGTTATGACTTACCAATGCTGCATAATGATCCTCTATACCCGGGCTTACACAGACAATCATATATATCCCCTATGGCTATACATGTGGCTCCATTTCTGCATGGATTATCAAGACACTGCTGGTTGCTGACGGCTATTATGGGAAATAAGTAAGACATTGGAATTTAATTCATAATGACTATTTCTTTCTTATATAGCACATTTCACATAATGTACGCTTTATGTTATTTCCCCTGGTCACTGAGCCAATATCATTCCTATAATCATTCACAGCTCCCTGGGGAGTATACAGCCCATTATGTGTAATGTTTGGCATTACGGGGCTAATCAAACACAATAACCATCTCTACCCTCACAGAGACTCATTTATACTCCTAACCATCTCTACCCTCACAGAGACTCATTTATACTCCTGGGTGAAGAGAAGCAACTACAGTAAAGCGCCTTGCTCAAGGACACAAGTACCATGGTTGAGGCCAGGATTACACAGGACACAAGTACCATGGTTGAGGCCAGGATTACACAGGACACAAGTACCATGGTTGAGGCCAGGATTACACAGGACAACCATGGTTGAGCCAGGATGCATGGTACCATGGTTGAGGCCAGGATTACACAGGACACAAGTACCATGGTTGAGGCCAGGATTACACAGGACACAAGTACCATGGTTGAGGCCAGGATTACACAGGACACAAGTACCATGGTTGAGGCCAGGATTACACAGGACACAAGTACCATGGTTGAGGCCAGGATTACACAGGACACAAGTACCATGGTTGAGGCCAGGATTACACAGGACACAAGTACCATGGTTGAGGCCAGGATTACACAGGACACAAGTACCATGGTTGAGGCCAGGATTACACATGAATAGATAGAGGGGCAAGGAGATTTTAAATAATAATCACATTAAGGTTGGTGGGTAAGACTAATTGCGATGACACCATGTGAAATTCTCAATTGAGTAGTAATTAGTTCTGAAAAGAACTGGAGGTACAACTCGACGTTTCGATCAGTGTGCTCTGATCGTCCTCAGTTGATGGTTGGTGGATTTTTTCCGTTTTGATGAGTCTCCTGACGATGACTAGAGCAGACTTGTCAGAAGCGTTGAGAACAAACCAACCAGCTCTTCTCAGAGCCATCTTTTCCGAAAGTGAAACTGCAAGGAAGCTGGTGGTTCGTTCTCAACGTTCGACAGTCTCTTTCGGTAAGGGGCTCTGAAGCGGAAGCATCCGCCGCCGCGAGGACGTCAGGCACGCGTCGGGTGCACCTCCAGTTCTTTCGGGGCACTGCTCGGTGAGGTTCACGTAATTGTCATCGCAGTGAGCTGCCAGCCGCTGTGGTGTGGCTGAAATCGCCTTTCAGCCGTGTGTAATCTCGCCTCGTGACGCGTGATCTGGCCTCAACCATGTTGCCCGTGCCAGTCTGGCCTCGGCTCGCGCGTGATCCTGTGGTCTGGCGCCAGCCGTGGTGCATCGTGTGTGATCCTGGCCTCCAGCAGCAATGCTGTGTCTGTGTAATCGGCACTCAGCTCATCAGTACTGTGTCCTGTGTCTGGCCTCCAACCATGTTGCTGTGTGTGCAGCCTGTGTCCTGGCCTCCTTCTGTGTCTGTAATCCTGGCCTCAGCTCATGTGCTGTGACGCTTTCGGTGCCTTCTTCGCGGGAAATAGTGAATATCGGTGGAGGATGGTTGGGAGTGAGATGTGAGGTGAGATGGTGTTTGATTGACAGTGCATGGTGGGCTGTGGCCTCCCGGGGCTGGTGGCAAGTCGGTCAGGGAGGCATGAGCGTGCGTTGGGATGGTCGTTGATTGGGTTCAGTGCCTTGTTCATGGTGGCCGTCGACAACTCGGCGATCGTGCGAGAAATCGGGCCGTGTGGCCGTGGGGCCTGCGTGATGTGGCCCGGGTGGGATCGTTATGCGGCGTTGATGGTCGAGATCGAAGCCTGTGGTTTGCAGACAGACAGCAGGAAAAGGCGACTTCAGACACAGTAAAGGGTGTTATAACCGTAAGTCATGATGTGACGGTAAATGCCCGAAATCGTGTTTCCGCATTTCGGTGAGAAAATCGCTGCGCACTTTCATTGCAATGTGTATGTTCTCGGGATTATGATGATTCGAAATTCCTTTTCATCGAAGGGAAATTTCAAAAGGACACATTTAAAAATCATGGTCGTGGTGCAGGTGTTATTGGTTCTGGCCGTGCATTCGTACGGAGCAGTACTGATCGAGCGGGCTCATGGCTGTTTACGTTGAATATTTCGCTTCAAAACTCGCTCGTTAAATTGTGGAACCGCGAGAGGCAAACAAGGCTGTGGGGTGTTATCTTTAAATGATCATTTTGACACAACCGCTTTGTGCAAAATAACTAAGGAAAAGTGTTTACTGGGGACAATGCAATCGTAAAGGGCTGATATTTGTAAGTGTCCCCGGATGTGAATGGGTGTGGCCGGAAGCGGATGGGTGACCGTCGCGGTATCGATGGTGCATCTGCCAATGTCCATTTGGCCTCTACAGGAACCAACTGCCATTGGGTAAGACGATATGTAACCTCCGTTGACACGCCCATTGGTACACCCATTGGTTTGTGTAAGGTCGCTGAATTGTGACAAATTGTTTTTATTGTCAAAAGCCGATGTTCCACAGCCCGGACAAGCTTGTACACTGACACAGCAATAAAATATCTAACCACCACTACACTTTGTTGCTTTATCAATCCTCATAACAAAAACTAGAGGAAAAGAATAATGACGACTTATATTAGATGCAGACTGGCCCTGTCATTTACAAAAGCTGAACGACAACATTCTTCCACAAAACCAACTGTTTCTGGTCGGTGTAACCTTTGCATCTATGAGAAAAATGATTCACCACAAAGACCATGATTGTAAACGCAAACGTGGCTGGTTTGAAAAAAAAAAACTGTTTCTGGTCATTATGCTTACGTCTGAGAGAAAAAATGATTCACTCTTTACGCTACAAAGACCGTATTGTAAACTATAGGCATGTAAACTGGTTTGAAAAAACCAATTCTGGTCAGTAGGTGCTTGCGTGAGAGAAAAATGATTCCTCTTCGACCACAAAGACCGTAGTTGTAAACGCAGGCATGTGACGGTTTAAAGAATGCAAAAACAAGTTGAATATTCAAGTTGATTACAAAAGCACACATGTGCTCGTTGTAATTGATTGATTATAAACTGTAGTTGATACATATCCTCTGGTGATTTTTCATGGGATGCCATGCCTGGCCTGCCAAATTAAACGGTGCCAGTTTTTGTTTTGCTGTCAAAACCACCAGTTTGTCTTCCATTCTCAAAACTTGAGCACTTATTGTGATACAAGTTAGTTTTATGATACATTTATTAGCTGGAGGATTGAAACGAACATATGTTATGAAACCAATGTTTTAACTTCCCTTTATAGAAATCACATCAAGTCTGTTTCTGTAATTGCCATATATACAGTAGCCCTTTATAAAACGATTGTGTTTTTTATCAATAGCTGTGTGAGACTTCCCTGTCAGGGGCCGTGTACATGTGAGGATCGTAACATTCCTCTTCACTTGTACCTGTCAGTCAGGTTTGTCGGCCAGTACTGTGAAGTCCGTAAAGTACCACCCACAGAAGGTATCCCACAAAATGTTTAAAAATGTACTACTGTAGTAACAAACACCATCTTATACTGACCATTTTTTCAGAAATCTATAATGTTCCTTGTATAAAAGATACAAATATTTTCCACAAACCATTCATCCTTAGCAGAAGTTTTATAATTAATTCTCTACTCTCAGTACCCAATTTTCCAGGAGTTGTTAATATACAAAAACTAGACAACTATCTGTTTATTGAACCAGAGACATCGGCATATAGCAATCAGATACATTTCAGATAAATATTTCATTTCAAAACACTTAATTTTGGCAGTTAGTTTATTACTGATTGTTGAAATGAATTTAACAACAGCAACATCAAGACGTGACGGTAACATTGGCAATAACAACGGCGTGTGCGTCATGACGGAACTGACAGGATGTGTTGTGCAGATTGTAACAAGGTTACTATAGTGACTACTATGAAATAGGTAAGCCACAAACTTCGTAAATATGCAAATGATAAATATCATCATTTGCGAATAACATTATTTTGTTTACATTTTGCCTCTCATATATGCTGGATTAAAAGGCATGTGAAATTAAATTTTATACTATTTATATTTAGCAGAAATCTATGCTGGATATTTTTTAAATAAAATGAAATCTATTTTGGACAAATAGTTTTCATCATCAACACACAAGTAAGGTTTACATTGAATTTGTTCATTTAATAATAATATTTCATTCCAATATAATGTGCTTTACATTGTACCCTAGTCTTGATTATCATTCTCATCTTTTTCAACTCCTGGGAGTATACGCAAGAACAAGGTGCTTCAAAGGCTTTTTCCCGAAAATAAAATATCAACCTCCAGTCCCAACAGTACCCAGGGTGAAGAAAACAATTATGCTAAGTGTCTTGCTCAAGGGCTGGGGTTCAAGCCCCATTCTGATGACCCAGCCATCAGAACACAAAAGTCGATACATGACCATGGCTTTTATTTGGATGAATGATTAAAGAGGACTGACAGTTTAAATCAAACAGTTAAATATGTGATCGTTTTATTCTTTTATATCAGTAAAGATCATACAATTTTTGTTTTGTGTTTGTTGTTTTGAGTGTTGTTGCCATTGTAAAATGCCCCCCGCTTTACGCTCAAAACAAACAAAATGATCGCTGCAAAACTGTAGCAGGCCGATGGACCTGACCACTTTACTCTTGTCAGTCGAACTTTGCTCGTCAAATACAGTGGGGTCGCGGGAACAATTGAAGGCTAACACCATCTTTCATGGTGTTGGCGCATCGCAAAACACATCTTCGGCGTAGTTCGGAAAAAATCACGGAAGAGTAAAATCGACACTACGTGTGTGAAACGTTTGTGTATGCATCATGTACATCGGATCTTCCCAACCTTACGTCACCATATTATGCAAATGAAGCTTCCACCATGGGGCGAGGTTGCCTCCCAAACACTTCAAACATTGTTTTAAAATACTTGTGCTCAGAAATCCAATGATTAAATAGACAGGTGGGTCTCAAAAACAATATTTTATTACAAAACCTTGTTACCTGAGGATGTCAGTCCCCTTTAAATCAGCAATTAAACCCCTTCCGTTCTGTTAACCTTACAGTCACTGACCCCTGAGGGGGCCATCTGAATGAGGCAACTGTCTAGATAACGACCAGGGATACATATGTGTTTATCCACCGGGATATGAAATGATTCATACCATGGTGAACTCAAAGTTTTTTCTTTTACCGTGAGAATATGAGTTATCAAGTTTTAATAGTATTTTCTTTTGATTTGTAATCCTCATTTTCATCATTTCATATTTAATACTCATAAAAGCACAAAGAGGAGTGAATTTTAGAATATAATGTTTGTGTTGGCAAAATTGCTTTACTCTTTGAATCATGATAATCTTTAAAAACTTGTTGGATAATCCGTGTTGTTTAATCAGCACGGATCGTTAATCATTATTGATCACCACGACTCCTTGAGTTGGAGCATGGAGGTATAAAATGGATGGTTGGAGTCTGAAATCAGGTCTGGCTCTGTGCCGCGGGCACCTGATGTGGTTGGTTGTCATCTTAATTTCCTGATTACACCTGTTTGCTTTGCAGATGTTGATGAGGTATCAATCTAATCCGTGTATCTTGAGCACGTGTAAAATCTCTTAACTCATTCACCCTGTACGTGTCTGATGAATACATCGGTGACCTCTGTTATACAAGTATGTATCATGTGTTGAACCAAAAGGGACTGATATTTATAGAGCTAAGCTGAAGCAGAAAAAATGTGCTTATTTGGCAGAAAATCTGACTTAACAGATATGTGTTGGTTAACAGCTGTCTAAATTCGGGCCTAAGTTACCCCTGCTCTGTTACAAACTGAACACATGTTTAGCGTCCTGTCCTTAAAGTGCCTATTAAGCAAATTGTTTAACTATTGGCCAAAATAGTCCAAGGTCCATGTGTAACGGCTTCTGGAAGTACAATAAAGAAGTGATAATTGACCCATTACATGTACCTACACAAAACAGCTACTCGTAGTATGGAACATCAATGACACTGCCACCGTTTATCCTTATCCTTCATTAATCCTCCCGCTCATGTAGTGATAATCAGTAATAGCCCTTTGTCTGACCCATTAGCCAGTTTGGCTGGCACATCAGGCATTGAACAAACTATCATCTCAATGGTTCGACCATTGCTCAATGAGAGTCCTATATAATAGCATGTCACAGGAACCAGTAATAACCGAAATACCACAGCGTTACATACCCACACAAACATGGAAACTAGTACAGTGAAAAGAACATGCCTTTCAAATCGTTTTTTAAATACAAAACAGGAAAGTGCTATTAGTACTGCTTGAAATGGTCTAATTGTTAACTCACAGTAGCTCTTGTTGAAATCGAGCCGAGTTGCTCACGGCACCAAAGCGAATCAGCTGTTTTGCAAGCTCATGGCGATGATGGATGAATCAAAAAGATCCCAATTCCCTACATTGCTCATATTTGGAAGTCACATTCATACACATATACATCCAAACACAGTTCGACTAAATTGCTGCAAAACAAGCCCACATTTTCGGGTGTACGGATCAAGAAATATGCTCTCAATCCAGGACTAATATTTCAAGCTTTCGCTAATTGAACTGATTGTGCTTAAGCACGAATACTTATGACATTTTTGTACATTAATCATCAAGTTTAAGATCCATAATTAATCGGGACCACCTTTTTGATTGATGCATTTTGTTGGACCTGTTTGATTTTGCAGGTGTATGGCCAATATTAAAGCTGAGCAGTTTGACACAAGATATGTGGTTTCAAAGAAATTTCTTGGTTTTGTTACAGATTTTGAAGTTCCAAATAAATATTTACTTAAATATTGGAATTGATGAATAATAAAGTGAGAAATAACACGTTTAAATAGGAAATGTTTTCAGCAATTTAAAAACTGGCATGGGGACCAAGTTTACATGGAATAGAGGGAAGTGCATCACCGTGATCTGTTATAACGAACTCCAGTGATTGGAAGGGCTGCCCTTCTTGGCAATTCAAAAATATTATCATGTTTACAGGTGATCCAAAAGAGATATAATATATTATAGAATCCTATACACATATCACATACTAAGCGACTGATGATCTTGACCATTGTTCCAGAAGGCAAATAATAAACTGGCATTTTATAAATAACCATCCCTTTGTTGAAAGTTTGTCTTGTTTTGAATAGCAGAATAGAGATTCTCATTTGTATTTTCCATGCCTTCTAGAATTGGTATTCCTGACAGTGCTGCCCATGGCGTGTTAGATGGGAGTGGATACTTATCCTTGTCCTCTACCCAGTCTTCACCTCTTACTGCTTTGGTCTTCTCTTGTTATTGTGCTGCTGAAACGGAAGGATGAATCTAGGGACCAGATAACATTTTATCCTAGTCCTGCCAGCCTGGAAGATATTTATTTGTCGAGTGAAAATTATTTTTGTGAAATAATTATTCACAATAATAATGAAATCAAAAATTATTTTTCTTCCTTAAACAAAAATTAGCAGTGTGTTGATTCAAAGAAACTTTTAGGAAATTTTGTCAGTATTAAAACGAAAAAACATACTATACTGTAGCATTTTCTTCAATCTAGTGTCTTGCAGTCAAGCAAAAACTATGCACCAAATGTGAATAATTTCATCAAAAATTTTGTGACTGATTTTATATGAGTGGTCTAAAGTCAATAGCATTCCGTGATGTAATTAATAGATACATATAGCTTTTATAATTTGTACATTTAATGTTTTTTAATTGTCTGTAATAATCAGTTGTAGTTGTTGTGGGGCAGATATAATTGTAAAAAAGTTTTTATAGCGAACAAGTATTAGTTTATAATTTTGTACTTATTTGTAGTATATCAACTGTTTAACACATATTTTCTAGCTATGAGATTGAATTTTACTTGAAATATAGATTTGATGGAAATGAACATTGTACGTGTAATCTTTACTGCAGGATATAGACCGGTAGGGTCGTGGCCACTTAGGACCAAGGTGCAGGAGATTTCCTTTATTCCCCTTGGCCATGAACCTGTGGTCTTTATCCTGTGGCAAGTGTCAAGCTTATATTCCCATTCAACTTCTTCAATCTGATTGGCTAGAAGCTGGCATGTGACATGCGTGCTGAATGGGTTCATAGTCTTGACACAAGGGCGAAATGCGCACAAAACCCGTCGCTGCGGTGTAAAAATCGTTGGGACTATTTCCCCGCTGGGACTGTTCCCCGATGCGACAGTCTACTACGCACTACTGCGCATGCGTATTTACCCTGTGCGTGAATACTCGCGGGCGCTTGGTAAACAGCCAAAATAGCATCTGGCACGTGATGGTGAATGGACCAGTGAGAATTCGGCTCTCGATCATGAATATGTATGAGGTATAGTAATATGTTATGTTTGGATATAGAATGGTCTTTTGTCCCTCACTACTGTTTTGGTGAAGCAAGATGCATCCAATGTGATTTTGATAATGATTTCATTGAATTTACAACTAAATGAAGTAAATCGTTCCTACAACAAGTTATGCAGTGTACTGTTATTAACTTTAACACAAATTATACTGTATTTGTCATCACATGTTTCTGTTGTAGCTCAGTGCATTTCAGAAATAAATTGTATACCTTTGCTTCCAGACTTGCCCTAAAAGACAAATAGATCTTGCTCTGCAATTTTTCAACTGATTCTCAACTCTATCTTGGCACTCAACGCCGACACATACATATAAAACAGAAAACGGATAATAAAAATAAATAAATGAAAAAAAGGAGAAAAGTTATATCACAATTGTCGCAAACAAAACACGATTGTGCGTCTTTATCACTATCACTATCATCACTCCATGGTCCCTGGACTGAAAGATTTGAGAATTTTGCCCATGGTGTTAATTGTTTGACTGAAACTGGGACTCAAATTGAGTCATGTCATTTTAGGTAATGATATTCAATCGAGTCACTGAAGGATGCTACCTGAGCTAAGCTCAGTGATGAATGCTATTAAATTCATTGCCAGCTTTCTCAAAATTCAAGATTTTACCAAATTGACATTTACACAAACACATAATATATGAATAATTAACGAATCCCCCAGCATCCTGTGTTAGCATAAACCCCAACAGTCTACTTAAGCAGCAGCATCTCCTGTGAGTCCGGCATTTTGAGGACGATCAGAGCATGGATCGAAACATTGAGTTGTAAATCCTCCAGTTCTTTTCAGAACTATTTACTACCTGCAGAATTTCACACTGGTGTCACCGCAAACAGTCTTTACTTACACAAAATATGGTTCTGAACTGACCTACCGCTGCACCTCATCAGAATACCTCATCAGGAACCACACATCTGAAGTGATCCCTGATTGTACTATTTCCCCCTTGGTCTAGTTACTACAATTTTACACTTAACTGATGCCGACAGGTCTCATGACTGAGCAGACGGCTGAAGTTTCTTCACATGAGCACCGTCAAGAATGTCTAGATGAGGAAGCAGTCCAGTAGGTCATGGTGATAACTGAGAATGTGTACAATGGAACAAGTTCAAAACCCTTCAAGATTTTTTCCCCGCTATGTTAAACAGCAATCTCTGGGTATTTTCTTTTTGTATAACGACTTACTATGTCGTTCGAACGACTTATTATGTACAAACGTCTACAAGTGACGGATTCAGACTATGAACGATTGACAAGCCCAAAAGTCTGTCGGAACATTACAATGCTGTATGATTTATAGTGCTCTCATATACAAACGGTATCAAGCGCTTTACAGTGATGCAAGTACAATTTGCAAAATACACAGTGCCCAAAAAAATAAATGAGTTTGAGAGATGTTTTAAATTGAGAATAATTATATATATACAATTCTAATCCAGTCTGTCAATCAAACAGCCATATGGGGATTATAAGTCGTCCATGACGATCGTTACTGTGACGGTCAAGCACGGATTTTAAGAAAGTGGCGTGACCAAGCCAGTATTGCTGAGGTAATAGACTATTATATATGATCTGTTTCCACGATATGAGTGAAAATTAGTTGCACAATTGTATTTGCTGGTATGGGACTTAATAAAAGACAATTTTTATAAATAAAAGTATTAGATAGTATGCCTTTTTTTGAAAATTTACAGCATTTTAATAAGTTACACCCAAGTGCTGCTGAATGGACTATTGTCACCCAGGGTACCCGTAGGTACCCAGGCAATCCCATCAGTCCCATATGTAGATTAGTAATACAGAAAGGGCTTTCAGTCACCCCCAGTTACTCCCCCAATGGTACACAGGCAATCTCACTGTCCTATATGTAGATTAGTAATACAGAAAGGGTCATTGTCACCTAGGGTACTCCCCCAACGGTACCCAGGCAATCTCAATCCTACTGCATATGTATGTTATATGGTTTTTTATGATTATACCATCTGGGAAATTTCATTCGAGTAAAAAGAAATGGACAGTATTTCTGGGGAATATCATCACCCATCATCCACGTAACCTCCCATCATGTTGTGACAAACTGAATGTCCAGGGAAGGGGTTCACACCTGCCCTAGCGGCTAGTGGAGCAATAGGAATGTTGAAATCATTCTCTGGCTCTCCAAATACATGACCTCATCCAGTGTTCTCAGTTTGGCTGCAGATACTCTATGCTCGTACTTCCTTCTGAGAATAAATTCACCAATCTCAAAATAAGGTATTATAATACAGTTAACGCTAAAAGCGGGATGGCTAACCAATTTAAACGCCCGAACCGGTAATTCAACCATTTAGAATGACAACTACAACTGAAATCAATATTTAAAAAAAATTTTTTAGAAGAATTTGCTGCTCATTTTTGGTTCTCTAGACTTTATTTAAGGACTTGACCCCTATAATAGACTATTTTGAAGTCACATTGTTATCATTTTGAAAAATGGTATTGTCGCTGAAGGAAGGTACGAAAACACAAAGACGCTGAGCCTACAGAAAAGTATCTATTAAAAAATATGTTTTGAAAGTAATGAACAATTAATGGTTAGTGTAATGGTCGATAATTGAAGATGATTTTCAGTTGGAAAGAAATTATAGGTTTATGAGTTAGAGAATTTACTCAACATGTTATTTAGCGTGTGTGGTGATTGACAGGAAAGTGATAATAGAATTAGATACTTATCAAATGCTCATTTAAGGTAATATCCTCCTAACTTGGGATTGTTATGAGCCAAAATATGATATCATCTGGATATTTTTGAAATTAGCATGTGAAATATACCAGGTGGCAATGGATAGACAATTTGTGATAAAATGTCAGCCTTTACTTTATAAATATAATCCCTGCGTCGCTGGCTCCAGGAGGGATGTCTTGATTTTTTCAGGTAAAAATCCTTACGGGAATAGCATTGTCAAGGGACAACATGTGGGTGAATAAATCTGTTTTATTATAGGTTTTCCCGGCCAATTTCGGAACAAAATCATTCAATTTGATACCCGGCTCATTCAATTTCGTTTGAAAATAAATGCTCAGCTACTTCTTAACAGTTAAAAAGAGTCATTCACTTGCTAACACCTGAGCATTCACTGATTAAATAAGATCATTCACTTCAACACTTGAGCATTCACTGACAAATAAGATCATTCATTTCAAATGAATGCTGTTCATTCACTTCGTCAACCAGCACCAACAGGCTGGTGCGCTTCGATGACTCTGAATTTGATTGCACCTATTGCGAAAATGTGGTAGATATTCAACATAATATCGAAAGAGAAACCCTAGTTGGATTGAATTATCAAAATCGCGTGAATTTGAAAGCGTGTTGATGAAATTGAATGATTTTTTGTTGAAATTGGCCGGGAAAACCTATAGTACTTCTAATCAATTTCTGATTAAATGTCTGTCCACGTTACAAACATAACATCTTAAAAAAGATCACATTGTAATTACTTAATTACTGAGAAAGTTTTCTCAATTTTTGAAAAGCATAATCCCAAGGCACTTGATGTACACAGAAAAATTATGACAAAGTACTTATTTTATTATTATGTCCCATGTTCCTCTAAAATGTCACACATGTTTACATGTTCAGGGATTTGCGCAATCTGCAGATTTCTAGCCTCGTTTTCGCCGACCCAGATTTTAACCCATGAAAGATAAGGGACTTTCAAGTGCAGCGACTTCTAATAGTCCATGTACACTGCAGCCAGAATGAGTTATTGATGGTTGCATACAAACCTGGTAGTTCACCCTTATATTTTTTATATGTACAGTGTTTCAATCAAAATTGTACACAGAACCCCAAAAGTCAGGTAATGTATTAATTAAATTTCACAGAGCATTATTTTTAAAGCGTTCCCCAAAATTTTGAGTGGTTTATTACTCCCACTTGATTGTTTGGGCCAAAGAAGAAGCTTGTTTTGTTACAGTATCTGTTTGTTGCGTGGAAATAAATTTGATCATCACTTTAACTTTTGGCTGTCCCCTACCTTTTCATTGTTGGCTTATTGGGTGTATTTATTTTGTTTATCTCAAAATTTTGCTGGCAATATGATACATGTTGCGGTATGAAATTATTGGGATACTGTACCCGTCATCTAACACAAATAATTCCTGTTGCCCAAATCCCAATTTTTAGTTATTCGACGAGCAGCGCAATCTCGAGATTGAGCACGCAATCTCGATTGGTGCCCACTTGATCAATTCGAGATTGCGCAACCTAAGATTGCCTCAAACATATTCATATTAGTGTGACAGACCCACCATCATAAATCAAGTATTCTAAAAAGGAGACTGTCTGGGTGAATGTGAAGAGGCATTCTGACTTATCATTCAGGGCCTGTCTAAAGAATATTTGAGGCCCCGAGCAAAGCAATGTACTGAAGCCCCTAACCCCTCGCCCCAACACAAAACGCAAAGAAGTGCTGGAGTGCTGCACTGTTGCTGTGCTGGCCCTGCCAGACGAACATGAAGGGCCCGATTGGGCTTTTCCTGGTCCAAATATCAATTTAAATTTTGCACAAGGGAAGCCCTGACGACATTAACGCCACTTGTTTAATAATATGAACCCACTTTATTTTCAAAGTGAATTCAAATTAAAATCAGGCCCCTCAACTGCCCAGTGTGTGCCCATGCGATAAGATGGCAGTACATTACTGTAATGACTTTACCTATTGCAATGGCTTTTCAGCAACTTGCAACTTTGGTCTCCACACTCGGCTATCAGAAGGTTGGCAGATTTGTTGAGAAGCACGGCAACGACTAAAAAAGATATTTTAGTCAAATTTCAGGGATAGGGATATTTTAAGAATTGTAAAAGAGATGGACACATTAATACTACTACTATCAGTTTTAAAAATTTTATCTCAGGACGTAACATGATAAAAATAAAAATAAATAAAAAAAATCATTTTCGGGGTCGGTTTGACGTCATCAATACTTTCATGACGTCACGCGGATAGCCGCTGGTTTTACGATGATAAAAAATCGATAATTAAAACTATATTAAAAATTAACATAAAAAAGAGACTTTAAAAAGTGAGATAATGAAATAACTATTATCTAGTTGTATAATAAAGATGCCTACACAGAAACAACTCAAATACGCATTGAAACAATTGAAAATATTTAATAGAGTATTCTGTAATAGTAAAATATAAAATTACTATTGATTAAAAAGACAATAAATATCACTACGTTTGTAGAATGTATGAAAAATATTTTCTCCTCATAGACTCATTTTTTAGCAAAACGGAGACGTAACTCATTCGCACGGTTATTACAGAGATTTGGTGAGGCTTTAATGTTGTTTAAAAAAAGTGACATAATGAATTAAATATTATATTGTTTAATAGTAAAGATGGAGAGAAATGATAATTATGTGTGAATGGCTTTAGTTGGTAAAAACTGCAAGTGTTGTGAAATGAGTATTCGCGATGATGTCTACGTTCACGTATCGATGGCGTATTCGGCTAGGAAAAAGTATATTCCACTGGTACGTTATAGATGTAAAATAAGTACAAAAGAAAAGGCGGGCTCGTGTACAAAATGCACGAGATATTAAACTGTAAAGGAGAGAAATCTAAACGCGTTGTTACAATAGAGTGATGAAAGAATTGTTAGAAAAGAATTATAAATTGCGCCGCTGGGGCGTACGGAGGAGGCTTCCATTAACGGTACGCCCGCTACTGCGAATGCTGACGAAGTAAGAAGTTGAATAGTTACCTCTTTAAACTCAAAAGTTTTTCTATACAATTTTTTTTCTGCATTACGCGCGAAGCGACATCAGAGTTTACTTGCAGTCGTCGGTTCACCTTTTGCGACACGGATTTTTTTCTTTCATTTTATAATATTTTTTCTCGCTCTTCAGTCACAGTACAAATTCTTCTTGACCGATGTAACCACCCCAAAGCTTTATCAACGTGGTTTTCGATCGTGTTGAGTTTACTCAACGCTAAAAATTACTAATGTGTTTTTAGCTTTTTTATACACTGATGGCAAATAAGAGCTAAAAGTTGCGACGCCCAACCCCAAAAGCTAAACCCTTTTCTAAAGTTATATCCAACGGGTGATGATACAACCGTAGCGATACTCATTGTTCCGATGGATCCGTCTTAATACAGCCCAATCTTCTGAGAGTTTCGCGGTTGTTACAAAGTGTTTATGATTTTATTATATTTTTATAATACCCCTCACGTTCGTTTATTTTTTGGAGTTCTTTTGAATATCGTAAAATTGTTTGCAATCGAAATGTTTTAGCGTTATTCGTCAAAGTAAATTGGATAGCGCATATTCGTTGATTCTATAGGCATGCTCTATTTTTATTAATAGTAAAGATTTTTAATCTTATGGAAAGTATTAATTGGAAATTTTTTTAATTTTATTTCTACAGTATATTCCCTGTATTCAAGCACTAAAAAGTAGCTTTTAAAATAGAATTTAGCATGATTTTCTTCACATTTATAATGTTCACATTACAAATTCTAAAATAACTCGGTTCATTACTAAAAGAAAATCTATCCCCCCCCTCAGGAAAAATTAATTGAATTTGGGGCTGCAAACTTTATCAAATTCTTCACTTTTACTATAGAATAACTATTATTATTACTTTGTCTATTTTGTATATAATGAATAATATAATAAATTTCCAATCCAAATACTTATTAGAAGACATACCAATAAACAGATTTTGAATTTGAAGGAACTGAAGAAACTCGTTTAACAAAAACTTTTCTAACGTTTCCCGTATTTTAAAACACATTTGTATTTTAAATGTTGAATTTCATCATCGAGAAATGAAACCTTTCATCCGTTGCGGAGAAGGAATATAATAAATGTTGGGGAGCGTAATCGCGCGTCGTTGAATGCGTGACGAAACTATCGGGTTTTAATAAACTGCGGGAAAATACAAGTACGTGGGCGCGGTCAAACAAGAAAAAAGGTTGTTTAAATATCGCGCCATCCGGAGTAATAACGTCGACTTTTCGATTAAAACTAATCGTAAAAATTTCACCTCATTTAGATATCCGTGATGTTCGTAAATTTCGTCTTTCGATTCATCGCAGCGATCAATTTAATATTCAGAATGGCTCACGTAAGCGCGACCGCTGGTCCAAAAAAAATACCGCTATATTTTATATTATTTCAACATTTAAAATAATGGGGAAACCGTGATTATGTATATTCCCTACTTTTGGTTATCTCTAACTCGAAAACTCAACTCGTTAAAAGTTCCCGAGTCGTAATTTTTTGCTAATGGATTTGTATATTGTATGAACATGCTTTTCAATTAAATGACGCATTCCTGCAAAGGCAGAAGAGTTTAAAATTGCAGGTTTTCCGTTGAAATAATTATCGGTCGGGAAATTTCATCGTACGAATGTAAAAATTTAAAAAGTTGTACGTCAATTTTGTTATATTTCTCCTGCGGCGGAGATTCATATGCAACCCCAATAAATTAGCTAACCCAGATGTAAATTTAATGCCTTAATTGCTTTGAGCTAATTTATGTGTATTCACCATTGATTTATCGATTTAAACGTTATCCAAGGCCTATTTTTGCTATAACTGGAGAATTCTCGACAATGTTGTAAAGGCCCGCTTCTGATAAATTTTTACTTCACTCACCACCAATCGTACGAATTAGTATTCTTCTTTTACGTATGTTGTAATATCCCACCCAAATGTTTACGCTGTGTAATATAATCGAGAGATTGTTCGCCGATTATCGATAACGTTTTCAAAAGAAATCGATCCACCTTCTTACCAATTCTCGATTTCAAACGTATTAGATACATTTTTTTAATATTAAACATTATATATATGAATGTTTTCCATTAGATTCAGAGAATTTTTACGTATTCGTACAGAGCAATCTGAAATTTTAAAGCGCCTCTCGATTTTTAACAATGATGGTGATTTAACGAGTATAAACATTTACGTAAACAAGAATGAGTTTTTAATGTTTCGTTTTGAATAATGCTTTTTAACGACTACAAGCTATTTCATGTTAAAAGCGATGACGTTATCGACGATTGGTATTCCCAACCTGCCCAAATTTTATCAAAATCAAATAAATTTTAGACGTACTGCGCCACGACGAATGCGGCGTGAGTTATCAACATTTAAACCATTTAAATAGATGATTCGTAGTTTTAGATTTTGTCTAATATCAAAGCCCAGATTACTTCAAAGAAATGAGCAGCCCCGCATCTTTTCCAAAATTCTACAACGTTTGCCATAATATAGACGTGAGCGTATAAGACTACGTAAAGAATTTTCACCCTTCTCAAACAACAATTGGAAACAACGAGTCGATTTAAATTCAAACGGATTAGGAACGTGCTTATTACGATATCGGTATCAAAGCGGCAATCAATAAATATAACAACTATAACAACAGTAGTTTAAGAATGTTATTTCTACCGAGGTGACCGATTACGATTATTACAAAACCGCGGACTAAATGAGTTTTAGAGACCATCCTTCGACCTATACGTGATCGCATCTTACTTCACACCAACACAGCCTGCTTGGTCAAAATTTATAATCGGTGAGTCTAAAGGGTTTTTACGGATGTTGGTACGCAACGAATAAACGACTCGTTAAGAACGTAGCATGCTTCTGCCGCGATTTTAGTGGAGCTCGCTACTGCCAAAAGCTCATTTCTTATCGGGTGGTACGGTTTAGACGACGCGCAACGCGAATTTATAACATAGTAGAAGAGAATTGACCTCCGGTCGATTTACAATCTTCATTCAACGATATCAAGACAGCCACAATACGCTCGCAGTAGTTTAAACTTTGTTTAGAGAAAATTTATAATATTTGAAGGACATGAATTCTCATGAATAGGTAATATAGGGTGATACAACAATAATATATTAATTCGCGATGATGGTTTATCTTTAGGGTTCAAAATTTTTAGATACAAATTCAACGCCAGTTGTTTTCCTATTTTACCTTTGTTAACGACAGCGAATCAATCATGTACGTAAAGATGATCTCAATTTAAAAAAAGAAGACGCAATCAATTTAGAAGATGCGGAGGCGATATGAATACCGTAGAAAAAATTTCTTTAATACTTGGTTTTGCGATCTTAGCTGGTGGCATATGATTTATGAATTGTTATTTTAACACGCTATCGCGTCACGTTTTTCTGAGCATAAGCTAAAACCATCTGAATTTCCAGCATGTTACATTAAATGTTCCGGGTCCACGCGACAATGTTAAAGCCGTTTTAATAACCCAAACCCTTACTATAATGATAATGGCTGGCAAAGCGGCTAAAGCTTATTCCCAGTTTAGATAATACATTCATGGATTTTAATGTTTTTTGTATCCACTTTTACACCGTCGCTCGGTGGCGGGTGGGAATGGTTTTCTGTGTAGGAGTTGCACATATATTGATAATCCCGGGTTTTAAAAACACCTTGGGCCTCTTAAATAAAAGTTTTTTTTAAATTTTTTTTCACCCAACGTAACATCTCTTCTTAATATTTTTTGAATAGTTTCAATCTCATTTAAATTTGACTCAAGAATATAATCATGCGCATCTATTTGCCTCTACGATTATCATCTACTAGTTCTCGCAATTTGACTATACTTTTTTATTGATTTTTATCAATCTCTTCTTCAGTCAAGTAATTACTTTTCATATCATAAATTTTTTGGTTTGAAGCGTTTTTAATTTACTTAAAGATTCAATTGTTCACCCTCGACTCGTAGCTACATAATGTTATCAAGGCCATTTTTGCCATTGTATGTTTAATTTGTTTGAGTGTTTTGATCTCGAACGTTGATATTTTTGAATTTGTATTGATTTTTCTACGCGTTGTTGAGGTATAGATGGTACTTTCACGACCATCTCGTTTTTATTACTATTTCGTTGTGTCTTTATAATGTTGTAGTTAGATTGAGAGTCAGAAAGCTAAAATCACTTTCTGAAGTTAAATCCTTTGATAGGACCTAATTTTTAAAAATCCACCGTTTTTAAATTAGTTAATCGTATTTCTGTATTACCTTCATAAAAAGTAACCACCCTCTTTCATTTAGTTTATACCAAATCTAGTATAGTCTTTTTATAACGTTTCTATAACCCTATACTTACATAAAATTCATCGACTATATCTTTACGTAATCTATTTTCGAGATAGGGTTTGGGTGTACTAAAATAGTTTTTGTCCATCAATATCACCCAAGTTGTTGGTACGCATTTCATCATCAAAATATTCATCTTCGCTGATTAAACATTGGGTCCAATTCATTAGATCGTGCCCTCCTTCTGCCATTTACAATTATCTTTTATTTTTAACAATCTATAACTTAAAACTAACTACACTACAATAATAATGATAAACTTCAGTTTTTGATCTTCAAGGAACGTAAAAATCTTCTTAATCGCGGTTCTGTCGTAAATCGAGGGTAAATTTTACCGTATTGGTAACTCGAGAATATTCTTGCATCGTTCGCAGCACGCATAAAACGTTCTTATCGCGCCCGATCTTTTTTGTATTTCATTGAAATAATCTATATATTTTTAAAAGTTTTTACTAAACGTCTCTAGCTTTCGAAAATGTTCCAAACCAAATCGTGACGTTTATGTTCTGTTTCCCGTCAGTTACGAATTACTAAATAAAAATTGATCTGTAAACGCTACGCGTTAATTACAGCGCCTCCAACCATCATCGCTACAGACAACTATTTATAATCGATAAACATAATTGTTAAATATAGTTTTGTAGATTATATATAAAAATTATTATATTTAGTCAACGTTAAATATGACGAGTAATACGTACGGAGATACGCTAGATCCAAACAGAAGAATAAGAGAACCCGAGGTGTAAAAGCGAAATGCGCCAAAAAAGTCGTCATTACAAACAATCCGAGTACCATAAACGAAAATCAATTGTTAACGGTCTGTTTTCCAACGAATGAACGACGTCATCGTTCCGAATACAACGCGATTAGCTTTCAACATTGAACCTGTTAGCGTCAACGATGAAAATAGAACGTTGCGTAAAATATCGGTAGAGCTATCGTAAAACACATAATCATTAAAATGAAGGAAATGAAATATTTAGTTTAGACGATGCGGATGTATTCAAATTGTTACAAAGACGAATGGTTAACCAAAGATCAGCGCGAAAAATTTAGTGTATCAAGGAACTGAAATCGAAAACGTAACTAAAATGAGAATAGACGCTAAAGGGATAAAGTCTCCCCGCGGGCAACGGTGAGGCGGATAAAGTTATCGCAGACGCGCAGTAAAAAATAGGTATTATATTCCGCTAGATTTTGAATTGTTAACTGATCATCAACCTCAATATCAGTCGGGTATAGGAGATCGATTGACTTACGAACCGTGTTTAATAAATTTGAAAATGTGATCAAAAGCACCGACGATAACGCAAAATATGTTATAAGTGAATTTCAGAATTTGAGGTTGTTCATAGGAACTCGCTAGGAACAATTAGGAACAATACAGCGGATAGAACGAGTATAATTGTTTGATCGCGTACTACTGAGAGAGCGTAACCATGTACAACAAAAAAGACAATGTGGAATATAAATTTAAACACCCCAGCAAAAAGTATGAAAAGGGAATATTGTTTCTATCTGAAGAACCCGACGTGAAAGAAAGTGTCAAAAGTTTATTAATCCAAAAATAACAAAAGTTAGTACATTTATCGAAGGCGTTCTAATCAACCCCCTAAAAAAATTTTACGCATGGAATGGGAAAAAAGATTAAAATCAACAATGGGGAACCGATTTATCAACGTTAAACTATCGAATTATTTACTTAATCGATAATGGTTTATTTAGATTTAAGAACGAGTACCGATAATGTATTGGTTAATGGAAGCGGGAAGACGAGTGCAAAACTTTGTCCGAAGGGAAATTACCATTCGTTAAATTGAAAAAGAAGCCGGAAGAGTGCGGGTGAACTAAATATGTATACTTTATTATCATGGACGCGCAATTCAAATATTAGGAAACTCAAAGCTTCGAATCGGCTGATTATTTAATGCTAATATTAAAAGAAATAAAAGTTACTTTGGGTCCAATATCGCTGCGTTAATTTGCGGACAAACGGATGTGGTAAAACTGAATTTGTTTTTAAAATTTATTGCTAAAATGAATATTTCAAATATTTTGAAAATATCGTTATTATTATGCCCTACCATTTTCAACAATGATGCGTACAAAATAGAAAATGGGTTCTAAACGACGACAACGTACACGTTTAATGATTTAAACGACATATCGCTGAATAGGCTATACAAAAATTTATAAAGGATGCTTTCAAAATAAAGAAACGTTGTTTATTATAGACGCAGATTGCAGCGCAAATAAACAGTTGCATTTTATAAAAAATATGACGAGAATACAAATGTATGATTACTCAATTGGCTTTTAGCGGTAGACACATGTGACACAGCTGTTGGATACTTACTCAAAAATATAATACAAAAGTATTGAAAGACTTTAGAGATCAACCAATGGATATGTTTATTTTATTGTAAAGATAGAGACTGTACGAATTGGTCTTTAGAGAAAAATACAAATCATGAGTTGAGTAAGGAAATTCATGAAAAAATTTAAAAGAGGTTTTAAACATCGTAAAATTTAAATTTTAAAAATGATCACCAGTTGGGAAACATGACTGAGTGATTACCGCCAAGTCGTTGTAATTACTCTAGATGGCCTTTAGATTACCCATAGGTTAATACTACTCTTAGGGTTACCTTAGATTATCTTTTAGATTACTCATAGGTTAAGGTAATTACCTAGATTACTCTTCAGATTACTCAGGTTAAGCGGCACTACTCTTAGGTTACCTCTTAGATTACTCTGTATTACTCATAGGGTTATGTAATTACTTTAGGCTATTTCTTAGATTACTTATAGGTCAAGAAAGATTGTCGTTTGTCTCGCATTTTAATAAATATTATAAAGCATATTTATAAATATGAATGCTGAACGAGTATTTACGAATATATCTGTTGAACAAGTAAATGATTTTATACATAATCTTAACCAACCTGTAAATACCCGCGAAAGAAAGACAAAAATTTGGTACAAGTATTAAACGATAATACTGAAAAGTAAAAGGTATATACCATAGTATAAAGCGGAACGAGTAAAAAGATCTAATGTTAAATCCAACGAGCTTTTTAAACGCTGATGGGGTTATTCAAACCAATTATTGGGTTCTTATATTTTAACAAATTTAATCGATTATTCTTCTTATATTAAATGGAAGAAGTACAAAAGGTATTAAATTTGTATTATACAAGACGCCACCATTAACGACGTTAGCATCAACGACGATAGTCATTACGGAAACAACGTCTTTATCGAATGGGGTTAGGAGTGAGACCTCTAAAAGTTTTCGGTAAAGAACCAAGGGTTATGATATTGCTTTATGATGACTGCGCGATACACGCGCAATACGAAACCAAATTAGTCGATATCTAGTCTTCGTGGTAGCGCCATTATAACGTTATACACAACTATTGGAGCTAGTTTAAATCGCATTACTGCAATGGAACAAATTTCAAAATTGATGATGAAGCAAACACTTACCGAAAAAAGATCCGTTCATTAATAGCATGCTTACTTGCCAACGTTGTGTGAAATACTCATAAGCATGGTATGTTTTCGCTCCGATCAGTTTCGCTGATTACGGCAAAACACGAAAAGAAAAGAAAGAATGATTTCAATACCTAATAAAAGCGATGGGAAACCAATACGACTGTACCGAAGGAGATTCCAGAACCAACACCAAAGACAGTATTGAACCAGCACCAAGTCAAAAAAACCCAAACAGAGTCCGCCGGTAAAAAAACCAGCTGAACTTAATAGACAGAAAACTACAACTCGCTAAACCTGCGAAAAGCGTTAACCATCGAAGGAAGAGAAGAAAACAACTCGTTAAGGATACAAAACGAGTTACAATTATTTTTATATTACATTGGAGTTATTGCTATTGGAGTCATTTCTTGTTTAGAAGCAACTCAGAACCAACATTTACGCTCCCGAAGATATGAAAATTCAACCCAACTGCTAGCATTAAACCTGCCATCACCACCCCTAGAGAAACTTGAAATGGGAAATAAAAGTTTTTATTATGTTTAAATTATAAACATGTCTTCACGCTATAAAGGAAACAGATCAAGCTGACAATTATCACAGCTCAAGAGACTCTTTTAGTAATTTTATATAATGCTAGGTGAAAATATTTAAAATGAAACCATTGATTTAGGAAAATCTTGATATAAAAGACGGTTAAAACTAACCGCGATGATTACATTAAGCGGTGCGACGCAATGTGGTTAGTGACACAAGGGAATTTTAATTAAATTACTCATGTCTGCTGAATAGAATGTTAAAAATAATACGGTAAATATTAATGGATGGTTGAAAACTATCCAACGCTTATTATAGTCCGGAGAGATACTACAGTGTCAATCACAATCATAAGCTGGCTGGAAGAAATGATAAATGTAAACCTGTTCGACGATGGATAAAAAGCGCGCTGTGGCAAATTTATTTACCTATCCTAAATATACCTGAGACCAACTAGTAGTAATAGTAATGCTTGAAAAAACCAAACGAGGTCTACCACAGACTGTTGTTTCTTCCTGTACGAAAGTCGGTAGAATTACGCAAGTACGCGTTAATGGTCGTGGATGAAGCTAGCAGATATAAAGCTGCAGCACCTTTAATCGGATAAAACAGTTACAAGAGTAAGCGATGCTTTTAAAAAAATTATTGAGCGATCGCCGTTATTTACGAAATTATAAAAAGTCGACCCTGAAAAGAATTATGAGCAGCGTTAATGCTTTTACGAGCGACATCGAGTTGAAATTCAGCGAGGAGAAGGTAATCACAGAGCTCAGGGTATCGTTGAGAGATTTAATAGAACTTTTGAGCGAAAATATTTTTTCGCATCAATATTGTCAGAAATGTCAAAATGTTATGAAGCGAGAGAAGAGAATGGGCTAAAAAGATTACTGGCGGTTGTAAAAGCGTTAAACAATGAGACGACTGATTGATTAACTCAAACCAAAGACGCTATTGAAAAGTATAAAGAGCAAAATCCAGCATCACTGGCAAAAGAATGAAAAAGAATCGGCTAAACTCACAATGGTATTTATACGCGCCTGTAAGCTGAAAAGATACGACGTAGAGCGAGCGATCCTATATGGAGTTGAAAAAATTTATAGAATATCTAAAATGATGAAGCTGCTAATCAACCCATATTGTATTAAGTGTAGAAGGAGTTCCCACGGTTTTGTAAGAGAAGAAATACAAATTATTCCTAGAGATACGATGAATCCCCCAATTTCAACGTCCATCGTTAATCGAGAGATCACTGTAAGCAAGATGTGTATTCCGTCTTCTAAAATGTATCTCATCTAGAGTGATAGTGATATTTTATTTATCTTGTTGTATATAGTCTTAGGTTTACGTGTCCAATAAAATCATGGGGTGACGTAGAGTTTTTTTTAAAATAAAACTGTTTTATATCGTCGTGATTAATATTTTGTTGTAAACTGGTCTTTAACCTTAGCTTTTCTTATTTCAGCTATCTGAAGGTAAGTATAGAAGTATTTTGGGTCTTAAACAAAACAATCTCAGAAATTGTGTTTTGACACCTGTCTTTAAATTACTGATCACCCTTGTTTTCAGAAAACAGAAATGACTCTTGGTCATAAATTACTAAAATCGTATAAATGCTTATTCTTTTCATATCTTTGTAAACATTTTTCGTTTTTAAATTTTCCCAACAATAATATCCGTATCCAAATCAACTGCAATTATTACTTATTTTTTACGGTATATCGTAATAAAATCGTACATGTGAACCTTTAGATAAATCCAGACTATTCCAATAATGATCAAGCGGTTGAGTTTGATATTTGTTTTGTGCATGTGGATCGCAACCATCTAATATTTGTCTTAGCTCTGTAAAATATGGTTTCGCATGAACCTGCGAATTTCATTTTCCGATTTTACCGCGAAATGCTTCAAATGGCGTTACGGCGCTTTCGTACATTTTTCCATCGTTTTTCCAAAACCAAATTGTTCAAGGAGCCTGTACAAAATCTTTTCTAAATTCACTACGTTATCTTTCTTTAATTGTGTATTTAAATCAATGTAATGATTTCATCCAACATGATCTATCAAACTGGTAAAACTTTTATGAATTTTGAAGGTTTATCTGATGTTAAATACAATATAAAATTACGATAACGAAGTATCGTAGTTTTTCCTTGTTACCCAATTTGGTACTAATTTAGCAACGTTTGAGCGGGGTTTATCTTTCGTGATGATGTTTTGATAGTTGCTCATCCATTCTTTCGGTACTATCAACGACTCCGGCGCGAAGGGGAAACGCATTGTGAGAATCGTGTAATTCTTTCAGGGTTCTAAATCAACTCCTAAATGTATCCTTTATTGTTTTTTAAATCCATCTCTCTCTCGAGTTTATTAATTTGTTTTTTCTCAACGACAAAATTACCAGTCGGTAAAGGTTGACTCATAGCGTCGCCATAAATATTTAGCGTCAAGTCCATGGGCCAGGATCGTTGGTTTCGTTTTATCGTAGTCGTTCAAAATTCATTATTTGTTTCTCACGCATCGTTTACTCACCATGCACGTTCCTCCGCGCGTGCCTTTTCATAAACAACGCATATTGACATCTGTAAACAAATCTAAAATTTGTTTGAATATTTTAACAGCGTCCCAACTGCAATTCCGACCAGTATAATAATGAGCCGATCTTAATCGGCAAAATTTTCATACAAATATTTCTAAAGTTTTCAACATCCGCCATCAAGCAGTATCGGTAATGCATTCACAAATCGTGATAATCACCCAAGTTTTCGCCAAACCCAAACTTACAAACGTTTTAGCGTGCTCGTATTGAGTGACGGCATGTTACTATCGTTTAACCAAGGTAAAACGATTCTATCGATAGTTATGCTCATTTGAAACGCCCAGAGTCCATACTCAAAGATAACAGCCCTTGCTTTTTAAAAGATTGAATTTTTCAGAGTCGGGTTCTAGTTTACGAGTAATGTTGAAAGAATTGTTTCGATTGTACGAGCTTGTCCAACGAAGTTGAAAAAAAATTGAGCGCTGTCTATAAATCGAGTTGATTAATCTCGAAAGAACATACGATTCATAATTGTTTGGGAATAATTTTATTTTTCCTCCCGATGAGACCGGCGTACTGCATAATGAGATGAGTCAACCTCGCAAATTATGAAATACGACTGGAATTTTAGTTATCTTTGGCTTTAAACTGAGTTTAAAATTACAACAATTATGCGCAGCGCCTCTATATTTTCCCGGTAATGTGACAACGATCTCAACCTTTTCCCACTTGAACTTGTTGGAGGTCTTCAACAAACTTATTTTCGCATACCCAACACTCAAGCAGAGTCGTAATCTGCCAGTCTTCTTCAGTCATGTTTAATTTTTAGATTTTTAAATATCTCGTTAATCTTTTCTTTTCTTTTGTTAACTCATATAAAAAATGTTTAGATGCCTTCCTGTAATGTACCTGGAGAGTTACTTCAAAACCATCGCAACAACAAACGACGTACGAATAACCGCAAACAACGTACCTGTAGTTTCTAGTATTGGTATCATTTATGTCAATGATCTTTTTTTAATAATACTTTCAAAAAGTCGGCGTATAATATGAATGGGAACTTTTCATCTTTTATGAGTATTTTTTAAAACTCATTTTATCGTTTATACCCTTTAGGCATTTCGATAGTCAATGGTCTGGTTGCTCCCAGCACATTTTATGTGTCTTCTGACGCGCTTCTGTCAGAGAACCCTGAAAATATCTCAACAAAATGCTTAATGATTTTGTTGTTTGTTTGATCGTAAAGTAATTTATTCAATACTCTTAATCCAAATGTGGTGAGAATTTAGCTCCTTTCTTTCTTCTTCTTTTATGAATCAATAAAATTTATAAGATCCATTTCGCCGGTTGATCGCTAACTCGATAAAACCATTATCACGTTTGACCCATAACCCAAAACGTTTATCGCCATTGTTTTGTTTCTTCACCGCTTAATTTGATTGAGGGAGTTATGTCGATGTTATTAAAATTAAAAACCGTCCTCATTGGATATTTACTCGTTCTTCTGTATTTATTATTATTACTTTTCAATTGAAAATGTTTAAATTCTATCGATTTTCTTTATGTTTATTATAACTACGAATCGCCCATCGCAAACAATCGTCGTCTTTGTTTTTTACGTTGGTACGTTTTTATTTTAATGTAAATGGGTAGATTTGGCAAGAACCTCTTAGAGGTTGATACTTGCTAATTCTGTCGTTCATTCCAACGATGCGATCTATTACCCATCCACTACCTTCATGCGTATATCTTTCTAAAGTTCCTGAATTTGTGTGTTATCGTACTTTAATATATTTATAGATATCATGTAACCTTAAACAAATTGCCCATTATTATGAAAATTTGGGTTAGCTCATCATCGCCATATCTGGTTTTACTTCAAGTAAATTTAATTGTATATAAATTATAAACTTTAATGATTTAAAATCCTTTCAAGTCTTTAATAACCTCGGCGATGATGGGTTGAGTTACAGCTCTCAAAAATATTTAAATCTTTCTTTTTGCTGTGATTCAACGGAACAATTAAATGTTGACGTAAATAATCACCACCACACCGGTGGGGTTTAAATCAACTTGGTTTTCTACCCAAACCTATAAACAGTGTTAATGTAGTCTTTTTTTAATCAATTTCCCTTTTTCCAGAACCGTATGGTAACTCAATATTTTCTCCCCCTTACGCGCTCTCGTAATTTTTTAAATTTAATTTCTTTAAATTAATTCTGATAAATTTAATTCATACGATGGTGGGTACATTTGTTTATTTATATACTTTTTAACCGCGTTGTAATAAGAACGTTTATCAACTTTATTCTTCCAGTTTCTCACTAGAAAAATTGGTCCGTGTTGTTGGGTAAAAACTTTCAATTCTTTCAATGTCCATTTCGATAAAGGTGTAGGCATCTTTATTATACAACTAGATAATAGTTATTTCATTATCTCACTTTTTAAAGTCTCTTTTTTATGTTAATTTTTAATATAGTTTTAATTATCGATTTTTTATCATCGTAAAACCAGCGGCTATCCGCGTGACGTCATGAAAGTATTGATGACGTCAGAACCCATTTTTGAAAATGATTTTTTTATTTATTTTTTTATTTTTTTATCATCGTTACGTCTGAGATAAAATTTTTAAAATCACGATGATGATGATGATGATGATGACGTCATCTCTTTTTAATTCTTAAAATATCCCCTATCCCTGAGAGAATTTGACTAAAAATATCTTTTTTAGTCGTTGCATTAGCTGCCTCAACAATCTATACTACTGGTTGTCAGATGCCATTTGCCTGATTGGAAAGAAATCTGATTGCCACTTTTATGGGTTATTTTGGGAATTTTTTTGCAAAATCATAACCAGTTAAAATTATTCTATCGATTTTGGGGGTTAAGAAAGCGAAAGTTCATTATAGAATGCAGGGCCACACTGAATGTTACTCATATAAATTATGTAATCTTGACTCTAAAACACACAACTGCAGCCCTCAACAAATTCAAAAGGAAAATTATTTCCTGCATTCATAGGTACTCCAAAACCACCTTAGAAATCCACTTTAGATGGTTTTCGACTTAATTTATTTCCTCTTAAAAATCTCCCTTCAGAAAATAGAAGATCCTATTATAGTTGCTACCAGCATGTACAATGACCGTGATGTTGGTCACTTGCGGAGCGACAGATCAGACTGATATGACTTATGAGGAAGTCATATTGTATGCTCAAAAATGCCTTGATTTTCATGAAATAAATATCCTGGAACACCCATAGTCTATTATGTCCATCGTCATCCATATGTTCTCCACCTACTGGTTAGGTAAGATTACATTATTGGTTATATTCAATGAGAAAGTATGGTCGGATACGACATTCCACCTGTTTATTGGTTATGTCCTATTAGCATTGTATTTCTTGAACATATCAACTATGAGCACCAGACGATCAAGGAGAAACAAATTGTTTTGAAACATGACCCCACTTCAGCCTATCTTGTATATCACACTTTGATCCGCAACGCCGCAGCCCTCGGGAGCACTCTCGCCTCTCACAATGACGTATTGAGGTTTTAAATTCCAAAGAAAACCCTATGTCTCTTCCCTAAGAGGAAAAATAAAACAAATCAATATATTTTTTTAAATAACAATAATATTCTTTAGTTTCGTAGGTCCCTCTAGTAAAGACAAAATTATAGAACTGGTAATTTAAACTAATTAAAAATTAAAATAGTATTTTTTCTTTGTGAAAGTTGATGATAGTATCAACCGATGGTATCAAACTCCCTTTCCCAGGAAGACGATCAGAGTATTACCGATCGAAACGTCCAGTTGTAACCACCAGCTTATTTCAGAACTATTTATCACAAAAGAGAATTGTTCACATGATGTCACCACAAACAGTCTTTACTTTACTTAAAAGGACAATCTCGTTCACAACCAGCAGGGCATGGAAAATCAGAGTTAGTTTTAGATTAACTCAGTGACTTGAAAACACTCCCACATGAAAAGGTCACTGTCATTACTGTTGCTGCCACAATTTAGCCAGTAATTTTCAGTCAGTGTACTTATCTTAAATTAAACTAGGGACACCGATTCCATGCCCTGTTGAAAGTCTGCTCTGATCGTGACGACAGTGTCCCTTAAACTCTCCTTGCAATTCTTGCGGTATTGACGGCACTCAAAATCGCTGCTATTTTGGAGCAATACTGTTTTGGACTATAGGGACAATCGTTTGAGCGAAGGTAATGGCAAAACTATTTCCAGGCAGTCCATCCACAATTTAGATTTTTGTAGTGACAAACTGTTTTAGATATTATTCGACGGTAATGGTCACTTGTTTTGGTTTTCAACAATAGTTTCAAGGACGCTACTTCCTGTTTATGTTCGTATGAAACTATAACGTAGTTCATTTCGTGAACGTGATTGATGCCAGGAAGGCGGTAAACGTGCCGTTTCAGCTTTGTGTGCTCAAGCCAATGCGTTGACAACAGCTTATCTTCAACTCGTTTTCCCATTTTCCATATTTCTGCAGAATCACGTCTCTTCTGCCCTCTCGCCGTTATCGCACGGGTGCCAACTCGACCGACGCGACTCTTAAAACAAATACATCGCAATATGCAGGCCTGCACTGTAGCCACATACACGCACATTACTAATAAACAGAGAAAGGCATTAATGACAATGTGCTTAATTATTTTATTCTCGGTCCCATGTTATTGTTAAGCAGGTCTAATTTAAAATCCCACTGCTGACATTTTGATTCTAATGTTTTCAGTCCTATAGGTGGGGTTTCTCTGCAAGGCTAATTGAAAGGGTTACAATTAACAAACCTATTTTGTAATACGGCATCAGATTTATTGAAACAATGTTTTCCATACCATGGATGATGAAGTTTGCCACAATTCTAATATACAGTAGTGTTTAGAATTTAGAATTATTATAGAACAAATTAATTACAAAAGGATTTTGCTTTGTTCTAGCATTTTCTAGAATTAGCAAAGAGAAACACGTCATGGCCACAAGAAGGAGGTTATAAATGAATAATTATTTCTGCACAATATGTCATAGTAATGTGACCGCCTGGAGAGGCTGGGAAAAGTATTAGTGTTTATGTTAAATTCAACACCATGAGGGTAAAAGCACAACCTTCATATCGACGTGGCTGCGCTAGTGCTCCACTTCATACATCGACCACGATCTGTGAAGTTTCGTCAACATTCATCGTGGTTGAATCGCCCAGTCATGGTGTCATGCCCCATGCTATAATACCCTACCACTCCACGCAATAGGATAACTTAGCAGCAGTAGCCAACGCTTATCAGAACTGTCGCTTTTCATCGAAAACATCTTCATTTTGCAGTTTTAAAAGAAATGTCATAAATAAACGTTGTATATGATGAATGGAAAGTTCTGTGTAAAAATTATGATTTTATTTTATTAAATGGCTAAAAAATTAATATAGTGTCATATACACTTTTCAAATGTTCCCAAAATGTTTGGTGCGACATTGCAATATTCTAAGGCATTTCAAATGTTCTTTAGTCATGTCAATATAATGTTGTGCTCATCATAATATTTGAAGAAATATTCAAAAAAGTAAAATTAT
>CM055819.1:15289513-15332639 GCA_029582265.1 Zoroaster sp. YZ-2022
AATGAGTCATCAATCATCGGTCCATTTGAGTCAATGTACAGACAATGAAAAAACTATTGAGGCTGTTCTAATATATTGTTTACGTTACATATAGTCTCATAAACATGCTTAGGGTATGACAGTTTACACAATCTTATTGGCGGAAAGGTGATCGCAAAGTGTTGCATTAACGGCCGGTAAAATTCCCATTCTCAATAAAAATCAGAGCAGTGAATATGTGCATTCAGTGCCTGCTGTTACATTAAGCATGTGTGCGACCAAAATTGAAACAAGTGATGAAGTTTGTTTTGTATCACGCTGACTGGTTTCAGTTTCCCCAAAACGTAAATTTCCTCATTTCTAGTCAGCATTTTATACAAGGTTTAAAACATTTAGGAGCCAAGACTATATATCATATTGAACTGAAACTTGTCCATGTTGTCCATTATTTAGTCTATTACATATACATACACATAGTGTGCAGGCCATGTAATTATCTACTCCAATTTGTACTCAATAAAAAATGGACAGTTCATGACGTCGTATTCCACAGACTGATGCGCAACATCTGGAAAAGAAGTGCATCCATAGTGACTTGCCAGAGTACACAAGATAAACTTAATTCACCCGCGTTAAATGCAACACTGTGCTGTAAGCGTGCCAATAAAGTTAATGTATTTGTGCGACTCCCTGCTGTAGCTACATGTAAGTGTAGATCACGTTCCGTTTTCTTCTTGAACTGTGTCAAGCGCTTATCTCATGATAAACTAAGGCAGACTTACAATCCTCATTGTGCTAAAAACAAAAGTGTATTTTTGGCTTATGTCTTCATCCTAACAAGTCCTAACATGTCTAAATATATATATATATATATATATGTTGTTATTTTACAGTTCAGTTAATGATTACCTGTCCTGTGGATAGAACAGTAGATCCTGCAAATAGTCAAAATATTACGCTCGGTCAACCAGTTTTCACGGGGAACACAGGAAATGTAGTGTTTAATCACTATACTCTTGAAGGGACAGACATAATGCGCCTGGATCAAGTCCTGAATGCCTCAGCTCCCTCTGTCACAACGATACTTGTGCATGCTGTGGATCAGACTACTATGCGAGGAGTGACATGCACCTACAATGTTACCGTCATGGCACCAGGTAAGAATACTTGTAAAGAGGTTTGTGCTGTATGGGGCGCTATTTGTCAAATAATTATTTAGTCCATTTTTACATGGTTTTCCCATAGTTTTAGCTCAGTAATATTTTAAACCATGGATTTGTGTTCATTGCTATTTTTATGGTTTACATACCATTAAAATAGCATTTTGCGACAGCTTCATAGTTTATAAATCATGACATTTCATGGTTTATAAATAATAATAATTAACAAATACGTGTATTTTCATGGTTTACAAACTATGGATATTACAAAAATACACCCTCTTCTATGGTTTATAAATAATGAAAATAAACCATGGCATGCAATTTAATGGTTTATAAATAATGAAAAATACACGATTGGACACTTTTCTATGGTTTACAAAATAATAATGAAATTCATGCATGTTTTATAAACATTATTAACGTTGCATAAACAAAGTTAAATTTACCAGGTTATATAAATATTTCAAACCAGGTCTAGCCTGAACCCTGTCCCTATATCGCTATAAAGGCCGGCCACTGATTTAATATAAATCAGTGCGGCCAGCGCAGCACCAAACTGAAGCTAGCCACGAATTGGGCCAGTGTTATGTACTCAGACAGAGAATTACATATACAGTGCACTTCTATTTTGATAATTATCCAGAGTGGCTTTATTGTGTCAACAGAGGGCGCTATTACAAGTTACTGGAATATCTCACACTCCACCTCTACTCAAAAAACTTGTTATACAATCACAGTGTCAATCACAGTGTCTAAAATTAAAACCATAAGACATGAGTCGTTTTCTCAATCATTTTAAAAGAAACACATCTATTTAAGATGATATCATAACCTTCCAAAATATCTGAAAGCTTTTTCAAAGGGAAATGAATTTTAGGTTAACAAATTTTTCCTTTACCTGTTGTGATAAATAAGATACTGTATTACTTTTACCATAGCCACTGAAAACTTATCAACCTGGAAACAACAACAAAAAACAACCATTTGGTTATGTTGATCTCCCTACTGTTGCAATTTATAAAACTATTACAACGCCTTTTTTTGGTTTACATGGATTCAATGAGTCTGTCAGGTTTTTTAATCACTCTTTTAGGATATTTTCCCTCTCAAGTATGTACCGGAAATTGGGGTGTTACAGGTGTTTTGTGGATTCCTGTAACTCAGGTTGATCACTTTCAGACTCACACTGAACTGGCTCTGCTTGTGTACTAGGGACTTGCGGCATTAGTTGGTCACTTGTACTTCCAATGATGACTGGTTCTGACCTTGAATAAGTCATTGACAAATCTGTATTCCCATTTTGTGAGGGAAAACTTGCTTTTCCAGCGTCAAGCAAGTGATCTGCATGACAATGCCTTAGTGTTGTCAAGGGACCCAACCTCTTTGCCACAATACCTACAACATACCGTTCTCTACCGCCCCTGAAATTTTGAACCATGACTTTACCTCCCTTATCAAAATCTCGGATTTTCATGTTTGGTGTGTCGTGAGTAGCTTTTTTCTTACTTCGCTTTTCACAAACTCTACCAAGTACATCTGATTTCAACAAACTAAATCGTGTTCTAGGCGCATGTTTAAACAATAATTCATACGGTAAACACCCTGTTGAAGACTGAGGTGTAATGCGATAAGCCAACAAAAAAATGTCACGCCGATGACGAACAGAGACCTTTGGATTCTTTCCAAAATCATTTTCCAACATGTATTTTTTTTAGTGCCTTTTTGGCAATTTGAACACTTCTCTCTGATGCTGGATGGTAAGGAGGCACGCGTGTGTGCCTTATTCCATTCTTACCAAGAAACAACTCAAACTCTTCTGAAGTGAATTGAGGTCCATTATCCGACACTAATTGTGCCGGTAATCCAAAAATCGCAAACCAACTCCTCAGTACTTCAATAGTCCGTACACTAGTTGTGCTAGTCATACATTCAACATTAATCCACTTACTATAACAATCAATTATGATCAAATAGTGTTTCCCTTCAAGCTCAAAGAAATCAATATGAACTCTTTTCCATGGTTTATGTGAATTTGTCCATGGTACAAATGGTGCCTTGGTTGGAGCGTTCCTCAGAGACAAGCATACTTCGCAATTTTTCGCTATTTCTTCAATGTCTTGATCTAACTTTGGGTACCAAATTCCTGTGTGCTCTTGATGTAACTCACAACAAGTCTAGCTCTGAGACTGGGAGGAATTATAACTCGTAACCCCCACTGAAGGCAACCTTGGTCATTACTCAACTCGTTCCTTCTCACAAAATAATCCTGTATGTCTATATCTTCATTGTGCTTTGGCCAACCATTCATGGTATAATTCAGTACCCTACTGAGTATTGGATCTTTGAGTGTTGCTTCTCTGATTTCCCCAGCCGACACAGGTAAGTTATCTGTATACGTAAAGTAGTTCATGTGAAGTTCACTCGCTAAATTTCCCTTACATGTTACAGGGAATCTTGATAGAACATCTGCATTTGCATGATCTACTGACCTACGATACTTAATATCATACTGATGTGGCATCAATATTAAAGACCATCTTTGCAATCTAGCGGCAGCCAAGGAAGGAACTCCCTTCTTTGATCCAAAAATAATTGTGAGTGCCTCATGATCAGTGTACAGTGTAAACTTACCGGTATTTCCATACAGGTATTTGTGAAATTTGGTTACCCCATAAATGATCGCTAGTGCCTCTTTCTCTATTTGAGAATAATTCTGCTCAGTTTTGGTCATAGTACGCGATGCATAAGCAACCGGTTTTTCGTCTCCATTTTTCATGATGTGAGACAACACCACTCCTACCCTTGTGGTGACGCATCACATGTCAAAATCAGAGGCTGTTTTGGATCATAGTGAACCAGCACCTGTTCACTCGTGAGTACACTCTTAACTGACTGAAACGCAACTTGACATTCCTTAGTCCAATTCCATTCCACCCTTTTCGCAGCAAGTAATATAATGGGACACACAACTTTGACATGTCTGGGATGAACTTACAATAATACACAATTATCCCAATAAAGGTTCGCAACTCGTCCACATTTTGGGGGACCTTGGCTTGTGCGATTGCCTCAATCTTCTCCTTAGTTGGGTGAATTCCCTCACTGTTTATGATATGTCCCAGATAGATCACATCACCAACCATGAATAAACACTTGTTTCTCTTAGCTTTGACTCCATACTGTTCTAATCGGTTCATAACTTCATCTAGAGTCTTCAAGTGCTCTTCTTTGCCCACGCTACTGATAAGTATGTCATCTAGATAGCATACTACACCTTTCATCCCACTCAAAACCCTGATCCATAACATACTGAAATATTGCTGGAGCTGTGCTTACTCCAAAGGGCAATCTTTGATACTGAAATAATCCCTTGTGTGTGTTGATTGTTAGAAGTTCTTTACTTCTTTCAGTGAGCTCCACTTGCTGATACGCATTTGACAAATCTATCTTACTAAACACCTTGCCTCCTGAAAGTGTAGCAACTAAATCTTCAGCTGTGGGTAATGGGTATGTATTTGTCTCAACCACCTTATTTACAATCTGTTTATAATATCCACAAATTCTAATACTCCCACCAGCCTTGGGAACTACAACAACTGGAGCGGCCCATTTACGATGGGTTATCTTTTTTTATTACACCACACGACTCTAGCCTATCCAACTCTTGGCTTACTGCTTCCAATTGAGCATTTATAAGGAACTGGTCTTGCCTTACAAAAATAGGCCTGCTGTCTGGCATTACAGCAATCTCTGCTTGTTGGTGTTTGATTTTGTCTTCCGACCCATCAGCTGTGAACACTTGTTCATGTTTCCTTAAAACTTGCTCAACTTCTGGTTTTACGTTTCGGATATTGAACATTTCATGCCAATTGAGCTGGATATGCTTCAGCCAGTCACGTCCCAGTAGTGCCACTTTCTTTCCGGACACTATACAACAAGTGGTAACTTCCACTCTGTCCCTTCATATTCTACATTTGCTTGCATATGGCCCAGCACTGGTATGTTATTTTCAGAATAACTTTTCAATTTTAGACTTGTACTTTCAAGTGGTACTGAAGATGAAAACTTTTTGTAATCAATCTCTGAAATGACTGTTACTGATGCTGCAGTATCAACCGTGAATGTCAAAGGAATTCCACAAACCTTCAACTCAACGTCCAGTGCGGGGACATATTCAGTATTACTACTAGTCTTACATATGTTTTCATTTTCAGTGTTCGTTGCAAACAATGTTCCTTGTTCCATATAATCTATGTAGTCTTCTCTGTCTGTCTCGCCTGTCCCTATAGTCTGAGTTTGATTGACAGTATGTGCCTGTGCTGAACTACCTCCTCCACGGTATCCATGACCATGCCCACGCTCTCGACCACGACCACATCCACGTGTGTTAGTTTTATTCTGTCGGGGCTGATCCTGTCCTGGCTGTGCTCTTCTCCGACTTCGATTTGGGTCACAAGCTCTCTGTATGTGACCAATCTTATTACAACTGTAGCATTTTGATTGGAGATGTGGACATATATTGGGGTAGTGTTCTCCATGACAGCGATAACATTTCAATTGTCTGGACTGCTGCTGATTTCTGCTCACCCTTTGCTTGTAAGCCGACACCTTATTGATGTCTGTAATGTTCCTTTGTAGGTTTACACTATCTTCTCCGCCATTTCCATGGCCAACGCCTCCTCACATGCAGTATTCCATGTAAGTGCGTTGCCTTTGCTCAGTAGTTTGGACTGGATCCTTCTATTGTGAAGTCCGCCGACGAAGGTATCTCTAAGGTCTGTGTCTAACTCGGCTCCATATCCACAGTACCTGGATAACTTCTTCAACTCATTTATGTAGCCGGCAACCGATTCTTGCGGTTCTTGGTGGCGTTTCCGAAATGCCATCCTTAGTGCTATTTGATTCCTTGTCGATGAGTAGTAGTTCACCAGTATCGTGGTTAATTCATCATACTGTTTTTCTGACGTCACAATCTCAAAGGCTGATGACCCTATCATCGCGAAAAAAACATTCACATTATCTGCATCAGCAATGTTATTTGCCTTTATCCATATTTCCAACCGGCGCTGATAATTATGCCAATCCTCTTTGGTGGCCTCAAACCCGTCAATGCTTCCAATAAATCCTCTACCATGAGGTTCCGCCATCTTGGATTTATATTTTTTTCAAAACACACTGGGGCAAAAACTTCCTGTTTTTACTCAAACGTAACGAATTACTCACACCGATACGTCAAAAAGTGTGCTGACTTCTGTTAGGACTCTGGAGATCCACTGGGTTTAAAAGGAAAAAATCCCTTATTCGTCGCCATTTTTGTTATGTACTCAGAGAGAGAATTACATATGTGCACTTCTATTTTTGATCATTATCCAGAGTGGTTGTATTGTGTCAACAGAGGGCGCTATTACAAGTTACTGGAATATCTCACAGCCAGAATTGCCAGTCGCTTTTTATATGATCTAATAAGACACTAAGTGACCTGCAAATTTACTGAAATTAAAAACAAGTGTGGCGTACAATGTGTTTTTATGATTACCAAATAACAATTTGATTTTAATAAAAGGCAATTGGTAAGTAAAGTGATCAACGTTGGTAAATATTGTGTCCCTCTCGGGCCATGACATTTTTTTTAAATAGTGTTTTCGTCCACAACGTGTAATTCCGGTGAGAAATTTCAAGCATGGGGGGGGGTGTTCGATTGCATACGTGGCCCGGGCCCAAATCCCCAAAAATATTCCACAATTACTTTAAGGCTTCTCCATGATCGCGCGGCCGTAAAAAAGACGGATTACCCGAGGTTCGAACCTACAACATTTGCCTATACTATAGTGCGTCGCTTGTCCGTTCGTGGCGCTGCTTCTAACCATTTTTCGTCTGCGGGTCCAAGCGGGTTTGACGAATTTCTTCAATAATTTAAAGCCAATTACAGGGATTACATCACACTACGACAGGTGAGTAAACCGCATTTAATTCCAAGGCACATCTGACCGGCCACTGTATCTGATTTTACGTAATGGAAAGGTTTTAATTTCATATTAACTTATATTTTCTATTGGACTTAAGCGTCTCCACTGATTTCATTATGGAAAATATTATTATTAATAATAAACTTGTTTTCAGTGCTTGCACCTAAAACATGCCAGACCTTTCGATCGATAAAGTTTGGCATCTAAGTTGTAAGTGGTCACTTGATCTCACAGCCTGGAGCGAGTAACATCGCGGAGAATCCATCTTCCGGTTCCGTAATTTTTATTTGGAAAGTTCCGATTTATTTGTCTGAGTTTCCAAATTTCGGTTTCGTTGCAACATTCGATTACGAACTTCGTTAAAACAGTATACGTAATTACTACACGTTTGTATAACAAATCTTATCGGAATTTGGTAATTCACTGTGGAACCTAAAAATATGAGCTAAAAATGGCTAATTTCATCGAATTAATTGAACATGTTTTCATTTCAGAAATGGCTCCAGATTGCATTTCCGGCAATCCAGTTTTCAAAATTTTATGGGGGAGGGCCCCAGACCCCCGTTCGCCCCCTTAACAAAATCCTGGCTACGCCACTGCCTCTGTACCTCATCTGAATTCTAGTAGTGCTGCAACAATTCAGAACTCTATGGTGGATGCATGCAACCTTAGTTGTTCACACTATCTTATTAACAATTACTGGCCCCAATATATTTTTAGTTTTAATAATAATAATAATAATGGAGATTCGTAATGCTGTATGTCTCTCAAAATGACCAGCTGCATAGCTATAACAGCTTTGAGAATAAGTGGGTTTTAAGGTTCGTTTTAAATGTTAGGCATGGTCTGCTTGTATAAATGTTAGGGTGGGAGGCAGTTTCACTGAGAAGGCCCAGAGTGTGAGAAGGAACAGGGCAACAGGCCCTCCCATGAGTCTTGGGAACGTAGAATGTCGATGCTCCAGTTGTTTTAGTTTATAGTTTGATATTGTTGTCATTCCTATATACTCCTAGATGTTGACGAGTGGATGTTGATGAATGGAGGTACATGTGAGGATCAGACCAACTCCTTCCGTTGTCTCTGCCATGCAGGTTACACTGGCATCACATGCCAAACAAGTGAGTATAAAGACCAGATCAAACCAGCGTGCAAATGCAAAACAAAATGTTGAGTCATCAATTTGCCACTAATGTTACGTACGGCTAAATTAAATGTGCTTCATTCAACTAGTTCCAGGACTTTTCCCATGTTAAAGCCACTTTACACTATTGGGTTTTTTTTTTTTTAACATAAATGAAAATAGTTTCACCGTAAACATACAAATATTTCTGCTGTGGCTTTAGTAAAATGTGTGCAATAATTTTCTTAATGATTTTCTGTCATCCAGCGACGTAGCCAGGGCTTTTTCCGTGGGGGGGGGGGGGGGGGGCACAACCCAGATAGCAAGCTTACGTCGGGCCAACGTTGGCTAATGGTTGATTAATTGGCGGTTCATCGGTGTTGGCTGGGATTACGTTGGCCTAACGTTGGCCCAATGATGAAATGTTTCGATGAAGTTTGGAAAAAATAATGACCGTTGGCCCATCATTGGCCCACTGGTGGTGATACAACCGTCGCTGACGATAACGGCCCTATGTTGGCCCTACCATGGAGGAAGGAATGGCCCTACCATGTTATGCCTACCGTACAGTATTTTTATAGATAATAAAAACAGTTTGAAAAACATGAATAGGGGGCCTACATAAAAAAGTTGTCCCATACAATAAGTGTTTCGTCGAAGAGGAAAAAACAAAAGGTTTAATAAAAAAGGTTCGTTTCTTTAAAAGGCATTTGTTATAGGCATCTTTTGGTCTCCTTTTAAGTAAGTCATCGAGTACCATGTTATCGAAGATTGTACCAAAAAAATAGAAAAAGAAATACTGCACGCTATTACATTGGTGGACACATGCAAATAAGTTGTCCGATATTATTTACCGCCCAGGCGAGCGCGGCGTGATCGACGAATGTACCGCGCAAATTACGCGCGTCTCCCCGGCTCCATGGCAAGTTGCCAATCAACCTCGTTTGCGCATGTAGTGTTTTGTTTTTGCCGTTTCAAGTATTTAATTCGGGGGCATAACCGCATACATGTGTGTGAGGTTGATACAGTTACATACATCGACTGTGATGATGATGCATGCAGCGCCATTTTGTACACACAGCTACAGCCATAAAGGACTGTCTGAGTGCTTAAATGCACGACATTGCCGTTAAAGCCTTCCACGTTACCTGAAGTTAATCCTTACAAAGCTTGCCCAAATTTACCATCAAAGAGAGCGTGATGAGGTATGTTGACAATAGCTTGTTTTTTCAAGCCAATTTCTTGAAACCATGCATTTTGTTTGTTGTATACTATAAGTACAGTAAAATGTCATTGAGACATCAAAAAACTTGCATTTGACAAGAGATTTTAAGATTTTAAGATTTTACTTTTTGTGCTGTCAAATTAGTTTTTTGCTCTTTTTTTCATAAAATACAGGATTGGTATGATTATTCTTGAAAAAAATTCTGACATTCACTGAATGTTCACTGATAATCAAGTTTATCAGTACCAATCTCCCAGAGAATTGTTTCCATCAATAGGAAATACTTACAAAGTCGGGAAAATGGCTCTGCTGGAAAAAAAATGACAAAACAAAAGAACACGGTATAATCACCACGTACATGGTGCATAAATGTCAGTTTACAAGGCCAAGATAAAATTGTTTGTTCAGAGTAGTAAGGAGAGGAGCTGCAGACACCCCGTTTGGTGGGGGCAATTGAGGTGGGGGCCGGTGGGGCAAATGTGGAATTGAGGTGGGGGCCGGTGGGGCAAATGTGGAATTGAGGGTGGGGGCCGGTGGGGCAAATGTGGAATTGAGGGTGGGGGCCGGTGGTGCAAATGTGGAATTGAGGGTGGGAGCCGGTGGGGAAATGTGGGGTAAATGGAGGGTGGGGTTTTTGTGGAGTTTATGTTTTTTCATATTGGGACACGTTGAACCCGTTAGTGTGTTCCTTTTCAGTAACATGATTCAGCGGTTTATAGTATAATACAATGAGATTTGTAATACATTTCTTTAAAACAAAATAAACAAAACAAACGAACGAGCGAACGAACGACCAAACACGCAATAAAAAAACATGTACATATATAATTTAGTTTTACTATTAAATTGAACAGAAATACGTTGTGAGGTAAACAAAAGGACAACTAGAAATATTAATGGATATAATTAATCGTAATCTTAATGGATAGAATTACTCGTAAGTTGTTAGGTAAACAAAAGGACTAGAAATGGATAGAATTAATCGTAATCTTAATGGGTAGAATTAATCATGGTTTAAAAAATAAATGTGAAGAAATGTAACATTGTTTATGTGTGTGTTTTATTTTGGTGTAATTTTATGTAAAGACCCAGATTAGTGTTTGTGTCGGGAATGGATACGGTAGAAGAGGGTAAGGGTTGAATTGGATAGGGTTAACGATAGGAGTTGGACAGGGGTAAATATAAACACACATAATAAAAGACGACAAGAGGTGCCTAAAACCAACCGGAATTCATCAGAATTCCTTTAGTGGTCAACGGGCGATATACAGTTTCAAGTATTTTATTCATCATCAAAACATACAATACAAATTTATAAAATGGTGATTATCAGTAACGTTTATAAAGAACAAAATTACAACGCATCAGCTAACTACGATTCTTTAAACAAAACAAAACCCTACTTGGTAAAAGATTCTTTCTGAAACATCTGGTCTTTCATCATCACTCTTCCTCGTTCTCTTCATCCTCATTTAGTTGAAGTAGTCCGTCAAATTTGGTATGGAGTTTAGGCATTACTCTGTTCAGAGCTTTGTTTACTTCCATGCCTTTATTTACTTTTTCTTCGAGATCTTCCGCAATATCCTGATGAGTGCCATTATCTTTCAGATGTAGGTAACTTGACAAAAATCCTTGTATTTGTTGAAAAGATTCGCTTGACTGCCCAAAGGGTTTTCCTATTGGCTTTTCCTGGCTTGATCTTCACTCATACCCCCGTTGACGTACTTTTCATATTTTCACACCACATCTCTTCAGTAGCCTCTTTAGCCTCTTCCAACCAGTCTCGAAAAGTGGCATTGTCTTCCAATTCAGAACTAGACTCATCCTCTTCCGATGATTCGTCATATTCCACCTCCGTATCGGATTCTGAATCATCTTCCTCGAAATTTTCGTCGTCATCCTGCGTAGATTCAGTTTCACAAGTTTCTATTTCCGAATCTTCAAATCTACGCTTTTTAAAATCAGGTTCAGAATTATCGACGTCGAATTGTTAGATTGGATAGCTTTAATTTCAGAACCATCGTCAACTTCATCCATTTTAGATTTCTCTTCATTATGTACATGTTGTGCATGCCTCCGTAGGTTATATCTCCGTCCAAAGCTTTTGCCGCACTGGTGACAAGCATGGGGTTTGACAGCAGAAATAACATTCATGTTGGAATCTCTGATGCTTAATCTCCGATTGACAAGAAACGGAAGAAATAGTTTATATATCGGCCTATAACTACTCATTTCGCTGCTCATTTGCTCATTTTGCTGCTCATTTGCTCATTTTGCTGCTCATTTGCTCATTTCGCTGCTCATTCGCTCATTTCGCTGCTCATTTGCTCATTGCGCTGCTCATTTGCTCATTTCGCTGCTCATTTTGCTGCTCATTTGCTCATTTTGCTGCTCATTTGCTCATTTCGCTGCTCATTTCGCTGCTCATTTGCTCATTTCGCTGCTCATGTGTGATACCCTTTCGTGTTTATATTTCAGTGAAAAGAGCAAATGAGCAGCGAAATGAGCAAATGAGCAGCGAAATGAGCAAATGAGCAGCAAAATGAGCAGCGAAATGAGCAAATGAGCAGCAAAATGAGCAGCGAAATGAGCAAATGAGCAGCAAAATGAGCAGGGAAATGAGCAAATGAGCAGCGCAATGAGCAAATGAGCAGCGAAATGAGCAAATGAGCAGCAAAATGAGCAGCAAAATGAGCAGCGAAATGAGTAGTTATAGGCCTATATATAAACTATTTCTTCCGTTTCTTGTCAATCGGAGATTAAGCATCAGAGATTCAACATGAATGTTATTTCTGCTGTCAAACCCCATGCTTGTCACCAGTGCGGCAAAAGCTTTGGACGGAGATATAACCTACGGAGGCATGCAGAACATGTACATAATGAAGAGAAATCTAAAATGGATGAAGTTGACGATGGTTCTGAAATTAAAGCTATCCAATCTAACAATTCTGACGTCGATAATTCTGAACCCGATTTTAAAAAGCGTAGATTTGAAGATTCGGAAATAGAAACTTGTGAAACTGAATCTACGCAGGATGACGACGAAAATTTCGAGGAAGATGATTCAGAATCCGATACGGAGGTGGAATATGACGAATCATCGGAAGAGGATGAGTCTAGTTCTGAATTGGAAGACAATGCCAATGACGAATCATCGGAAGAGGATGAGTCTAGTTCTGAATTGGAAGACAATGCCACTTTTCGAGACTGGTTGGAAGAGGCTAAAGAGGCTACTGAAGAGATGTGGTGTGAAAAATATGAAAAGTACGTCAACGGGGGTATGAGTGAAGATCAAGCCAAGGAAAAGCTAGGAAACCCTTTGGGCAGTCAAGCGAATCTTTTTCAACAAATACAAGGATTTTTGGTCAAGTTACCTACATCTGAAAGATAATGGCACTCATCAGGATATTGCGGAAGATCTCGAAGAAAAAGTAAATAAAGGCATGGAAGTAAACAAAGCTCTGAACAGAGTAATGCCTAAACTCCATACCAAATTTGACGGACTACTTCAACTAAATGAGGATGAAGAGAACGAGGAAGAGTGATGATGAAAGACCAGATGTTTCAGAAAGAATCTTTTACCAAGTAGGGTTTTGTTTTGTTTAAAGAATCGTAGTTAGCTGATGCGTTGTAATTTTGTTCTTTATAAACGTTACTGATAATCACCATTTGATAAATTTGTATTGTATGTTTTGATGATGAATAAAATACTTGAAACTGTATATCGCCCGTTGACCACTAAAGGAATTCTGATGAATTCCGGTTGGTTTTAGGCACCTCTTGTCGTCTTTTATTATGTGTGTTTATATTTACCCCTGTCCAACTCCTATCGTTAACCCTATCCAATTCAACCCTTACCATATTCTAACGTATCAATTCCGACACAAACACTAATCTGGGTCTTTACATAAAATTACACCAAAATAAAACACACACATAAACAATGTTACATTTCTTCACATTTATTTTTTAAACCATTTCAACAAAAGTAATACACACAATGTTAAGATTTTATTTATTAATTTAAAGGACATCACTGATATTTTCAAAACCAATTACAATATTACATTAAAAATCACACTTTAATTCAAATCAATCCATTAGCAGTATAAATAAACAAATAAAAAATAAAAAAACAATTAAAAAAAAAACGATTTCACACAATAAACTTGTTCGATGGAAATAATTATCTCAAAGGAGATTATACATTATGCATTCAACTGTTCAATAGTGCTACCAATCAGTTCAGTTAAATTGTTAAAAAACGTAGAGTAGAACGAACGGGCAACATCGTCAGGGTCCGCCCTCCACTCATTTAGGATTTCCCTAATCATAGAATGTTTATCAATGTCCAATCCCTCGTCGCTTGATTCACTAACATTTAGATAGGTGTTGACTGCGTCAAGAACGTCAATAACTTTGTCCGCGTCTACATGTTCCACCGCTTCTTCGTAATAATCAGATACATAGTCATAAAGACGGCATGGTGGATGCATACCGAAAAACGCACACTCATGATCATACAGACTCGGCCAGTTATCCTCACATCCTTTACACCCTCGTTGTTCCTGAGCAGCATACACGAGCTTTAGTATGTTATCCGTAACCATCTTGGTCAGAATTCTTTTGATAACCATTCTGGTGGGTGATGCGTCTTCTACGATATCAACACTGGCGGGTGATTCAATGTCTCCTGGAAATTCATTTTCAAATGTATTTTATATCCTTCCATCACCAAATAGTGTTGTGCAAACAATAATAACAAGAATTTAACGAAGCATGTAAGAATTTAACAAAGCAAGTAAAAACCAAACAATTATGAATTAAATGTTTTAACCATTACTAATTTAATAAATTGTGACATCTTAGAGTCAGAGTACACATACAATTCTCTTTGCACAATTATAGTAACAACAGCAAAGAAAAAGTATCGAATGAGTCTTTTAATGCCCAGTACCATAACAAATATCGAACAAAACAGGGTGGCTGTTTTCTTTGTCTACTACCCTTCGTTTCACATGTATGTCAACGTACTTGGTAAAAAGACGATTCCTGGCATGAATGGTTGGGTAATGGGAAACAATACGTTCATTATCTTTTGCTTTTAAATTCCACTCCGATCTACATTTATCTAATTCAGTCTCAGCAATTTCAGCCAACGCTAGGTCGAAGTATTTGCAAACCTTCATTGACATTGGATCCATGAGACAATCGTGATTGGTTTGAGTCACATCGTCTTCTACCGGCAAGTTACAACCGTAACAATATCTCACGCTAAACTGATCAACTTTCTTTAAAATACAAGGAACAAATATCGATTGGATGAGATTGAACGAAAGTTCCTTACAGGCTTCACGTTCTTTGGAATCGTCAGCTTCTCCCTGCATAGTGTTCTGGCATGGTGACTCATCCTTTGGCTCGATCTCATCTACGATCAGCTCATTACCATCTAAACTAGATAGAGAATAGAGGAAGAAAAAAAATCCACAATAATTCCATGATACCTGGTGTAAATTCGATTGTATAAAGACAGATATAATAAATGAATCAGATAAAAACAGAACAAACCGTACCTTCTAAACTATCGGGAAAAACCGCACCATACGGCGGGAGTGACGGCTTCACCTGCTGAGGCTTTGGGTCTTCATGGTGTTGCTTCTGCTCCAGCTCGCGCGTTAAGTTTTGGGCAAGGTCCACTCTTCCAATGTCGTTCAACGCCGTTACAAGCTGATCTACCACTTCACGTTGATTATTGCTTGATTTTTTAAATGTCATTAACATTTCAAAAATCTGTTCTTCAATTCCAGTATGATAGCGTTTCAGTTGTCTAACTTTGTCGTACGAAATGTTAAGAAAAGTAGCAAGCTTCTCCCAATCGGCTCCTAGATGACTACCTAGTCTTCGCAGCAACACCTCCGTGATTACAGCGGGATCTGTATCCGATGGCTGAACTCCAGACGTGGACGGTACGTCGTCTTCAGCAGCCTGTTTCATCTTCTTGTTTTGCTCCTGTGATTAAAATAAAATAAGATAATAGTTTATTTAACATAATACACACATGTTACCACCAACAAAAATAAAAAATTGCATGTAAACAGTATCATTTTAATAAATAAATAATAATACACACCTCGACCTCTTTTGCTGCGTCGCTGATTGCCGGCATGTTTGCTACCAAGGTCTCCCATTCGTGAATGTTCAAGTTGATGCCCCGTTGAGTAGTCCATAGATTCTTATCCTTGCGTTGAAAGTACTCCCGAATCTTGACGTACACCTGACCGTTAAACGACTCCACAACAACATGCCTAGTTCCCGTAAGATGAAACCGACATGTAATGGATGGTTCTTCCAGCTTTCGCTTGGACGGTGTAGTATCATACTGCGAGGGGACGGCGTGGTCTTCTGCCCTGGTAATCATGCGCTGGTGTAACCGCTGAAGGCGGTACGAATCCATATTTTCCGCACACTTCTGTTTTTTAGACGTACACTGTGGATTGTACTCCCGAACTTCGTGAAGACCACCGGCCGCATCGTATGAAAATGATGTTGGTTTCTGGTAGCTGGTCATTATGGTTATGTGGTCGGTCGGATGGATGTTAGAATCGGCTGATATAAAACACTGAGAATTTCAGACTGAGATGAACTCGGGAGCGAATGACGTTGTAGGCTCAGGAGGGCTCGATTTATACCCCGAAGAACAAACCTTACACAATGTCTTGTCCGGACTTGTTCGTGACGTCACACGGTGACTTCATTCATTACGTCGTCAACACGTCTTTGTTCTCCCAGACTTGCCCGGTGCTGTCCAATGGTCATCAAGATTTCTAGTAGTCCTTTTGTTTACCTAACAACTTACGAGTAATTCTATCCATTAAGATTACGATTAATTCTATCCATTAAGATTACGATTAATTCTATCCATTAAGATTTCTAGTAGTCCTTTTGTTTTGTTTTAAAGAAATTTATTACAAATCTCATTGTATTATACTATAAACCGCTGAATCATGTTACTGAAAAGGAACACACTAACGGGTTCAACGAAATATGTGTCACAATATGAAGAAAAAAAAAGAAGAAAAAAAAACTTAAACTCCACAAAAGCCCCACCCTCCATTTACCCCACATTTCCCCACCGGCTCCCACCCTCAATTCCACATTTCCCCACCGGCCCCCACCCTCAATTCCACATTTGCCCCACCGGCCCCCACCCTCAATTCCACATTTGCCCCACCGGCCCCCACCCTCAATTCCACATTTGCCCCACCGGCCCCCACCTCAATTCCACATTTGCCCCACCGGCCCCCACCTCAATTGCCCCCACCAAACGGGGTGTCTGCAGCTCCTCTCCTTACTACTGTTCAGTGTTCCACTTGCAAAAATTACATAACTGCGTGCTTGTGTAAAAATTATTTGGCTACAAAACAAGTTTTGATTTTTATATCGGCCTACATCAGATACGTACTTAGCTAAGTTTCTGTCTAGTCTATATTGAGAATAAAGAACAATAATTCTTGTAAATTATTTTCAAGGGGCTGTTCGAAGAAACCCATCTGTGCAATCTGCTACGAATGCAAAAATCGATGAGGTAATCAAGGTGTGGCTTCGCTACTCCAAAGACAGAGAAGGTGGCAGGGCAGCAAGACGGGCAGATGTGGCTGTGGCTGAGGTGGCAAACAAGAATCCTGATGCTCTTGATGCTCTTGATGATCTGTCCACCGAGGAGTACAGCAGCAGCAGTGATAGGGAGTGAACATTGTTACTACTACAGGGTGTTTCATAAATAGGTATTCTTATTTAAAAGGGTTAATATGGCCAGACCTTTATGTACTTGAAATCCAATGGGCTTTTGTAATAAAGGGGAGGCTAAGAGCTTTCAGATGACATCTTGACATCGTTGCTGTTATTCTATACTGAATACCATTGTGTTGAAACTGTGATGCTTTTGAACCCAACAACTTTTCCATTTCTTGCTTTTCAATCATTTTTATGGTGTTTGTGTATAGGTGGATAAAGCCTGACAAGTTAACACAAGTTTTTGTTATTGCATTTTCAACACAATGGTATTCAGTGAAGAATAACTTCAACAATACCATCAAGGTGTCATCTGAAAGCTCTTGCTTCTAATTATTACCAAAGCCCATTGAATGTCGAGTACATAAAGGTCTGTCCATGTTAACCCTTTAAAGTAGGATTACCATTTTTTGAAACACCCTTTGTGTATTTGAAATTATTAAAGTCATTTTGGATGTGAAACTTTGCATGATGGGAAAACAATCTAAAACTAAGGTTTCTTGTGACACCATATATAATAATCCCTCTTTGACCTAGTGGTTAGTTCTGAAAAAAAACAGCTGTAAACTTAACTTTTGATCTGTAATCTCTGATCGCCTTGAAGAGAAATCCACACTCTTGTGCTGCATACTGCTTGATGATGAGTATCCCCCCTTGATCAAGGGGATACTCAATGATGATGTGTTCATGCAGGGAAATTTTGACAGGATTTGTCACATTCCAGTGACCACACACCCCACTAGACTCTGCAAAAGTTTCTTTTCTAAACTTCATTGAGTAAATATATTCACACTTAATCTTTTCAGAACCACCACAGCCCACAGAGAGATTGTTAAATGGTATTACCACAAACCCTAGTTCTAGATTGCTAAAGCCATGAAGCTTTATATTTTTGTAATTAGACAAATAATAATGAAGGCAAAAATAAGTTAAGACTTGCAGTAGCTTAATGCAAAGTTCCAAAGATTTATTTGGTTCTGAAAAGAAACATAAGTTGCTCAACTTAATGTTTCGATCAAAATGATCTGTTCTTCATTTAAATACAAAAAGTACACTCTTATTAAAATGTTGAGTTGACCAAGATCTGGGTCTTTTCACAACCAACCATTCAATTACAAATTTGCACTGTTACTGCAAACCTTACCTTTTTTGACTTGCACCCATTTGGCCTCTTATCATGTTTGAATTAATAAAAAAATACCATACAAAAAGGAAAACAAAAGTTTAAATATTTTGTAAGGGATTTTGATGTGCACAATTATATCAGGCCTATTGTGATTGCAGCATTCAAAACTAGCAACAGGGATTTGTGGGATCTTCAAATAATAGTTCCTGGACAATCTCTTGAGGATGGTAATTGAACTTAATAATCAGTTTTTATTTATACTAATTACAAAACGTGTACTTTGTCTTTAACTTTTAAATGTGTGGCAATATTGCCATTTACTTGCCATTTACTTTTTGAAAAGTGTTTGAAATATAAAAAAAAGTGTTAAGAAACAATAATTGTCAAAATTGTTACACAAAATATCACAACTATCATAGTAAACATTTTAAAATAATTTTGATGGATCTATGCTTTGAACAATATGGTTAATAATTTGAAAATAGTTTTAATTTGTTGTTCCCGATTCATTGGATGGTAGCTCTATAGATTTATTGATTTTATGATGTAAAATGGTTTATAGATAGGATAGATTTTATTTTAGTAAAAGGTTTGCCCTTTGCTCTGTCTGAGAGTCAAGAAAAACCATCATTTGTATTCTTAAGTAAGACTAATTGCGGTGACACCATGTGGAATCTCCATTGAGTAGTAATTAGTTCTGAAAAGAACTGGGGGTACAACTCGACGTTTCGATCAGTATGCTCTGATCGTCCTCATTCTCATGAGGACGATCAGAGCATACTGATCGAAACGTCGAGTTGTACCCCGAGTTCTTTTCAGAACTAATTACTACTCAATTGAGATTCCACATGGTGTCACCGCAATTAGTCTTACTTATCATCCTCACCATGCAAAGCTACAAGTTTTACCTATTTGTATTCTTGTCATATAAATTTATTATTGGACAGCCCTCCGAACTATCCTTTGATTCTAACATGATTAGGTTGTGTTTTAAAAACAATGTAAACAAATCCTGACCAAAATTAAAGTGCAATTACAGTTATTAAATTTTAAAGTCTAACAGGCTATGATGATTTGACTCAATGCTAAACACCAAAAGAAACGCAAAAATATACAATTTCCATTTATTCTTTGCTGTATCTTTCAGTTACTTTACATTTAAAGGATCAAAGAGTTGTTTTTTCATAAGGTTTCTGTGGACCAATCCATCCGTAATGGTGTGACAATTAATATTAATTCGAATAATTATTTTAAGTCGAATTAAACACATTTTCTGCGTTTCTTTTTTCTGTTCAGCATATATATTTTTGAATAACACTCTTTCCCTCCCCCCCCCCCAAAAACAATTATTAATTGAAACCACAATCATTAACCTACATGAAAAGCAAGAAATTGTATACTTTTAAGTTGGCGTGGTGACTACACGTGCTACGCGCATCAAAGGACCACCAATTATGTTCTCTATCAGGAAATTAAAAGCAATGTTCCATCTTGATCATCCATAAAACGATGCTTGTACCATGCAGACGCTGACCCGGCCAGTGTAGTATGCCACTAGAAAAACACGTCGGTCCAACCAAACACCCTAATTGGCCCAACCATCAACCAATGATGGCTAACTGTAGGTATTATATTGGTCCGTGATTGGCCCAACTGAGGCCCAACAATTGGTAAAACCCCATTGGCCCAACCATAAATTTCAATATTGGCCCAACAATGGGCCAATGTTGGCCATCTGTAAAACTTAATTGGCCCAACAACGAACCAACATGTTGGCCCAACCGTTCCCCAATGAGCAAATCCAAATCGGGCCAATGTGGGATGCCAATGTTGGGCCAACAAATAAAACCTACGTTGGCCCAACGTAACCTTGCTATCTGGGAACCCAGTACGTATTTGATGTAGGCCGATATAAAAATCAAAACTTGTTTTGTAGCCAAATAAAGTTATTTTTACACAAGCACGCAATTATGTAATTTTTGCAAGTGGAACACTGAACAAACAATTTTATCTTGGCCTTGTAAACTGACATTTATGCACCATGTACGTGGTGATTATACCGTGTTCTTTTGTTTTGTAATTTTTTATCCAGCATAGCCATTTTCCCGACTTTGTAAGTGTTTCCTGTTGATGGAAACAATTCTCTGGGAGATTGGTACTGATAAACTTGATTATCAGTGAACATTCAGTGAATGTCAGAATTGTTTTCAAGAATAATCATACCAATCCTGTATTTTATGAAAAAAAAAGAGCTTAAAATCTCTTGTTAATTCAAATGCAAGTTTTGTTATGTCTCAATGCCATTTTACTTTAACGTTACTTATTCCATGGAGGAAGGAAATTCCTTCCTCCATGCTTATACAACAAACAAAATGCATGGTTTCAAGAAATTGGCTTGAAAAAAACAAGCTATTGTCAACATACCTCATCACGCTCTCTTTGATGGTAAATTTGGGCAAGCTTTGTAAGGATTAACTTCAGGTAACGTGGAAGGCTTTACGGCAATGTCGTGCATTTAAGCACTCAGACAGTCCTTTATGGCTAGCTGTAGCTGTGTGTACAAAATGGCGCTGCATGCATCATCATCACAGTCGATGTATGTAACTGTATCAACCTCACACACATGTATGCGGTTATGCCCCCGAATTAAATACTTGAAACGGCAAAAACAAAACACTACATGCGCAAACGAGGTTGATTGGCAACTTGCCATGGAGCCGGGGAGACGCGCGTAATTTGCGCGGTATATTCGTCGATCACGCCGCGCTCGCCCGGGCGGTAAATAATATCGGACAACTTATTTGCATGTGTCCACCAATACTAGCGTGCAGTATTTCTTTTTCTATTTTTTGTTGTACAATCTTCGATAACATGGTACTCGATGACTTACTTAAAAGGAGACCAAAAGGTGCCTATAACAAATGCCTTTTAAAGAAACGAACCTTTTTTATTAAACCTGTTGTTTTTTCCTCTTCGACGAAACACTTATTGTATGGGACAACTTTTTTATGTAGGCCCCCCCATTCATGTTTTTCAAACTTTTTTTTATTATCTATAAAAAATACTGTACGGTAGGCATAACATGGTAGGGCCAACATAGGGCCGTTATCGTCAGCGACGGTTGTATCACCACCAGTGGGCCAACGATGGGCCAACGGTCATTATATTTTCCAAACTTCATCGAAACATTTCATCATTGGGCCAACGTTAGGCCAACGTATCCCAGCCAACACCGATGAACCGCCAATTAATCAACCATTAGCCAACGTTGGCCCGACGTAAGCTTGCTATCTGGGAAGGGGCATTGCTTTTCAGTGGGGGGGGGGGGGGCCAAAGGGTATGGGTTTCATAGTGAAAGGTACAATAGGTCCTCCTTCGCTGTTATTTTGTTATCGGAAGTCCTCGGAAGTGTGTCATACACAAACATTGTGGTAAGCATCACCTCTCCGTTATTCAGAATATAGCAAAACTACATTTTATGAATAACATTTATATTAATGAAACGGTGCTTACATTTGTCCTATATACCAAATGTGCTCAGTTTGTGTATGTTCCACGAATGCAACTGCTAAGCCAAATGAAGCGTGCACCATTGATGAAAGCTGTGATGTGAATGACATTCTTCAAGATCTATCTGAAGTAAGTTTATTTTAACAAACTGGTGCATTACTCAACAGTATACGATATGCACCCTTGTTAATATGGGGGTTAACATAACACCAGTGGTGTCCAATGTATTTGCCCGAGTTGCCCAACATGAACACCAATTATGAACACCACTTGTGCATAACAAACCGCAGAAGTGTAGCCAGACAGTGGTCAGACAGCAGTCAGACATTAGTCAGACAGGGGTTGTTCTTAAACCCCCTCGACACCCACGACCCCTCGACCCCACGCGTACGCTCATCATATAAACGAAGCACACGTACGCGAATTTCACTACTTCCACCGAATGTATGTATTTCGCAATGCCCATGCGCAAGCATGTCGCATGAATGGCTCGAACAAGAATCAGATTGTATCCCAAATTGGAACCTGTGTTTACGGCCCAAGTTCGATGATGGCCAGCTCGTAGCCTGTTGCGTCGTTTGCTAAATAACGAACTGTCGTTGCGAAATCAACGAATTTATAATGCTGTCACAAGCCAAATTATACCATTCCATAGTAGATAATTTCATATTCTATCAAAAAAAGGGCATACTTATGTCTGATTTTTACTATAGTTGGGTCAGGGCGCGGTTTTTGATAACGTTCTTCCTACAACTCATTACGGTCGTAGAAGGATAAGTATGCCCATTTGATAGAATATTCAATTATCTACTCGGGAATAATAATAATAATAATAATGTATAGATTTATATAGCGCACATATCCACCAACTAAGTGGCGCTCAAGGCGCATTATATTATTATCCCTGCTCATAAGGCTCATAAGGCTCATAAATCATTCCTGAAACCATCTCAGCTCCCTGGGGAGTATACAGCTCAATTGCTGCCATTTCTAGCGCATATAGAGCAAACCATCTCTGCCTTCACAGGTACCCATTTAACCCCTGGGTGGAGAGAAGCAATTATGGTTAAGTGTCTTGCTCAAGGACACAGGTGTCACGGCCGGGGCTCGAACCCACACTCTGCTGCTGGCAACACCAGAACTTGAGTTCAGTGCGCTAGACCGCACGACAATCCAATTTACGTGCATTATACAACACGGGACCTACGGCTTTACGTCCCATCCGAAGGACGAAGCAATTATGGTTAAGTACCTTGCTCAAGGACACAAGTGTCACGACCGGGGCTCGAACCCACACCCTGCTGCTGGCAACACCAGAACTTGAGTTCGGTGCGCTAGACCGCTCGGCCACGACACTCCACATGGTATAACCGAGCTAGCCATTTTCGAACTCGGCCGTAAACACAGCCCAGCTAACATGCATACGTTGGGCCAACGTTGGCCAACGTAAGAATTTACAGTTGGCCCAACGTCGGCATTTGACGTCGCCTTGACGTTAAATTTTCCATCGGACCAACGTCGAAGACGTTGGGCCAACGTTGGGTCGACGTCGGGCCAACCCTGCCACAACGTCGGCATTTCATGGGCCAACGTCGGCATGTCCAACGTTCGTATGACGTATTAGTAACACGTTGGGACAACATAATATTTTATGATTGGCCCAACGTCGGCAGTTGACGTCACCTTGACGTTTATTTTCTCCATCGGGCCAACGTCGAAGACGTTAGGCCAACGTTGTACCGACGAGGGGTCAACCCCACCACAACGTTGGCACACGTTGGGCCAACGTATGCATGCTAGGCTGGGTAGACCTACACTGTAAAAAAAATTCCCGATCAACCGTAGTGCAGCGGGTTTTAAATATTTCCATATAAATTATTCACAGGTACCGTATTTTCATAACTGGAAATGAATCTACGGTTAACGTATTGTTTACGGTATTTAAGCAGTTAAGGTTGAAACGTCCACGGGATGCTGCATTTACTATGGGATGGATCTGTAGATATTAATTGGGGTTAATCGATGCAATTGTTTATTTTACACAAAGTCTTTCACTTACCTACACGTACACGTAGTCTGGTTCCTTTTTCAACGACCCCTCTCCAGTTACTAATGGTTAGAACATGTATCCTTTATATACTGTCTTTTCAAATCTCTTTTCAAATCATGGTGTCATGCAATTATAATCTATATTTCAATATTTGAAATCATTTGAATGTACTTTTTTACATCAAAATAGAAGAGAACACCAAAATCTTACCTTTTTATCATGAAGTTAACAGTAAATATTTGAAAATGGCTTAAAATGACCCATTTTCACATATTTAAACCTTGGAAATGATTCGAGCACAAAGCTAGGTCAAATTAAGGTCAGATGATTTACATATTGGATATATCCCAGAGTGCAATGGGAGCGGCCGTAATACGGGTTTCGGCCGTAAAACACTGAAAAGGGATGATACGGTAATTCACCGTGGAATGTACACACTTTTAGCCGTAAAATTACGATATTTGTTTAATTAAAGTGTACAATGCCCTGCCTCTTCGGAAATTAAAACACCATTTGGATTTTGACGTCGGCACAACGTATGATGCGCTGTAGTTAGGTTGTACACATTTTAACTACGTTGTGCCAACGTTGAAAATCGACCTTGTATACTGCACAACATTTGCCGACGTTGACAAAACCTTAGGACGCAGACGTTACGTTGCCCACATTACAACTACGTTGTGCCAACGTTGAAAATCGACCTGTTATACTGTACAACATTTGCCAACATTTGCCAACATTGGCACAACCCTAAAACGCCGACGTTATATTGACCACATTATACTTCCGTTGTGCCAAGGTTGAAAATCGACCTTGTATACTGCACGACATTTGCCGACGTTGACAAAACCTTAGGGCGCCGACGTTATACGTTACCCACATTATAACTATACGTTGTGCCAACGTTGAAAATTGACATGTTATACTGTACAACATTTGCCGACGTTGACAAAACCTTAAAACGCCGACATTACATTGCCCACACTATACTTACGTTGTGCCACCGTTGAAAATCGACCTTGTATACTGCACAACATTTGCCGACGTTGACAAAACCTTAGGACGCAGACGTTACGTTGCCCACATTACAACTACGTTGTGCCAACGTTGAAAATCGACCTGTTATACTGTACAACATTTGCCAACATTGGCACAACCCTAAAACGCCGACGTTATATTGACCACATTATACTTCCGTTGTGCCAAGGTTGAAAATCGACCTTGTATACTGCACGACATTTGCCGACGTTGACAAAACCTTAGGGCGCCGACGTTATACGTTACCCACATTATAACTATACGTTGTGCCAACGTTGAAAATTGACATGTTGTACTGTACAACATTTGCCGACGTTGACAAAACCTTAAAACGCCGACATTACATTGCCCACACTATACTTACGTTGTGCCACCGTTGAAAATCGACCTTGTATACTGCACAACATTTCCCGACGTTGGCACAACCTTAGGACGCCGACGTTACGTTGCCCGTATTATAACTACGTTGTGCCAACGTTGAAAATCTACCTGTTATACTTCATACTGTTTGCCAACGTCCGTACAACGTTTAGAAAGTGACTCCAACTTTCCCGACGTCTGTACAACGTCCGTTTTTTGACGCCGACTTATCCGACGTTCACCGACGTCGGCCCAACGTATGCATGTTAGCTGGGAGGTTCCTATTTGGCCAGCCATGCGACATGCTTGCACATGGGCATTGCGAAATACAAACATTCGTACTGGTGGTAGTGAAATTCGTGTACGTGTGTTTCGTTTATGTAATGAGCGTACGTCATGGGGTCGAGGGGGTTTAAGAACAACCCGTCAGTTATCATTCAATACAAAAGGTCAATGGTCAATAGAGTGTCAATGCATGGGATAGCACCTCATTTATTGCCTATTCATAAATTCCCAAGACAAACTGATTGGACAAAACGTAATCATGTGGTTAAGACATAGCTTATCAAAATCAGAGAAGCGTATTATTATGTGCCAGCTGTTCGCCAGGAAGTTCTATTTTCTATTTCTTAGCGTGCGTGCTACTACGCGCGACGTCCGTTTGAACCAGTCAGAGTGACGAAGAACGCTTCGTATTATGGTGACTCATGTACTTTGAAAGTGTATTGTGTATCCCTAACACGTGAATTTACCAATTGTGTGAGTTGTGAGGGTGCTAACTAACATATATTTTGCCACTTTTCGAAAACTGAATCCGCACCTAAAGTAAATTAAATTATTTGTTATTCATTGTTTTTCGGAGGTCCCCGTCTCCGAGGAAAATGTCAAGCAAATTGCTGCAGCATTATCTAATGCAACAAGGCATTACGACAAAATTCTACCCAGTGGTATTGCATCTGTAGCATCAGTACTGGAAAACATTGTCAACGTGTCATCACCTTCAATGAAGGTAATGTGGAAGGATTGTCCATACAAGTTCTATTTTCAAAAAAGCAGAGCTCGTTATCATATTTGTATATAAATATATTTGGAGTTTGTTTCAACGGTGTGCTATTTTTTCTTTTTTAACAACAATGATAATAATTATGAACACTTCTTTTATTTTAATAAAACATTGAAGACGATCAGAGCATACTGATCGAAACATCGAGTTGTAACTCCAGTTCTTTTCAGAACTAATTACTATTCAATTCAAGAGCATTTCACATGGTGTCACCGCAATTTAGTCTTACGTATCCAATGAAATCCCTTGAATAGCACTCCCAGAGCCTGTCTCTATCCTTGATAGGATAAAGACAGGGGACCAGTCTACTATCATTATAAGGCAATGGGTGCAATTTCACCGCTAGAGGGCTACGATGTGTACATAGAATAGATGGTCAGTCTTTGACGGGATGATGCTCTTGTGTATCCTAATAAATTGTTTTATTTTATTATGGGTTTAAGTTTTAGCTATAAATTTGTGTAATCTATTTTCAATTCTATCATGAAAGGTAATTAGAGCAGTTATCCAAACCATCGACAACATTTTGAACGTCCCGGGTGAAAGTTTCGCAGTCAACCGATCCTCGGCAAGGATTCTGAAAGCCTTTGAATCACAGCTGACCTATTCCCAAGACAACATTAACGTGACCTTAAAAAACATTGCCGTACGCGTAGAGGGCATTCGGTCAGCACCAGATGATAGTCTTGGATATGCCTCCATACCAAAAAACAGTAAAATCGATGATACCCTGTTAAATAACGATGGGAAACTGTACGGAGATGGCGAAGATATTCCTGTAAAAAAGGCTGAAGCGTCAATTTCAATACCAGAGGAAGCATTTACCTTGGGTATGTAGGTTATAGCGTTAATTTAAACTTAATGTGTACCTTGATCAAGTCCTCCTTTAGAACATCCACATGGGTGTTACACTGTCCTCATGAAGTAACGTTTAATCTATTGGGCAACGACAAAAGAGTGGGACTTCAATGAGTATAGTCTAATCACTTTGCCATAATATGTGAAAGTGTTTATTCAAACATCATAAACAAATATAATAGTAACAATATCAGTTTCCCAATAACAATGCATTAAATAATGACGACCAATACTACATGTATAAGACTTCAGGAGAAACATCACTTCAAACACTGATGACCAACTACATGTACTATAAACACTACTGGGGAAACTTAACTTTATAATCTCATGGCCACAGCTACTAGAACAACATTCCAAAACCTAGTTATCCACTGCATGACTCCCCCAGCTACCCACACTGGCATATGCACACACACACACACACACACACACACGTGTAAACGCCTGCAATCGGGGACATCCTTTGTCCAAAAAAGCGGGGACATATTGTTCTCCATTGTGATAGCAACCGGGGACCATTGTCCCTTTTGTTATACGTCCCCGGTTTGAATGCGCTCACACACGCACACCCACACACACACACACACACACACACACACACATCATTGTTCTAGCTGACCTAATTATTACTTAGTGTAGTCTGGCCATGCTATAATCCCACATGTATACAATGTATACTCAGTGCATTGCAATGAAAGTTTCCTTTGCTAAACTTACATTCAATGCCACCATTTACTAACACAATTCAATTTATCTAAATACACAGGGCCCAAGTAGTGGTGCTGAAACTTTATCCAAACTAAAATAATCAACTTCATGAACCTTCACCAAACTTTCCTACTTCTTTCTCACTTCCAGGAAACTTAGTAAAACTTGCCATGACTGATTGAAGTTACTAAAACTACTCAAAAACCAAATCATCTAAACCAACTATCAGAATGTCCTTACAGAATAGTAGTTTCACAGATAATAATGGAAAATATAAGTATTAGAAGGAAAATGGTTTATCTTGTCCCTGTCATTTTATAACTAGGCCAACAATAAAAATGACAACTTCAAAGGGTAATTTACCTTTAACAAATAGATCAATTCAAGTCATCAATTGTCTACACTCCAAGTATGATAATGTGAACAATGGAAATAAAGAATTGGAACCTATGTAAAAAGAAAGAAATTAGTACATACCTATTGGGCAACAACAAAAGAGTGGGACTTCAATGAGTATAGTCTAATCACTTTGCCATAATGTGAAAGTGAACAGACACACTCACATGAAGCCTTCTGGTGTCCTTGGCCGATACCATTTTTTATTGGGGGATGACACATTCTGAAAACTACATTCTGGGAGGGGCTCTACATGGGAATATGAGTATTTGGTCCTATGACTTTGTGTACCTACGTCAAAAGCACACCACTTGACTGTATATCGTTACGACTTACATATCATAGAAACAACTTTGTCTTCAGTTCCAAAAAGTGCCAACTATTATTCCAATGTTTAAATGCCCGTATCGGATTCAATTTGAAAATTTAATTGGGTGATTATTGTTTATTTATTTAAGTTTTTGTCATGAAACACCGACTTAATTATAAGGGTGTAAGTCAGTGTGACACAAAACACCATATAAGCTAATTGTAACAGCTGGCAAGCGACTCTCATAATAATGCGCCTGTCCGATTCATGGTCAGCACGTGGTGTGATGACGTCACATGCACAAGACGAGCCTCCTTCGCATGAAGTGGTTCCCAAATATTTCTTCTAACTTACATAAATGCATTGGCCACTTTTCTGCTTAGAATTACAGAAGAGATTGATAACACTTTTGATCGTGATTTATGTTTTTCAAAAGATTAAAATCTGTCTAATGGCCACCATTTCACCAACAGATCTAATGAGGGTTGATAGAAATACTGCTGTAGATTTCTTCTATGGCACAATGTCATTTCATTCAGAGAAGAATTACATCTTGCATTAAAGTTGCTTTTTGTGAACTCGCGGCACTTGAAATAATTTTCTCAGTTGATGGCTTGTTGAATTGAGTAATAAATATATTGCACTATGTACATTTGCATACAGGCCTAGTTATCTCTCTGGTAATAAAAAAAAAAGAGAGTGTATTTTGCAGTTTAGACGATGTGTCCAATGACATCACATGTTTACAAAAGAGCCCCAATGTCAAACTGCACCGGGCACAAAATGTACACTGGTCTATGACAAGAAACCATAACATATTTGAGATATTATCAGTAGAACAATTAGATTTATTTTAATAAGGTACTAACATAGGTCTCAAATCTTATTCGTCTGAAAATAAAGAAATATTTGATATTATTTGGAGAACTACAAAATTTACAAACCCTGAATACAAATACACACACTTTTGCCCGGCGGGAAATCACCCTGGTATTCTGTAGGTCAAGCAAAATGTAAACAAGTCACATGGTCTCGTAAGCCTACAAAAGAAACCTGAGAAGAGTAGACGACCAAGTAATGTTTACTAGATCAGACGTGCGAAGAAAAACCCTTAACATTCTAGTGGAAACCCATGGGGAATCAGGTACAGACTGAAAAATAAATTCACACGTCAGCTCAGGTCCGAGTGGGATTCGAACCCAGGTCCACACAGTACAGGTGAAAATTCAACGACACTAACATGATCCTATATATACAGATATTGAAGATATTGTGAATTTGTACTTGTATTAAGGTAGATATTAATTCCTATTATACGTTACAGAATATACAAATTCCACGGTGCCGGTAGTTTTCGTTGTGTACCTGAACGCCAAGCTGTTTCAGAGCACTGATCCCAGTCATCCTAAGGTGAACAGCCGTGTGATATCAGCAATCTTAGTTGGGAAAGAAAAACAAGTGAAGAATCTGACAGATCCAGTAAAAACCTCATTTCGACCACTCAATGTAAGTTTTAAAAAATCAGTACCACTAGGTATTCAACATGACTATGTTTGGAAAAACGTCACTCTGTATGTTGCTTTTCAGTATATACGCGTCAACATTGAAAATGTTTTGCGAGTTAATTCTTTCCCAATACGGAAAACTTGTATGCTGAAACAGTGACAAACCTTTTTGTTTTTGCTCAACTAGCCTCAAATACCCTAACATGAATAAAAGATTTGATAAGAAACATGTTGTAGACCAAGTAATGAATAATTTCTTAAATGTAGGCCTAAAATATTATCACGACAAAGGCCTATTTGCCATCCTCCTTAAAATGTGGAACCTAATATCTGACTTGACTTTTAAGACAAAAACGCAGATAATGATACAATAATTTTCAGACCACTAGCACAGGCGATACCGTGTGTGTTTTTTGGGATCCCAATTTGGTTGCGGGAAACTCCACCGGTAATTGGTCGACGGAGGGATGTCGTTTGGATGAAGACAAAGGGAAAGGCGATGCTAAAATTTGCCATTGTGATCATCTCACCAGCTTCGCAGTATTGACCGTAAGTATTTGTAAATGTACTTTTCTATGTGTGTAATCCAGTGTTTCTGTAATTTGTCTATGGTAAAAATCTGCAAAACTTATATACCAGAATAATAATCAAATACAAATAGGCAAATTTGCACCTGCAAGGCTGTACAGTCCGAAAGCTGTGTCTACTTGTGTGCCTCATGGATCCAGTATGTGACTCTTTAAAATGCTTAGGTTTGAAACGACTGGAAGTATGTCAATCTGCGAAAGAGTTTCATTCAGTCAGAACATTAGAGAGTATTAGCAGTTTACTTCCTAAGGAACCGGTATACGTGTGAGGCTTTGTCAAACCATCTTACATTTTCTTGGTCTATACTTCAGAGCCATAAGTGCGACCCTATGGACTTGGTACTGGATATCTTGAGCAAGATCGGATGTGGTATCTCCATTGCTGCCCTCATCCTTACCATCGTAACCACAGTGGTAGTAAAGTGAGTCCGCGTTAATAAGAGGGTCCGTGTTTGGGTGTTCTTTATTACACCTTCCAAATACATAGGCGATGCCAGCAGCTCAGACATGGATCTAAGGGTCTCATAAAGGGGAAATATGGGCTAAAGGGTACACTGCAAAATATGGTCATGCATGCTGCTGATGTGGAATCTTAACGTTCAGTATACCACTAAGTTAAATTTAAATTAAACTTGTTTTCTATTTGATTCTAATCCACTGTGAACATTTGAGAATGGAATCAGGCACCGCGAAGCCACAACGGGAAGGAGCTCAAAAGTTTTAGGATTCTAGATGGAATGGGGTTGCAATATGATCTAAACGAGAACGTATAATTATGCAAAGGCCCTGGAAGTGGGTCCAGAACCCTAAGTCCTGAAAGCTCTGCAATTTTAGTGATTTGGGACCAAAATAGGCCAAAGAAAAGAACCGCATTTTTAGCCCCCTCCCAATTTGATCATTCGCACCACAACCTCCCCCCCCCGTGACGCATGTCTCACATTCCCAAGGATTTGAGCCCCTTCAAATTTAGCTTAATTTTCCTTGTATTATACTATCACGCGATAAACGGGCAAATTATCAGCTGCCAGTGGCAAAATTGTTTGTCTATAAGGGTGAGGGTGATTTCAAAATTATCGTCACTTTGGTGGAATTTAAGGTTTGTGGTAAATAAACGAGATTTTGGATTTTTCATTAACTGCACTGGTTACAAATATAAAAAAATACACACGGCTCAGTGGCGTATACCAGGGAATGAGGTCCACCTCCCATAGGCCATTTTTTTAACTAAAACAAAAGGAGAAGAGGAAGTGTTATATAAAGTGTTGTTTCAAGTGGTGTTTGGGGGCGCGCATTAAGCGACGTTCGAGATTCTCCATTTTTGGGGAAAACAAAAATACAAAACCCATGAAACATTTCTGGCTACGCGCCTGACACAGAGACAATTCTGTTTAAAAAGGAGGCGAGATCAGGGGAAAAGTGCCCCGCTTCTAGCGCTGTGATTGCAGTACTACCTATTAGTTGGTAAACATTTGCAACAGCTTGTACTTTAATTATTTGTTTACCTATTTCAGAGACCTTTCTTCCACACCCCGTAAGACCTTGCTGAACCTTTGCGTATCTCTCATCTTGCTCTACGTGGTGTTCCTTGCTGGCATTGAGCTGACACAGCCACAAGAGGCTTGCATCATATTTGCTGCTCTCATCCATTACTTCTTTCTGACGTCAGTCTGTTGGTCATCAGCCGAGGCGATGGTTTGTTTTTACCTGCTCGTTCTCACTCGTAGGAGAGTCCCGCCGAGATATCTGCTGGGAATGATGATTTTCTGCTGGGGTATGTTCTGATTTTCATTTCATTTCATTTATTGATTTCACAGGTAGAAAAACAAATAAACACAAATTTACATTAAATTGTAGGATTACAAAAAGTAAACTGCATTACTGTCGAGTTGATCTCCTGATACTACCACTTAGGAAGTAAACAAACATTGAATCACACAAAGAACGATAAACAACATGGCTATAGGCACACTTTGTGATATAAAAACAATACTAAAATAAAAATATAAAAAGTTAGTACTACAAAATTTGAGTTAGGGCATCTCCTAGGCCAGGGACTAATAAATGTTTTCTAAGTGAATTCATAAATAAAGATAAACTATAAATAACTGTGTCTTTAACATCTGCTGGTGCACCTCCCATAATCTTGGAAATGTGAATGATGATCAGCATTGGACCTTGCCATTTGATGACAAAACTTAACAACTTCAGTGTGTCTACGATTAACAGGAATAAGATCAATAGCAATGTCAAATTTGTTATATAAACATTTAATAACAAACACAATTGAAAAGAAATGAATTCTGTTGTTTAAAAAGGGAAGACCCAACTTGACACACCTGTCAGAATACTCAATTTCATTATCAGAATTAATTGATACCCAATAAAATACATGTATACCCTTTTCCTATACCAACTTATTTAATTGGAGATTCAGTACAAACAAAAATGCTTTCTTGATTTCAGTTTTATTGTCATTGTTTTTCCTGCTAAACAATAAAACGACATATTTCCTAGGCTATTAAAAACGAAACTATACTTAGCCAGTTCATCTTTGTTTTTCATTGAATGCGAATTATTAGACGTATGTCAACTACCAATTAAATCTTCTGACCTGACTCATTGACATAATTATAATCAAAGATCAACCCGTGTATTCTTTCAGGCATACCTGCATTGATTGTATTTGTCACGTTGGCCGTACCATACTTTATTACAACGACGGGAATATTGTTGATACTTAGTAAGTTACTTTAACAACTTGCATATAATGCTTATGACTCTAAATCGTTTAAATGTTTGAGGCAATAAAATATAATTTTTGAAAACGATATCAAAGATTCGTATTCCGTCTGGCTGAAATGGACACAAACGTTAGTATCCACAACATTTTTCAGATGTATTTTATGTAGTTTTTTATATCGGTAATTTTTTTTTACAGTAATTGTTTGTACTCCTAATGTTTTTAAATTGTAAACATTGTAGCAATTTAGCCTTAGGGCTACAAATGCATTGTTTTAATAAACCAGAATAATAATAATAATAATAATAACATTCGCAAAATTAAAACTGTTGATTCATATGCTTCTCAAGCTTAATAGCTCAATAATAATAATGTATGACACCATTAGCAATGTATGCGCTGATTGGCGACTCAGCGAGGTATGCATAATGAAAACCTCGGTCAAAATCCGGCGAAAAACTACAATTCCCCCATTCAAGTTTGTGGCTGTTCCTACTAAAATATTAAGAACAAATATTTCTCAAAGATTGTTGGGATGTTAAAATAATACCAAGTGCCTGATACAATGTTAAATGTCCTAGACTGGTTTAAAACAGTGAATTGTACCAAATTCTGGTATGCAAATTTTGCTCCAACCTTTTTTTCTTCCATCAGTTGTTTTCTTCATCCTGGATATGCAATTTACTTCGGTGTTTGGACCCGTCGGCATGCTTCTCCTTTTTCAACATCTTCGTATTTGTCCTATTGGTTCGCCGTCTGGTTTGCCAGCGAATCGAAAGCAGCATCACCCGTCAAGAGACTCGTGTAGACGGTATCATCCGCCACGCTCGAACCATGGTTCCCCTCAGTATTCTTCTCGGTGGAACATGGTTGTTTGGTTTTTTTGCAATAGATGTCCTCACCACGACTTTCCAGTACATCTTCGCCATCCTTAACTCTCTCATTGGATTAGCTTTGTTTGTATTCTTTGTTCTTTTTCCTAAGAAAGTGAGACAGGGTCTTATAAAGTTGATATGTTGCTCATATGGTACGTTCAATGAAAATCTTAGATTTAGTTTAAATTTCAATAAAACACGTAGACGTAGGCCTACTCCAGGTACATCGGACACCAACGCAGGTAGAACCGGTAATCCTCAAAATACACAATCTACAGGGCTTTAATTGGAACATTTGCACAACTTTCTTTTTGAAAAAAAGAAGAATATGTCTTCAGGAAAAGGGAAAAAAGTATCACAAATTTGTTCGGCTGATGTATTTCCACATATGACACAGTAGTTTAAAGTAATTTTTGAAAACGTGTAGCATCAGAGCTAAATCCAGGACGTACATCATTAATAACGTTACCAAAATTGTTACTACGATTGTGCACACCTACTATTGTCATTCAGTGTTAACATTCAACAGCCAATCTGGAAAAATATTCAGTTCAATACGTCACCTAAGTTATGAGAAACTTCAAAAGAATCAAAAATATAATAAGGGATGTAATACACAATCGTCAACTTTACACCAAGTGAGTTTTAAGTAAAACTTTGATCATTTTTGTTTTATTCATCATTTCTGTACAGAAAGCTTTGACTTAGTTTAGTTTAGTCAGCTGGTCCGGTAAAACAGCTGGGCCAGCTCTTGTTTTCGTTAAAGTTTATTTTATTATTATTATTTTTTAGTTTTGTTTTAAAGTTTCCAGATACTCATTGTTTAGAACTTACGTCGAGCATGTACATAGAGCAATGACGTACGTGTGACGTCATCAAGGGTTACATGACGCTCAAATCAATTTTGAGTTGTGTTAACCTTTTACAGACGCAAAAACTAAACATGTTGCCATCATAATTGTTTTTGTACTGGCTTTAGTTGGTAGAAGTTGTAGATATGTAGGTATTGTTTGATTATTTTGACGTCACCATGTCGTCACATATAGTGTGTTTTTATTGCACATGCACATACTAAACAACGTCGGATCGCCACGAAACTTGGAAACATTGCATGCATCAGGTGTCGAATTACGAACATTTACATGTTAATGTCAAAACACGATTTAATTTACACTTAAAACTTGTAAGCGTGCATGCCTAAGCAAAAATATCATTTGTATATATATACCTACAGTATATACTCAGAGAATATCATAAACTACTTAATTTGTACCGTATTTTTGCATAGGCTCCTATTTACGCATTTAATTCGCATGCTATTCAAGATTCAGGTATTTTGTTTTCACCAATATTTTCACATCAATATTTTCACAGTTTGAGTTTAATCCAAACCACAAGAACACTTTTGAGTTTATGATTATCTAGAAACCATATAAAGCTTGTATTGATGACCCCATGCGTACGTGACAACAGTGGAAATGCTTGTCACTGAGAGATACTGGATAGTCCTTCATTGTTTGGGGCGTACAGGTCAAAGGGAAAATACTTTAGGATAAACACAAGTGTTTGGTTTCTGGTCATAGGTCGGCTTCAAAATCGGTGCCATGATTTTTTTTTTTTTTTTTTTAATTTTTTTTTTGCCAACCAGTGGAATACGTGATACATGTATACGCGGGTTTTGGAAGCAATTTTCCAATACACGAAGTATGGTGGCTAAGACAGGCCGCACAAATCGGCAAAGTCGTTTTTAATTCAATTTGCAAATTCCAATCGATCCAAGCAATTTTGGCTGCAATTGGACATCGTTTCAGCAAAACAAAAACAAAATTAAAATGCTGACGCGCGGTTTTGAGGCAACGCGATGGAGATCAGACACCTGAGACTTTTTTGTCTTCATTATAATTTTAAAATTGTAAACATGTAATTGTATATGTATACCCTAATTTTGCATTGTCATATATATATATATACGCATTTTATTCGATACTATAGTTATTTAAGTTTCATGTTTATCGTAATTTCACTCATATATCAATATTATAAAAAATGTTCACGTTTTATCCAAACAAGAAGAACATTTTGACCCCATGTACGTGACAACAGTGGAAATGCTTGTCAATGAGATACTGACAGTCCTTCGTTGTTTGGGGCGTACAGGTCAAAGGGAAAATACTCAGAGAATATTAATGTTTACTTTAGGCTAAATGAAAGTCTCCGGTTTCTGGTCATAGGTCGGCGTGACGCGTTTTTTTATTTTTTATTTTTATTTTTATTTTTATTTTTTTCATTTTTTTTCTTCTAACCAGTGAAATACATGATACATGTATACGCGGGTTTTGGAACCAGTTTCCCCATACACGAAGTATGGTGGCTAAGACTGGCCGCACAAATTGGGCAAACCTTCATATCCCTATGTGGAAAAGTCGTTTTGAAAGCAGTGCAGTAAAATTCCATTCGATCGAGCTGCAATTAAACATGGTTTCATAGCAAACAAAAAGAAAACTGAAAATGCCGACGCGCGGGTTTGAGGCGACGCGCGCGGACACCAGAAACCTGAGACTTTGTTTGATATATTCTAATTTTGCATAGGCCTATATATACGCATTTTATATACGCATTTTAAGTTTCATGTTTATTGTAATTTCACTCATATATCAATATTATCCAAACAACAAGAACATTTTGACCCCATGTACGTGACAACAGTGGAAATGCTTGTCAATGACAGATACTGGCAGTCCTTCATTGTTTGGGGCGTACAGGTCAAAGCAAAAATACTAAAATATAGGTTTTCCCGGTCAATTTCGTCAAATAAGCAGACAATTTCACTTTCATACATTCATATTAAAGCGATTTTGCCTCCCAGTTGCTACTGTGTTTCGAATTCAGAATTCACGCATTCAATTTCATTTTCAGGCATGTGAATTCATTTAGCATTATATTCAATTTAGCACATACGTCGTTCTGTTTAGTAATGCACATTCGTCATCCAATTTAGCAGAGTTGGTTCAACTGTTATTTTCATGTTCGTATAACGGGCAATCAATTTCGTAAAATGAGAATTCCAAAAAATACGAGAAACGAATGCAAACAAATTTATTAATTGTACAAGACAACCTAATACGTTTCGCACTTTAATTCAAACTTAATTTTGTTTTCTTTATTCATGTACACTACACACTGTACATAGGGCCTATCGGTCTTTTTTTTTATCATACTTTGTTTTGTTTATTCTCTGATTAGAATTTTTATTGATTTTCTGAACTGGGCCTTATTCTGCAATGTTTTTTTTTTAAACATTTGTGTTATATTGGACTGTTTCATTAACCTGTTTTATTGTTTGAGTGTGTCTTTATGATTTTTAACCTGGTTTTTTAATGTCCATTCATGTGGTTTTTCCCTTAACCGTCAATTCAAAGTTGCACAAATTCCACAAGTGCCTACCTAATAATGAATTTGAATGACCAAATACGCGTAGCAAAAAGCTCCTTCGAATTTGAATGCTGTTCGAGTGGATTGTTAAATTGGATGGTTATTTTGTTTAAATCGCATGACGCAAGAGTACTATTGCCTACTCATAAAATGAAAATTGAAAGATGATTTTGAGCAGCATTCAATTTCGCGCTGAAACAAAATGAGACGGTGTTTAAAATTAACTTATTTGCCGAAATTGACCTGGAAAACCTAATTTTTTTTTTTTTAGGCCAAGAAAAGTCTCCAATATCTGGTCATAGGTCGACTTAAAAATCAGTGCCAACCAGTGAAATACACGATGCACGTATACGCAGGTTTGGAACAAATTTTCCCATACACGAAGTATGGTGGCTAAGACAGGCTGCGCAAATTTTTCACCACCCTCCTCATGTGAAAAGGTCGTTTTAATCGATCCAGCAATTCTGCTGCAATTAGACATCATTTCATAGCCAACAAATAATACAACTAAAATGCCGACGCTTTTTGCCTTAATTATAATTTTAAAGTTGTAGATATGTAATTGTATATACTCTAATTTTGCATAGGCCTATACATACCCATTTTTATTCGCATAGTTTAGTTATTCAAGTTTATGTTTATTATAATTCCACTCATTTATTTGCGTTTTATCCAAACCAACAAGAACATTTTGACTGGGGATCATCTAGAAACCCGTATGAGTTGTACTGATGAATCCATGTACATACAAACAGTATAATGGAAATGTTTGCCAGTCAGAGATAACCGACAGTCCTTTATTATTGGGAGGCCGACAGTCAAAGCAAAAACAAAGGGCGACCCTTTGTATATCTAACAGTCAAAATCCGGCGAAAAACTACAATTCCCCATTCAAGTTTGGCTGTTCCTACTAAAATATTAGAACAAATATTTCTCAGGTGTTGGGATGTTAAAATAATACCAAGTGCCTGATACAATGTTAAATGTCCTAGACTGGTTTAAAACAGTGAATTGTACCAAATTCTGGTATGCAAATTTTGCTCCAACCTTTTTTTCTTCCATCAGTTGTTTTCTTCATCCTGGATATGCAATTTACTTCGGTGTTTGGATACCCGTCAAGCGCATACTTCTCCTTTTCAACATCTTCGTATTGGCGTCCTATTGGTTTCGCCGTCTGGTTTCAGCCAGCGAATCTGAAAGCAACGCTTGTCACCGTCAAAGAGAACTTTCGTGTAGACGGTATCATCCGCCGCTCGAACCATGGTTCCCCTCGGTATTCTTCTCGGTGGAACATGCTGGTTGTTTGGTTTTTGCAATAGATGTCCTCACCGACTTTCCATTTGTACATCTTCGCCATCCTTAACTCTCTCATTGGATTAGCTTTGTTTTGTATTCTTTGTTCTTTTTCCTAAGAAAGTGAGACAGGGTCTTATAAAGGATTGATATGTTGCTCTGTATACCTTGGTACGTTCAGTAATCTTAGATTTAGTTTAAATTTCAATAAAACAGCGTAGACGTGAGGCCTAAGGCCTACTTCAGAATGTACATCGGACACCAACGCAGGTAGAACCATTAATCCTCAAAAATGCACAATCTACAGGGCTTTAATTGGAACATTTGCACAACTTTCTTTTTGAAAAAAAGAATATCTTCAGGAAAAAGGGGGAAAAAAAGTATCACAAATTTGTTCCGGCTGATGTATGTTTCCACATATGACACAGTAGTTTAAAGTAATTGGTTTGAAAAGCGTGGTAGCATCAGGAAATAAATCGTCAGGACGTACATCATTAATAACGTTACCAAAATTGTTACTACGATTGTACTTACCTACTATTGTCATTCAGTGTTAACATTCAACAGCCAATCTGGACAAATATTCAGTTTTCAATACGTCACCTAAGTTATGAGAAACTTACAAGAAGAATCAAAATATAATAAGGGATGCTTAATACTGACAATCGTCAACTTTACACCAAGTGAGTTTTAAGTAAAACCTTTGAGCATTTTTGTTTATTCATCATTTATGTACAGAAAGCTTTGACTTAGTTTAGTTTAGTCAGCTGGTCCGGTAAAACAGCTGGGCCAGCTCTTGTTTTCGTTAAAAGTTTATTTTATTCATTGTTGATTTTTTTAGTTTTGTTTTAAAGTTTCCAGATATACTCATTGTGTTTAGAGACTTACGTCGAGCATGTACATAGAGCAATGAGCGTATGTGTGACGTCCATCAAGGGTTACATGACGCTCAAATCAATTTTGAGTTGTGTTAACCTTTTACAGACATAAAAAAAACTAAACATGTTGTCCATCATAATTGTTTTTGTACTGGCTTTAGTTGGTAGAAGTTGTAGATATGTACGGTATTTGTTTGATTATTTTGACGTCACCATGTCGTCCACATATGAGTGTGTTTTATTGCACATACTAAACAGCGCGTCGGATCGCCACGAAACTTGGAAACATTGCATGCATCAGGTGTCGAATTACGAACATTTACATGTTAATGTCAAAACACGATTTAATTTACACTTAAAACTTGTAAGCGTGCATGCCTAAGCAAAAATATCATTTTGTATATATATACCACCTACAGTATATACTCCAGAGAATATCATAAACTACTTAATTTGTACCGTATTTTTGCATAAAGGCTCTTATTTACGCATTTTAATTCGCATGCTATTCAAGGAATTCAGGTATTTTTGTTTTCACTCAATATTTTCACATCAATATTTTCACAGTTTGAGTTTAATCCAAACTACTGAAGAACACTTACGAGTTTATGATTATCTAGAAACCATACTAAAGCTTGTATTGATGATGACCCCATGTACGTGACAACAGTGGAAATGCTTGTCCACTGAGAGATACTGACAGTCCTTCATTGTTTGGGGCGTACAGGTCAAAGGGAAAATACTTTAGGCCCTAAACCACTTTAAGTCTTTGGTTTTCTGGTCATAGGAATCGGCTTCAAAATCGGTGCCATGATTTTATTTTTTTTTATTTTTATTTTTTGCCAACCAGTGGAATACGTGATACATGTATACGCGGGTTTTGGAAGCAATTTTCCAATACACGAAGTATGGTGGCTAAGACAGGCCGCACTAAAATCGGGCAAGAGTCGTTTTTAATTCAATTTAGCAGAATTCCAATCGATCCAGCAATTTTGGCTGCAATTGGACATCGATTTCATAGCAAACAAAGAAACAAAATTAAAAATGCTGACGCGCGGTTTGAGGCAACGCTGATGGAATCAGACACCTGAGACTTTTTTGTCTTCATTATAATTTTAAAATTGTAAACATGTAATTGTATATGTATACCCTAATTTTTGCATTGTCATATATATATATACGCATTTTATTCGGATACACTATAGTTATTTAAGTTTCATGTTTATCAGCGTAATTTCACTCATATATCAATATTATAAAAAATGTTCACGTTTTATCCAAACAAAGAAAGGAAGAACATTTTGACCCCATGTACGTGACAACAATGATCAAATGCTTGTCAATGAGATACTGACAGTCCTTAAAACGTTGTTTGGGGCGTACAGGTCAAAGGAAAAATACTCAAGAGAATATTAATGTTTACTTTAGGCTAAATAAGAAGTCTCCGGTTTTTCTGGTCATAGAGTCGGCGTGACGCGTTTTTTTATTTTTTATTTTTATTTTTATTTTTATTTTTTTCATTTTTTTTCTTCTAACCAGTGAAATACATGATACATGTATACGCGGGTTTTGGAACCAGTTTCCCCATACACGAAGTAATGGTGGCTAAGACTGGCCGCACAAATTGGGCAAACCTTCCTTATCCCTATGTGGAAGAAGTCGTTTTGAAAAGCAGTGCAGTAAAATTCCATTCGATCGAGCTGCAATTAAACATGGTTTCATAGCAAACAAAAAACTGAGAAATGCCGACGCGCGGGTTTGAGGGCGACGCGCGCGGATACCAGAAAGGCTCCTGAGACTTTTTATGATATATTCCGCAAATTTTGCATAGGCCTACTGCTACTACGCATTTTTATATATACGCATTTTAAGTTTCATGTTTATTGTAATTTCACTCATATATCAATATTATTATCCAAACAACAAGAACATTTTGACCCCATGTACGTGACAACAGTGGAAATGCCATTGTCAACCTGACCAGATACTGTGCAGTCTTCATTGTTTAGGGGCGTACGGAATCCAAAGCAAAAATACTAAAATATAGGTTTTCCCGGTCCAATTTCAGTCAAATAAGCAGACAATTTCACTTTCATACATTCATATTAAACAGCGATTTTGCCTCCCAGTTGTTACTGTGTTTCGAATTCAAATTCACGCATTCAATTTCATTTTCAGGCATGTGTGAATTCATTTTAGCATTATATTCACTTTAACACATACGTCTGTTCTGTTTAGTAATGCACATTCGTCATCCAATTTAGCAGAGTTGGTTCAACTGTTATTTTCATGTTCGTATAACGGGCAATCAATTTTATAAATGAAATTCAAAAATACGAGAAACGAATGCAAACAATTGTTTAATTGTACAAAGAGCAACCTAATACGTTTCACACTTTAATTGGAAACTTAATTTTGTTTTCTTTATTCATGCTACACTACACTGTTACGTAGGGCCTATCAGATCTTTTTATCATACTTTGTTTTTGTTTTATTCTCTGATTAGAATCTTTATTGATTTTCTGTCCCTGGCCTTATTATGTAATGTGTTTTTAAACATTTATGTTATATTGTACTGTTTCGTTAACCTGTTTTATTGTTTGAGTGTGTCTTTATGATTTTTACCTGGTTTTTAATGTCCATTCATGTGGTTTTCCTAAACCGTCAGATTCAAATTTTTTGCACAAATTCCACAAGTGCCTGCCCTAATAATAATTTGAATGACCAAATACGCGTAGCAAAAAGCTCCTGCAATTTGAATGCTGTTCAGAAGTGGATTGATAGAATTGGATGGTTATTTGGCCTGTTTTAAATTGCATGACGCAAAGAGTACTATTGCCAACTCATAAAATGAAAATTGAAAGATGATTTTGAGCAGCATTCAATTTCGCGCGAAACAAAATGACACGGTGTTTAAATTGGCATGCTGTTGCCGAAATTGACCTAAGAGAAAACCTTAATGGTTTTTTACTTTAGGCTAAAGAAAAGTCTCCAATATCTGGTCATAGGTCGACTTAAAATCGAGTGCAACCAAGTGGTAAATACACGATGCACGTATACGCAGGTTTTGGAACAAATTTTCCCATACACGAAGTATGGTGGCTAAGAGCAGGCTGCGCAAATTTCACCACCCCTCCTCATGAAAAGTCG
>CM055819.1:15333139-15460079 GCA_029582265.1 Zoroaster sp. YZ-2022
GATATTTTCTAACATTCGCCCAGATGGTTTTGGCTATGGGGCTCCCGTTCTGGGAAACGTTCCCTGAAAGCATCGCGAGTTTGTTGCAAACTGTGAGTTTGGTGAAATGTTGTAATCACGAAAACTCTGCTGTTCAGTCGTTAGTTGTACCATCTTTCCAACTACCTGTCCCTAAACCCAGGCCCTTCTTAAATACCCAACTTGAAGAAAAGGATGTCGTAACAGACGATTACCGCACCAGCTAAAATCTTACACATAATCATCTAGGCAGTCAAGTGATGCGTCCATTTCAGACTGCCTTGAACTGATTACCCAAACTTGCAAAAATGCGATTTGAATTTGTCATTTTCAATAACAATGTACTCGGCCATGTGTGACAGCAATGGATCGATACAGGTATCGATGGAAAGCTGAGGAGTTCCTCTTCTTTGGTACACTACATGTAAATTGTCAAACTAAATAACCTTGGCATATTAACGCCCTGAATTCGGATTACCTTTTTTTTGATACGCACTGTATATATATATATATATATATATATATATATATATATATATATATATATATATATATATATATATATATATATATATATATATATATATATATATATATATATATATATATATTAAACAACCAACCGGTGAAAGTGACAGCTCAATGCAGAGTTTTCGTGGTGATGAGAGCACTTCAGACAGAATAATTCTTCAGAATAATTGGTACCTTCCCAATTTCACATCAAGTTAGCTTTCAGATAACAATGTTCGGGTAATTTTGTTATTGGGTTTTTGTAACCAATGTTTGTTATTATTATTATTATTTTTTTAATCCCAAGGGATTTTTATTTATTGTTCACTGTTTTTTGTTCACAATTTCCATACAATTACATTCCAATAACCAATAAAAATAATAAAAAAAACCATTGAATGACATTAAAAGAGAGTTAATCTTGGCCTTAAATCAAAAATTAATCCCATTTTTGATAAAATTTAAAACCTACTCCTTTCGTGTGAAACATCAATTTTTCCATCAAGAAATACTTCTTTATATCATTTTTGAGAATTTATAGTGATGGACATTTTCCCGTTCATTTTCATTTTATAAACATGAAATATTTTGGGTGAACAAAGAAAAATTGACTGCTGCTCCTGTAGTGGTATACTTTCTGTTTATTATTGTTAAGTTTGTGCATGTGACTGAAAATAGAGCAACAAAAATAGTAATTTCTTTCCTTCAGTTCCTCCATGGTGATGCAAGTGCATAACCATGCATACATGAAGCCCTGTAGTGTACATGTACATGTACATGTACATGTACCGTTTGTATGCGCTGTACCATATTGTACCCTGGAGGAAGAAAGTATTTACAAGTATTGTTGTATACTGTCATATGCATACTGTACAGGGGACTTTTTATGTTGATCCATGGTTGACCACACAGTAACCTTGGGGTAATGTTTGCACAGACTAGACCCTCTCTCGAGAAACAAGGTTTATGCATGGAGGAAGAAAACAGATTTCTTCCTCCATGGTTTATGGTACAGTACATGAAGGTTTATGGTACAGTACATGTAGGCCTTCATATACAAATACAATAGATTGAACTGAGGATTGACTTGGATTTGCGGATATGTACAGTCATACTGCATTTTCAATCAAATACACCATACATTGTGACACAACTGTTTCTGTATTGATTGCTTTTTCTCTTGCAATTGATGTTGGCCTACATGGGTTTAAAATAATTATATGACTATTTAATGTATGTCAAATTATTATTATCAAGTAATAAATCACAAGGGAAACTGACTGGGTGAATTATTAAATTATGAAATCAATTTATTATTATTACAAACAATTCAATGGCTTGAATAACGAGTTATGTTCAGAGGTGATGTGAACAAAGATGTACAGTGTACAATCTACGCATGCCTGTTTTATACATATCTACATGTAGATTCCAAACACCACTCTGTCAACATGAGTTTAAACTAGCATGGTTTTGGTATGCACAGATTTGTGTTGCCTCCATGCCATTAGATTGATCTGTGTGTAAAGCTAAGTATTGGTTGTTTGCGGTGTTGATTGTACCGGTTAATTCAAAGCCAAATGCCCAGGCCACTGCTGGTGGAGCAGGGGAGGAAGCACAAGCGAAGCTAGCTCGAGGTCAGGTCCCCGTTACATAATTGCGGATCTTCTCATGAACCATGGAGGCGTGAATGCATTAATATGAAAACGTAGTCACTAATGTGAATAGATCAAATAAGACAGTAGTTTTGATTTTCCTTCCTCCATGTTTTGATCAATTAGCATGTATTGAGAGAAATGAAAATGTTGTAAACTGTTGGTCGCATTCTAACATGTTTTGTATTTTGTTTATGTGAGGGGTTTTTAGACATAAAATATGGAAGTGTATAGGACATGGTAAAAAAAATTATAATAACAATATGTATCTGCGGATACTAATTAAAAATTTGTACGTACAGATTACTTATTCATGTACGTATTTAAGGATTAGTATTGGATTGGCTATGGTCATTTAGCCTTCAAGAAAGACTCTGCACATATTTTACTAATTTGTACAATGGGGAAGGGGGAATTTACATGTATTTTTGCAACGACAGCACAAACTGAAGATCCCATCACTATGCCACTGTCCGTATACCTACGAATGTAATCCATACTTACGAATTAGCAACCCAGGTAGGCCTACATATGAATATATTAGTTATCACACAAGCACGAGTGGAATACAGAAAAGATAGCGCTTCTGCGTCCATTTCGAGTTGCATATGGGAGCAGACGCACTACATTTTTCCGTATTCAACGAGTGCGCATGTGATAACTTAATTTATCATCCAGCTGCAAACTTGATCATGTCCTTCGTAAATCATTCAGGCTATGTATGACAGAAATGACTTGCTAGAATTCCTATTGATTGATATGCCATTTTATTAGTGTAATTCTTTGTGGTATTGTGAGCAAAAAAGGAAGATACGCCTATGTGTACACGCACTGCATTCAATATGCAGTGCAATGTCTTTCTTTGCAGTAGAATTATGGGAATATATTATTACAATATACAATTACTAAATTGACCAATCGACATTGAGGATTCAAGTTTGCTGGATGATAATAACTGAATACATACGTATGAATTTGTAATCACAAGGGAAACTGAGTGGGTAAATTGTTAGATACATTTTGTGTGAACAAAGAAAAATTTACTGCTGCTCCTGTAGTGTTATACTTTCTGTTTATTATTGTTAAGTTTGTGCATGTGACTGAAAATAGAGCAACAAAAATAGTAATTTCTTTCCTTCAGTTCCTCCATGGTAATGCAAGTGCATAACCATGCATACATGGAGCCCTGTAGTGTACATGTACATGCGTACATGTACTGTTTGTATGTACCATCTTACCCTGGAGGAAGAAAAGTATTTACAAGAATGTTGTATACTGTCATATGCATACTGTACAGGGCCTTCAACTCACTTTTGTCTATGTATATCACATCAATTGTGGAAATTTAATCATCTGATTATCTTTTTAGAAAACAATAAGAAACTGGTACATGTTTTAAGTTTTATCTTTATAAATATATTAACTATTGTTCTTGTGATTGCAATAAACCTGATTCATGCAAACAATTTTGTGTGTTGATTCTTCTTTCCAAGAAATATCAATGTATTTGCTTTTTTGCGCATTCAACTGATACTCTATCATGTTTAATCCACAGATATTAACAGAAAGCAACCCGTTGATGGTCTCACTTTTGTTTTTGTTAATGTTAAAAACAACTTAATAAAAACAAAATGTTTAAATTTGTTCATGGAAAGGAAATATTCTCAAATACTGTTGGAAATTTAGTCGAAGATCAATTCCATAGAGGATTTGATTTTATCAAGAAAGTGTAAACATTTTAATGTATCTTGAATATCATCAATTTTATACAATGTAAGTTCTCTGTCATACTTGTGTAATAAATTCAAATTAAAATAAAGATTATTATTAATATTTGAAAAAATATTGAAGGGGTTTATAGTCGATGATGTTGCAATCCATCCCCGACACTTGTACTTGAAGAGAAAGCACAATAAGTCCATATATCAGAAGAAAAGAACGGAAACAAATTAGTAATTCGTGTAATTTTCCATCATAAAGTGTGAGTTGGTTTCGAAAGAATACGAGACGAATAGAACAAGGGTGGATACAAGAAAGGAGAGAAGCTTCAAAATTGATTACCTGCCGCTCAAAGCTTCCCAACACTTATTCAACAAAATTACTGAGCAAGGATATCGGGGATATATAATCAAAGATTTTAAACCAATTTTAATTAAAATAAATTAATTATCGGTATAAAACACAGAATTCCGCATTTCCAAACTGAGCCAAATGAAAAATATTTCAGGTAGGTATACTTAGTGTTCCTACGCGCTTTCTTCGGGAGAAAATAGGAAATTCGAAAAAACTGAAATTGACTGGACATGTTTGATTTCTTTATATTACCGTTGTTCAGTACTTTTGTAAAAACAAATAACAAGTTATTAACTTTTAAACAGTTTTTAAGTATTTTAATTATATTTTATTCGATTTAATATAATGAGTGAACGATTATTATGCGCAAATTTACTCACTAAAAGAGGGCGGTATTTAATAAACTTGTGCCAGTCTACAAGAAGTTTAGTCGTTGAATGTATTTTTATAAATCTTAACTGTAAGTTTTCTTTATCCTCTGACATCCCTACAACTGTTTTAAAAGGAACGACCTCACAATCAATTGATTTTTAAAATGATTTCAGAATTGCAGTTAATATCAAGAGGGATACTTCATGCTAAATGTAAACATACATCATTAGTGAAAGGACGCGTCAAGTTTATGAATTGTTACAAGTTGTGCCCTCGGCCTGCCAGTCTCAAGACTTTCGATTTGGATTTTTAACTTTGACTTTGGGTGTTATATTTGACTCGACAATGACTTTAAAACCACATATCTCCAACATTGTTCGCATATCATCATTTCATATCAGAAATATAAGCCGAATTAGGAAATACTTGAATAAAAGTGCTACTGAACAAATTATACATGCATTTGTCACATCACGGCTCGATAACGGGAATGCTCTCCTTTACAGTCTTCCGCAGTATCAAATATCTCGTCTTCAGCAGCTCGTGTTGTGACTTTGTCCAGAAAGTCATGCCATATCACGCCAATCTTGAAAGAACTGCACTGGCTTCCTGTTTCACAGAGAATTGTTTTTAAACTTATGCTAATTGTTCACAAATCTTTTAATAACATTGCTCCAATTTATATTTCTGAACTACTTAAAGTCTACACTCCATCACGCAATTTGCGCTCCAGCAACATGTCACTCCTCAAGGAACCAACTTCAAAACGGAACTGGGGTGATAGGTCGTTTTCTGTCGCAGCTCCGAGACTCTGGAATCATCTTCCAACTAAACTCAAATCTTGTCATAGTATAACCAGATTCAAGTCGATGCTTAAAACTCATCTTATGTCACAACTCTTCAAAGATGATGTATATTTGTAATTGCATTGTAGGTACATGTATCTCGGTACATAATTTGTTTTCCCCTATGCTATCATTGTATATTGTTTGTATTAATGTTTTTTCTTTGTTTCCGCGCCTTGAGCGCCCAGCAGGAATGGATATGTGCGCTAAAAATCTTTATTATTATTATTATTATGATCTTTTCAATTTAAAATCCCTCACTTTTATCAGTGGCGGCGCGATTTTTCTTCTTTTTCCGGCAAGTGATACAAATCCCAAATTATATTTTCTGCCCGTAACTTCCTCTCCCATTCCCAACATCTCAGTTTATCCATAAAAGAATATTAATTAAATCGAACCGAATTCAGGGGGTTCCCGAACAGACTGTTTACAAAACTGCCCAAACATAATGACTGCTTTCATGAGAATGGATGAGGTTGAAAATCGAAGTGATCTACTTTGCTGCGGCCCCCCCAATTTATGATTGCCACCTTTGTCCCTCATATTTGCACCTCTAAATCTCTGACTGCGCCAACAGTGGATCATCACCATATCACCATATGACGGGACAATTGAACTATTCTGAAAACAATCAACTTTCCATAGCAGAGGAAAAGGTGTAATGATCATCAGCGACTATTAACTTGGTTCAAATTTTGAAAAATAATAGGACGGTCAGGCTGAACTGTTAAGAGGATTGGCAGTCAAATTTAGGCCTACTGTCCAGCGTAAACTGTAAAAAACAAAATTATAGCTGTAGAAATTGTACGGTGAAAAATGTTTGCATATCAAATTTTTTTCCAGGCTGTAATACCTATAAAGTGAAGATGTAAATTCCCATGATGATTGTTTGTATGAATTTCATTCCTGTAACTGGATTTTAAAAATCCTTTTTCTCAGAAATCTAATCTATTGGCGATTATTCCACTGGCAATTATTTCAGTTTCATCAAAATCTGTACATAACTTGGTCTTTTTTTGTTTTGAGATCTCTTGTACCGTCATACTACCAGGGCCGATCAGCGCCGACCGACACAGACATCCATGAGCCCGCCGCAAACTCGCACATAAGCTCGGCGGTAACTTAGTTGGCTTCTTCCGTAGCTTGACCGTTGAATGCTTTCTCGGGTGTATGTACTGACCAATCAGGTTCTGGTTCGCGGTTAAAATCATTCACACTACCAATATCAAATAAAAACATTGCAGCTTAACAACACTAAACATGTTGAAAAGGACATGATACATTATGTCATGACCTTGCATGTAGAAAAAATAGCGCAGCAAATTGTTTTGAGCTTCCTCTACCAATTAGACAGTTTTGGACGATAAACAAAAGACCGGACAAATATTATAAGGATCGCATATATATACTACTGTGTAGGTTTATCCAGCAGGAAGTTTGAAAATGTGATCATTAAATCCATTATTAACACTATAATTGCAATATAAAATACCACAGCTAAAACTTGTAGCTTTGCATGGTGAGGATGATAGTAAGACAGGTGACACCATGTGGAATCCACTGAGTAGTATTAGTTCTGAAAGAACTGAGGTGCAACTCGACGTTTCGATCAGTATGCTCTGATCGTCCTCAGGAGATCGTCAGAAGATCGTCAGAGATTCTCCTGAGGACGATCAGAGCATACTGATCGAAACGTCGAGTTGTACCTCCAGTTCTTTTCAGAACTAATTACTACTCAATTGAGATTCCACATGGTGTCACCGCAATTAGTCTTACTTATAAAATACCACGTTGTATGTGTGAGACTGTATTAAGTTTTTAATTTACATTGAAAAATCACGCATGCTTGCAAATATGAGAATACTATATTTCAGATGAAGTCATGTTTAATTAACATACTATTAAAAAAGGTCGGCAATATTAAGCAAGTTTTATACTAAACATAAATTTCCCGTAGTTTATTATAAGCAGTTTGAGCCCGAGTCTGAACTCTGTAAGCACTTGGCTCATGGTCCTGATTGCTATCTCACTGACACTGATGACTAGTGTGTACCTGAACACAGGGTCCGTTTTATAGCTCCATCAAATGTCAATATTGATGCAAATGTAGGGCAAAGTATCTACACCGGCTGGGGGGTGGGGGGGGGGGGGTTCAAATAAACCGGGCTAGCGTCCTCCTCCCAAACTGTTGCTCAACGGGGGGGGGGGGGGGGATACATGTTTTTCCGGGTGCACCCAAAGCAGGGGCGGATCCAGGAATTGACCCATACACATTCCTTTTGGATGACCCAGTCCATTTTTAGAGATTAAGCAGTGTTTTTATATTACAGTAGTCCCCGACGTATAGCTTGCTTTGTGGTATGACATCTACAAATTCAGCCAGCTTGTCCAAATTTGGATAAACCACTCACTGCGTACCACTCACCGCGGATTCAGAGGGGTGGGGGGGGGGGTCGAATACCCCTGCTCTGTCACCAAAATAATAAAAATAAACATAATAGGGGGTTATTATTGGACATAAAGAAAAAGAAAGGCCCCCTGCAAAAATTTCTGGATCCAGCATTAGCAATTAATCAATCGCTGTGTAATACGTGGAGCGTATTGTTTAATCATGAAAATTGGTTCAAAATGTGGGTAAACCACTCACTGCTGATTTTTTACATCGATCCTGCCTAAGAAATTCTAACATTTTAGGCCCTGTTTTTGAATAAGAATTATTTTTTCTGTGGCCTACATTTCCTACATGTACAAATCATTTTTGGTGATAACTTTATTCAACATCATTTCGATCATTTTATTTAGCCATCTCTAAGTTGACCCATATACACCTCTTTTGGGTGACCTGATTCTATATTTAGCGATTAAGCAGTTTTGTATGACCGTTAATCCCCATATATCTTGCTGAAACAATACTGCAAAGCCTCCATCGGCATACAAGTATAGGCCTAAGTGATTTTCGATATCACTAAGACTGATTTTAATCTCCCAATTTAATTAAACGACTACGGGGATATGTATTACATTCATAATGGGTTGATATTTCGCCCATCTGATATATATAATTCTTTAGTCTATCATTCAGAAACGTTAAGGGGAAATATAATGTGACATACATTTCCCATTTGCGTACACTACACCTTTTACTGTTTTAATTTGAAACAAGATCTAGACTGGGAACGTAAGACTGCAAAGCCCCCCTCGGATGGGTATAACAATATAAGTACAAGTGATTTAGTCAATGACTAGAATGATTTACAATCCCACTGTTTATGATTAACCGTGGGTCGATATTTCCCCATTCGATATAATTCCCCTTTAGTCTATCATTTAGATACATTAAGGGGAAATATAACAATCAAATAAAATACCGACTTTTCCCCTTGATGTAAGACCTATATCGTTTTCTTACTTTATATTTTACTGTTTTCGGTCAGATGAGACGCAAAACAAAGTATAAGACTTTCAATCTGATTTTCAATCTCACTGTTTAATTACAGGTATTCATCACGGCATGGTGTGGTCGATATTTCCCCCATTCAATCTATATTCCCTTTTAGACTATCATTCAGACACGTTAAGGAGAAATCTAACAATCCAATGTATATAGGCGTAATATGGCCGACATTTCCCCTACATGTACAAATCATTTTTGTGATAACTTTATTCAACATCATTTCGATCATTTTCATTCAGCCATCTCTAAGTTGACCCATACACATTCCTTTTGGGTGACCTGATTCCATTTTTTAGTGATTAAGCAGTTTTGTATGACCGTAAGTCCCCGTAGATCTTGCTAAACAATACTGCAAAGCCTCCATCGGCATACAAGTATAGGCCTAAGTGATTTTCAATATCACTAAGACTGATTTTAATCTCCCAATTTCAATAAACGACTACGGGGATATGTATTACATTCATAATGGGTTGATATTTCGCCCATTCGATATATAATTCCCCTTTAGTCTATCATTCAGAAACGTTAAGGGTAAATATAATGTGACATACATTTCCCATTCGCGTACACTACGGTCCCTTTTACTGTTTTAATTTGAAACAAGATCTCTTTAAAGAATATTCTGATTTAAACTGTATATAGGCCTACACCCTTTTAGGATAGTAATTATGTCACTTAGTAAAGTTAGTGGATCATAATTATCGTGCTGTCACTTTTTCAAAGATTTTATATGAAATTAATGGTGACTGTGGATTAATAGAGTACAAGTGCTCGGGACTTGTCCTGGACATATGTTGTAAAGACTCAAAATCTAACGATGTAACTTTCTGTCATAAGAAAACAATGAACAAAAGTAAAGAGCCTGAAGTAGCAAAAACAATGCGCGTACTATCAATACGCGTGTGCATTACTAAGGACTTGCTAATAGGATAGACTAAAAACTCTGCGCCATAGATTTGTTTTCCTTTGTGAAATGTTGTCTGTCCAAAGCCTGTTGCATACAAGTGAATATTGTGGGTCACATACAATGACCGTCATTCCAAATCCAATTCATCAGATCCTCTCTTGATCCATGCGGGCCTTCAATGATCACTCTGGAAATCTCTTACTTTTGTATTTGATAGTTGTGAATCATTGTTGTTGGTTTAATTTTTATTGTCTTTTAAAGTGCCCAATACATTGTGTGAGGCGGTATAACTTTTATCTTCAAGCAAACTTGAATCCTCGATTCTGATTGGACAACCATGGCAACAACAGTGTGATATTTATTCTACTGTATTGCACGGTCCATATTGCTTAGCGCTATATTTTCCGTATTCCACTGCGCTTGTGCGATAATTAAGTTTTATATTATTAATAAAATAATACATGTTTCTAGCATTTTTTGTACAACATTTATTGCGTGTAGGATGCTAATCAGTTTTAGAATACACCTTGATATTTCCCCGTATGGAGTAATATTTCACCCTTTGAACCATAACAGCCATACGGGTAAATATAGATATTACACGGGGAAATATAGTAATTTCGCCTTAAGGTGGTCTGTGGCATAATTTTTCCATAAGGGGAAATTTTTTGAAGCTCCAAAAAGTTATATCTTTAATCCCGCACGCTATCTGAAAAAGTACTGAGTACTACCATCCGGGCACAGTTGTGCATGTATTTTACATACGTATCATACCAGTGACATTTTGCATTGTGCTGTTATAAATTGATTTGTGAATTTTCCCCCTAACGGCTGTTTTTTCCGTTTCCCCCTATGGTGGGAACTAACATAGATATATATATATATATATATATATATATATATATTTATATATCTATATATATATATATATATATATATATATGTTAAGGACCACTTTTATTTTTAACATATTTTCTGTATAGCACATATTAAGGACCAGAAAATGCCTACATATGAATGTCCTGTATGACCTCCAAGACACAGTAATCGATTTCACATGTGGTTTGTTTCAATTGTTGCATAACTTCTTTCTAAACTTGTCACAACCTGAAATTGGGTGTTTTGGTGTGTCAACTTTTCACAATTTTCACAATTTAGCCTGAATGTCTTGTCATCAATGTCAGTAGCGAGTATGGCTTCCCCAGCTGCAATAACAGCCTGACACCGCTGTCTCATTGAGTTTATCAGACGATTAACATCCTGACATCAATCGCATACCATGCAGCCTCCAAGGCCACACCAAGCCGTTGCAACCCAATTGGCTGCACTTCAAGCGCTTCAATACTCCTCCCCATCATGTCCCAGACATGTTCTATCGGATTCAAGTCCGGGGATTTCGCTGGCCAGTCCATACGCTCAATTCCATGATCCGCCAGGTACTGTGTCACCACCACCTTGCTGTGTGGGGACGGGCGTTATCGTCCATGAAAATGAAATTTTCCCAGCGTTTTCTGCAAACGGAACCACAAAGGTTCCACGATTTCATCTCTGTACCACACCTGTAATTGCTCCCCTTGGGACCACGTAGAGACGAGTGCGGTGACCGTAGCTGATTCCGCCCCACACCATGATGCTGCCTCCACCATAGCGGTCATGTTCAGCGATACAGGCATCTGCAAATCTCTCCTGTTGTCTCCAGACTCTAACACGTCCATCATTGTGGTCCGCGCTGAATCTGCTCTCATCTGAGAACAGAACACGGCGCTATTGTTGTTGGGTCCATCCCATGGTCACGAGCCCAGTTGAGACGGATTCTTCTGTGAGCAGGGGTTAATGGGATGCATTGCAGTGGCCTCCTGGCATGCATGTCGGCTCTGTGAAGTCGGTTACGGATGGTTTGATTCGAAACAGTCACCCCAGTTGCAGCAGCGAATTGTTGATTGAGTCTGCGAGCACTACTGAAGCGGTTGCGACGACAAAGAGTCACTAAGTAGCGGTCATTCCTCGCAGTTGTTGCTGATGGGCGGCCAGTACGGGGTCCTCTGAGTATCGCCCTGTCTCCCGGTGTCGTTGGTTAGCGCGACTGATGACACTGTGAGACACACCCATCATCTCAGCTACTCGTCGCTGGCTGAAGCCAGCGTCCAGCATCCCTATGGCTCGTGCAACCTCTACTTCACTCAAGTGGCGTCGAGGCATCTCTCTTGTCAGAATACTGCCTGAGCTTGGTGGGAAATGCAAGGAAAAGCACTTGCATGGACTTTTGTACCACTTTATGTGGTCAGCTGACACAACAAAAACACCCATTTTCAGGTTGTGACAAGTTTAGAAAGAAGTTATGCAACAATTGAAACAAACCACATGTTAAATCGATTACTGTGTCTTGGAGGTCATACAGGACATTCATATGTAGGCATTTTCTGGTCCTTAATATGTGCTATAAAGAAAATATGTTAAAAATAAAAAGTGGTCCTTAACTTTGTTTGATGAGTATATATATATATATATATATATATATATATAGAGATGTTCGTCTCTCGAGCATGACGTTAGTGATAGAACCCATTTAGTATAGCTCGATCGTGCTACTAACTCGCATGTTCATCGTATTATTCTATATATATATATATATATATATATATATATATATATATATATATATATATATATATATATATATATATATATATATATATATATATATATATATATATATATATATATATGTATGTGTATATATATATATATATATATATATATATATATATATATATATATATATATATATATATATATATATATATATATATATATATATATATATATATATATATATATATATAATCAGATGAATAATACTTGAGTTAGTAACACGATCGAGCTATACTACAAATGGGTTCTATCACTGGCGTCTATTGCTCAGGGGACGGGGCAAATATATATATATTGACACCAATATTATGAGGAAAAATTTTGTGAAGTATGAATGACGTCACATGATTGACCGGAAGTTAATGTAATCAGTATAACACAATATGTTGTATTTTAATTACATATTATGAAAACTCATATCTCCTGAAGTACTCTTGTCTTTTAACAACTTTAGGTGATGACGTCATCACGTACATATGAGGCACACTCGAACACCCCAAGTTTGTTTTTAACAAACTCTATACCTCTAGTTATTATTATTATTATTACTCCATTTATATAAGTGGTGTTATTGGACATACCGAATGGTAACCAAATGGTATGTATGGCACTTTTTTATAAGGGATAATCTGCCAATATTACCTCATTATTATGTATTATTTTTATATCGGGGCAAAAGAATTTAGGGATTGTTACGCATGTAGGTTGCACGTGGTGAATTTCCCATAGTCCTGCTGTACTGTGTTACTTTTAAGTGCAAGACATGCGAATCATGTACTGCCCTCTATTGGCCAGTGCTTGAAACTGTTGATGATTTTTCCAGAAACGTGCAATAATTTAACAGATTGGTATATATGCACAGTACTGTAATCTTTTAAAAAGTATTCTGTCCTCTATTGACCAATGTGTTGATGACTTTTACCAGAAACATGCAATACTTTAAAGGGACAATATCGTAATGATCAACAGGGCATGGAATCAGAGTGCTAGTTTTTGATTAACTCAGTGACTGACAATAACACTGCACATGTGACTGAAAATTACTGGCTCATTTATACAATAGCAACGGTGATACATGTATGACCTTAACCCTTTCGATCCCATGGGCTCTAAACATTAGAATGACATCAGTCAGAATCAAAATAAAAAACACTATACTCGAACCAGGACATCCTGGGCTCGAACTTATGACCTCCTACTTACAAGTCAAGAGTCTTATCCACTATACCACTAGCTGCGCTTAAGGTAATGGCGTTTGAGTTTAATTAATTATAATGACATCAGTCCGAGTAAAAAAAATATATATATAATGGGTTTGAACCTAGGACTTCCTCCTTATAAGTCAACATTAGTATCCACTAGACCACTTGCTGTCGTCAGGACATATGCGTTTGAGTTTAATTATAAACCTTAGATATAAACCTTAGAATGACATCAGTCAGAATAAAAATACAAAACGTTGGGCTTGAACTCAGGACCTCCTACTTATTAGTCAAGAGTCTTATCCACTAGACCACTTGCTGTGCTGGAAATAGTTGTATTTGAGTTTAATTATATACCTCTTTTTTATATAATGTGTTAACACTAGTGTCATAATTATACTCTTTCTTAATCTAGTGTTTATATCATTAATTAAGCATATGATTACTGTTATTTCTTTTAAGTCCATATCCATGAGCTGACTTCCAGATAGAGGGTGCTAAATTTCCACAAGTATAGATATTGAGGTTTATTAGAAATTGTGGGGTGGTGGTGGGCGACCAAGTGGCTGAACTGGTTAATCGACTGTGGCATAACTTGTTAACTCGCTTTCAAGTAGTAAACAAAGATACCCCAGATGGGTTCGAGACCCACAGCGGTCTTGAGTCCACTGGTAAATTGGCAAAGTATTAATTGGACTATTTGATTTTTTCCATGGAGCGGGGGAGAGCGGGGGAGAGCGGGGGAGAGCGGGGGAGAGCGGGGGAGAGCGGGGGAGAGCGGGGGAGAGCGGGGGAGAGCGGGGGAGAGCGGGGGAGAGCGGGGGAGCGCGGGGGAGAGCGGGGAGAGCGGGAGAGCGGGGAGAGCGGGGAGAGCGGGGAGAGCGGGAGAGCGGGGAGAGCGGGGAGAGCGGGGAGAGTTGGGGAGAGCGGGGAGAGCGGGGAGAGCGGGGAGAGCGGGGAGCGGGAGAGCGGGGAGAGCGGGAGAGCGGGGAGAGCGGGGAGAGCTGGGGAGGCGGGGAGAGCGGGGAGAGCGGGGAGAGCGGGGAGAGTGGGGAGAGCGGGGAGAGCGGGGAGAGCGGGGAGAGTGGGGAGAGCGGGGAGAGCGGGGAGAGCGGGGAGAGTGGGGAGTGGGGAGAGTGGGGAGAGCGGGAGGATGGGGAGAGTGCAGAGCGGGGAGAGCGGGGAGAGCGGGGAGAGCGGGGGAGAGCGGGAGAGCGGGGAGAGCGGGAGAGCGGGAGATGGGGAGAGCGGGGAGAGCGGGGAGAGCGGGGAGAGCGGGGAGAGCGGGGAGAGCGGGGAGCGGGGGAGAGCGGGGAGAGCGGGGAGAGAGGGGAGAGCGGGGAGTGGGGAGAGCTGGGGAGAAGGGGAGAGCGGGGAGAGCGGGGAGAGCGGGGAGAGCGGGGAGAGCGGGGGGAGAGCGGGGAGAGCGGGGAGAGCGGGGAGAGCTGGGGAGAGCGGGGAGAGCTGGGGAGAGCGGGGAGAGAGCGGGGAGAGCGGGGAGAGCGGGGAGAGCGGGGAGAGCGGGGAGAGCGGGGAGCGGGGAGAGCGGGGAGAGCGGAGAGCGGGGAGCGGGGAGAGCGGGGAGAGCGGGGAGAGCGGGGAGAGCGGGGAGAGCGGGGAGAGCTGGGAGAGCGGGGAGCGGGAGAGCGGGGAGAGCGGGGAGAGCGGGGAGAGCGGGGAGAGTGGGGGAGAGCGGGGGAGAGCGGGGAGAGCGGGGAGAGTGGGGAGAGCGGGGAGAGCTGGGGAGAGCGGGAGTTGGGGAGAGCGGGGAGCGGGGAGAGCGGGGAGAGCGGGGAGAGCGGGGAGAGCGGGGAGAGCGGGGAGAGCGGGGAGCGGGGAGTGGGGAGAGCGGGGAGAGCGTGGGGAGAGCGGGAGAGCGGGGGAGAGCGGGGAGAGCGGGGGAGAGCGGGGAGAGCGGGGAGAGCAGGGGAGAGAGGGGAGAGCGGGGAGAGCGGGGAGAGCGGGGAGAGCGGGGGAGAGCGGGGAGAGCGGGGAGAGCGGGGAGAGCGGGGAGAGCGGGGAGAGCGGGAGAGCGGGGGAGAGCGGGGAGAGCGGGGAGAGCGGGGAGAGCGGGGAGAGCGGGGAGAGCGGGGGGGAGAGCGGGGAGAGCGGGGAGAAAGCGGGGAGAGCGGGGAGGCAGAGGCGGGAGAGCGGGGAGCGGGGAGAGCGGGGAGAGCGGGGAGAGCGGAGATGGGGAGAGCTGGGGAGAGCGGGAGAGGAGAGTGGGAGAGCGGGGAGAGCGGGGAGAGCGGGGGGGAGCGGGGAGAGCGGGGAGAGCGGAGAGCGGGAGAGCGGGGAGAGCGGGGAGAGCGGGGAGAGTGGGGAGAGCGGGGGAGAGCGGGGAGCGGGGAGAGCGGGGAGAGCAGAGCGGGGAGAGGGAGAGCGGGGAGAGCGGGGAGAGCGGGAGAGCGGGGAGAGCGGGAGAGCGGGGAGGCGGGGAGAGCGGGGAGAGCGGGGAGAGCGGGGAGAGTGGGGAGAGCGGGGAGAGCGGGGAGAGTGGGGAGCGGGGAGAGCGGGGAGAGCGGGGGAGAGCGGGGAGAGCGGGGAGAGCAGGGGAGAGCGGGAGAGCGGGGGAGAGCGGGGAGAGCGGGGAGGCGGGGAGAGCGGAGAGCGGGGAGAGAGCGGGAGAGCGGGGAGAGCGGGGAGAGCGGGGAGAGCGGGGAGAGCGGGGAGAGCGGGGGAGAGCGGGGAGAGCGGGGAGAGTGGGGAGAGCGGGAGAGCGGGGAGAGCGGGGAGCGGGGAGAGTGGGAGAGCGGGGAGAGCGGGGAGAGCGGGGAGAGCGGGGAGAGCGGGAGAGCGGGGAGAGCGGGGAGAGCGGGGAGAGCGGGGAGAGCGGGGAGAGCGGGGAGAGCGGGGAGAGCGGGGAGAGCGGGGGAGAGTGGGGGAGAGCGGGGGGAGAGCGGGGAGAGCGGGGAGAGTGGGGAGAGCGGGGAGAGCGGGAGCGGGGAGCGGGGAGAGCGGGAGAGCGGGAGAGCGGGGAGAGCGGGGGAGAGCGGGAGAGCGGGGAGAGCGGGGAGAGCGGGGAGAGCGGGGAGCGGGAGAGCGGGAGAGCGGGAGAGCGGGGAGAGTGGGGGGGAGAGCGGGGAGAGCGGGGAGAGCGGGGAGCGGGGAGAGCGGGGAGATGGGGAGAGCGGGGAGAGCGGGGAGAGCGGGGGAGAGGGGAGCGGGGGAGAGCGGGGAGAGTGGGAGAGCGGGGAGGGGGAGAGGGGGGAGAGCGGGGAGAGCGGGGAGAGTGGGGGGAGAGCGGGGAGAGGGAGAGCGGGGAGAGCGGGGAGAGCGGGAGAGCGGGGAGAGCGGGGAGAGCGGGGAGATGGGAGAGCGGGGAGAGCGGGGGAGAGCGGGAGAGCGGGAGAGCGGGGAGAGCGGGGAGAGCGGGGAGAGCGGGGAGAGCGGGGAGAGCGGGGAGAGCGGGAGAGCGGGGAGAGCGGGGAGAGCGGGGAGAGCGGGGAGAGCGGGGGAGATGGGAGAGCGGGGAGAGCGGGGGAGAGCGGGGAGAGGGGAGAGTGGGGGAGATGGGGAGAGCGGGGAGAGCGGGGAGAGTGGGGAGAGCGGGGAGAGCGGGGAGCGGGGAGAGCGGGGAGAGCGGGGAGAGCGGGAGAGCGGGGAGAGCGGGGAGAGCGGGGAGAGCGGGGAGAGCGGGGAGAGCGGGGGAGCGGGAGAGCGGGGAGAGCGGGGAGAGCGGGGAGAGCGGGAGAGTGGGGAGAGTGGGGAGAGCGGGGAGAGAGCAGGAGAGCGGGGAGAGCGGGGAGCGGGAGAGTGGGGAGAGCGGGGAGAGCGGGGGAGTGGGAGAGCGGGAGAGCGGGGAGAGCGGGGAGAGCGGGGAGATGGGGGAGAGCGGGGAGAGCGGGGAGAGCGGGGAGAGCGGGGAGAGCGGGGAGAGCGGGGAGAGCGGGGAGAGCGGGGAGAGCGGGGAGAGCGGGAGATGGGGAGAGCGGGGAGAGCGGGGAGAGCGGGAGAGCGGGGAGAGGGGGAGAGCGGGGAGAGCGGGGAGCGGGGGAGCGGGAGCGGGGAGAGCGGGGAGAGCGGGGAGAGCGGGGAGAGCGGGGAGAGCGGGGAGAGCGTGGGGAGAGCGGGGAGAGCGGGAGAGCGGGGAGAGCGGGGAGAGTGGGGAGAGCGGGGAGAGCGGGGGAGAGCGGGAGAGCGGGGGGAGCGGGGAGAAGGGAGAGCGGGGAGAGCGGGAGAGCGGGAGAGCGGGGAGAGCGGGGGGGAGCAGAGGGGGAGAGCGGGGAGAGCGGGGAGAGCGGGGAGAGCGGGGAGAGCGGGGAGAGCGGGGAGAGCGGGGAGAGCGGGAGAGCGGGGAGGCGGGGAGAGCGGGGAGAGCGGGGAGAGCGGGGGGAGAGTGGGAGAGCGGGGAGAGTGGGGAGAGCGGGGAGCGGGGGAGCGGGGAGAGCGGGGAGAGCGGGGAGAGCGGGGAGAGTGGGGAGAGCGGGGAGAGCGGGGAGCGGGAGAGCGGGAGCGGGAGAGCGGGGAGAGCGGGAGAGCGGGGAGAGCGGGGAGAGCGGGGAGAGCGGGGAGAAGCGGGGGAGAGTGGGAGAGCGGGGAGAGTGGGGAGAGCGGGAGAGCGGGGAGAGCGGGGAGAGCGGGGAGAGCGGGAGAGCGGGGAGAGCGGGGAGCGGGGAGAGCGGGGAGAGCGGGGAGCGGGGAGATGGGAGAGCGGGGAGAGCGGGAGAGCGGGGAGAGCGGGAGAGCGGGGAGAGCAGAGAGCGGGAGAGCGGGAGAGCGGGAGAAGCGGGGAGCGGGGAGAGCGGGAGAGCGGGAGAGCGGGAGAGCGGGAGAGTGGGGAGGCGGGGAGAGCGGGGAGAGGCGGGGAGAGCGGGGAGAGCGGGGGAGGCAGGGGAGAGCGGGGGGAGAGCGGGGAGAGCGGGAGAGCGGGGGGGAGAGTGGGGAGAGTGGGAGAGCGGGGAGAGTGGGGGAGAGCGGGGGAGAGCGGGGGAGTGGGAGAGTGGGGAGAGTGGGGAGAGCGGGGAGAGCGGGGAGAGCGGGGAGAGCGGGAGAGCGGGGAGAGCGGGGAGAGTGGGGAGAGCGGGGAGAGCGGGGAGAGCGGGGAGAGTGGGGAGAGCGGGGGAGAGCGGGGAGAGTGGGGAGAGCGGGAGAGCGGGGCAGAGCGGGGCAGAGCGGGGGAGAGCGGGGGAGAGCGGGGGAGAGCGGGGGAGAGCGGGGGAGAGCGGGGGAGAGCGGGGGAGAGCGGGGGAGAGCGGGGGAGAGCGGGGGAGAGCGGGGGAGAGCGGGGGAGAGCGGGGGAGAGCGGGGGAGAGCGGGGGAGAGCGGGGGAGAGCGGGGGAGAGCGGGGGAGAGCGGGGGAGAGCGGGGGAGAGCGGGGGAGAGCTCTTATCTTTTTATTCTATCTGTTTGTAAACAATGTATTTTAACCATTTTGTCTCAGCAATCTTAATCTTAATCTTTTATTCTGTTTGTAAACAATGTATTTTAACCATTTTGTCTCCAGTAGTCTCAGCAATCTTAATCTTTTATTCTGTTTGTAAACAATACTCCTGCAGTTGTTTGGTAGGTTTATCTCTAATGTACAATGTTCTTTAATTATCTCTATTATATTAACTGTAATGTACTTTATTATATATGAGACAATACTTGAATAAATAACAGTAACAAAGAAACTTCTATTGTATAAAGAAATCTTTTATTCTGTCTTCAGGACTCAGTACAGCAAATGAAAGCAATGGGGATTTTGTACACGTTTTGGAGAAAACAGTTCAAAAAGCCTATGGGATTTTGTACACGTTTTGGAGATCGTGCTCTTCTGCACCCAATTAATTCTACCCTCCCTTGAAAAAACATGCGTGAGAAAATTCTCTATAATTAACATTACTGACATTTTAAGTGAAATAATGTTCTGTTTGAATTTAGGAGAGAGTTGTCTTTCTTTAAGAGAGTAAATGTGTACAAATTGGTACAACATTGTCGGAAACATCAATCATACTGTAAAATAAGACAGAGAAAGCATCGGTAATTCTCTATAATTAACATTTCCCAAGTCAAATAAGTTGAATTCAGGAAAGAGTTCTCTTTCTTAAATTCCACACAAAGCTGAAAATTTCACCAAGTAAATCTTTGAATTAATTTAAATATGGGGAAAGAGTTTTCTTTCTTAAATTCCATATTGCAAAACATACAATATTACAGAGTTATCTGAAAGAGTACTAATTAGTGTAAAAGTGTTCTTTCTTAAATTCATGTAGGGTGATCAGCCGCTTCTTGAGTAAATATAAGATGTCCAGTTTTAAAAATCTGAAACTTTCACATTCAGCAATATTACAAATATAAGAATATATTGTATAGCACTGGTTACTTTCTGTTCAGAAAACACAAGAGAAAGGCATAGCATTCGTACAGTCATGTAATTCTACATTACTGATATTTTAAAGTTAATTTTCTGTTTGAATTTAGGAAAGAGTTCTCTTTCCACACAAAGCTGAATATTTCACTGGATATTTTTTGTTATTCTGTATAAAATTAAAATGTAGGTGATAGCATTGACAAGTTTGAATTCGCAAAACACATTAGAATGGATCAAGCTTGTTTAGGGCAGTTTGTGGATCCTTCATCGCTGCTTGTTGGTCATATGTGTTGTTAAGCAGTACATGTAGGTATCCCAAGATGAAGCGAACATATTTAAGACTGGGTCATCAGTAGGAAATGACTCGTCTTGGAGGTGGCAAGCATCCCTACAGGAAAAAACCAAAATGAAAACTCATTTAAAAAGATAATTCTTGAATAACTTTGGTGTTCAAAGGAATTGTGTAGTGTCCAAACAACTTTTGTAGGAATTTGTACATATCGTTTGAGTCTGTTTCACAGAACCGACAGCAACGTTGATCTGTGATGAAATTTAAGACAGTTTATCAAGAGGAGGTATGGTATTAATGGTAAAGTTCTGTAACGTTTAAGATTTTTGAATTTAGGAAAAGTTATTTGCCGAATTCTAGATCTCATCAGATTATAACAAGCTGTACTCAGTAATTTAAGACTCAGTAATTTAAAACATGTTAATGTTTGGTCTTCATAGACAACCTGGACTTACATAAATATGAAGTCAAAACAAAATTTTGGGAATGCCAACAGGAAATAAATGTGTTAAGAAATTATTCTACTTTGTCTAATCTGTGTGCCAAATAGCAAAGTCTCTGCTAGTGATGACTACACCTGCCATTTAAAATATCTTCTAAAAACCAAATACCTTTTAAAACAGACATGTACAGATTGATTTCTAAACAATTCATTCAGGATTATAACAAAGTTATTAAAATGGATTTTACTGATTTGCAGGGGTTTATGCTCAAAATGTGGGCCAAGTTTTTAACGAGAAAACATACTTTTCCCCCTCATTGAACTCCAATCCGTTTATACAGCACTGATGTCATCTAGGCCTTGATTGCATTGTAGTCATTACTCTCAACAATCTGTACAAAGATGAAGTTGCACATTTATTTCAACACTCATTCTCATGGTTGGTGACCACAGAAGTCTGTATCATTGCATACAATCCATTTTCTTATTCCCCTGATAGTGTACTCTTAAAAACAATGAAACGTGCAGATTTCTACAAATGTTTTGAGATTTTTCCCTTGAAAAAATAGCAACATAATTATTAACATAGATCTACCTAATGGGCACTTGACAGAGGTTATCAAGAATTAGAAAAGTCTTTCTAAAGGTTTAATAAAAATCTATACTACATGTAGGTTCCAACAACTAAACTATGTAAACATTAGTGTCATTTAAAGCCGTTTCAATTATACACACAAAAAAACTTTTGCAGGGGAATACATGATTTTTGGAATCCCTTCAAACTAACTTCCATCTTTGTGATTATACTTGTACATGTAGGTAAAACATTATTCCTGGAATCTGGGATTTCAAATAACTGTTCAACTCAGTATAATGTTAAATACAACTGCCACTTGTCTATTCAAATATGAAAAATATCAGATTTTCCTTTGAAAGATGATAGAGGACACACTTAAGGAGAGTAAAGTGTACTCCTGTGAGGATTGGAAATGATATTTTGTTTTTGTTGGTAAATTATCAACATTTATTTAACTTGGGTGAAAAAGCAAAACAATCATTTTAATAATAATAATATGCTCACTAGCATTTAAAGGGAAGGTGCAGTTTTGGTCATGACCACATTATCTGAAAGATATGTTACAGTTGTGTTCTTTTCTCAACGTGGGAACCTATTGTGATGAAACTTTCAAAGCCGTCATCGGTTGGGTTGGGAAATTCAAATAAGCGTATATGTATATGTATATGTATATGTATATATGTGTATATATATATATATATATATATATATATATATATATATATATATATATATATATATATATATATATATATATATATATATATATATATATATATATATATATATATATATATATCTGTTTATATATATATATATATATATATATATATATATATATATATATATATATATATATATATATACAAAGTTTGCATTAAGTGTGCCATTTTGTCTGAAGAAAAGATCGCGCGATACGTCATGCATGCTGTTCGGCCTAAAAACAATTACCTGTTTTTATATATTCATTATTTCTCCCGCAGGACTTGGAATAAGTTTTGCAAATATTTTGTCAAGAGCCATGATTGGACGTTGTTTCAGTACTTACTATGCCACCGCTAATGGTATTGCACACACCGGGAGTGCATTTGGTATGATAATCGTCCCACCATTAACCCAACTGTTCCTTGATACGTACGGCTGGAGGGGTACCATGCTTTTACTTGGAGGGATAAGCCTAAATCTTGTCGTATGTGGCGCCCTACTACGGACACCTTCAGCAAAAGAGGATGCCACCTATCTTCCAGTTCCCTCTCGCGAGGAAGGAGATGAGAAACCGCGAAGTAGCCCCTTCATAGAAAAAATAATGGCTTTGAAGAAACTTTTCGGAATATCGATTTGTTACCGGATCTCGTTTTGGATAACATGTCTTATTAACATTAGCAACAACTTAGTGGTAAATCTTTGGTTTATATATTACGTCGATCACATCGAGCAGAAGGGGTTTTCTACACAAGACGCTGTCGCTTTTACCACTGCTGCTGGTTTAGGGAGCCTCATTTTCAAAATCGGTTTTGGTCCTATCATAGACCGAGGTTTTTTGAAGTTACGATGTTCTATAATATTGCTTACAATAATAAATTCCGTGACCCTACTAATTGACCCCTGGATCAACTCCTATTGGTTGTTGATGGCGAGTGCTTTCATATTCTTTGGTTGCTCTGGAGGACTCAACTCATTGAATGACATTTTTTACAAAGGAATTAGTCGGATCTGAATTCCTAGCTAGTGCCTTCAGTTGGATGGATCTGATGGGTGGGATCTTAAGTTTCGCTCTTGGATTCTTTCCAGGTAATGTCCCGTGGGTAAATAGACAGTTATTGATGAGGATAAGAAATCTGTCTCAGCTAAGTTGATACACAACCCTCTTTATATGAAAAGTGGGACACACTCATCAAACGAGGGCAGCATACCGGTACTATGGCGAGTTTCGAATTGTCACCATAGGCGAGGCAGGGTTCATAAATGGTATCGGCAGCGGATCCAGAAATGAATCAAATTGGAGGGGGAAGGGAGACCATGTCAAAACATTTGCGAACACAAATTTGTATAGAGCATAATGTTTATCAAAATTGAACATCTCAATTCAATCGGTGAGGGAGTGCTTCAATATATTTGTGTGCACAGGGAGGGGGCTTATATAGGTAGTGCGTGCATGATTGAAGTAGTGCTCATACGAAGGATTGGGGTTGAAGCCTTGGATCTGCTATACTTACAAGAGTCCAAAATGGCCGAATATAATTAGCTAGAATATTGTGCCTCCTACCTGATGTGGAGTATGTGATACTAAAGGGAGTATACACCTTTGGTAATTACCGCCAAATGCCATAATACCAAACATCCTGATAAATTATTCTGTCTGACATTGTAAATGAAAATATAGGCATAGGTACAAATTTGAATTGGAAATTTACCAATGGGAGTAAACAAAAATCTCTTGGTCGGCTAGTCGCATTTTGGTCAGCTAGTTTATGTGTCTTATGTCCAATTTCATAGCTGTATTCCCCTCGTTCTTCCCACAGGTTGGCTCTTTGACCAATGTGGAAGCTATGATGTTGGCTTTGTCATCATGGGTTGTGTATGCGATGTCGTTGGTGGCGCAGTTGATTGAATACGTGATGAAAGTAACCCCTAGCCCCGCACCAGAAGTTTGAATAATGCTTGAAAGTTGACCTCAAATAATTCTGATAGCGCTTAACTTCTGATCACCTTGCATGTATTATGGGCCAATTCAACATGTGTAAATATCTACTATAGGTAAAACTTGTAGCTTTGCATGGTGAAGAGGATAAGTAAGAGTAATTGCGGTGACAAATTGCGGAAACTCGACGTCTCGATCAGTATGCTCTGATCTTCCTCGGGAGAATGTCGTTTAACGTTATGAGTGACTTGATGACAATCGGCCAAGATGATGAAAATGGTGACATTAATTATTGATGAAAATCATAGAGGCCTATGAGGTTGTCTTTATAGACTTTATGATGGTACTGACATGTTTTATATTCTATATCCCCTTACCCATGTGCTTACTATTACTGACATTATTAAAAGGCAGATGCCTGTGTCTACAAAAAATCACCATAGTTAATAACAATAGACCCCACCACTGCCAACTTAATGCAGTGTTCATATTTTACGTAAAGTAATAGGCTGCGACGATCGTAGCTCAATGTAACGGCTTTCATTTGTTATTAATTGATGAAAGCCCAAACCTTCGCTACGATTATCGCAAGCAGCTAATAGGTTGGAAAATATATTTTCACCTTAACGTAAACCGAATAACAACAAAGAAAACAGAAAACACTCTTTATACACTATCAATTTTACTCTTTATCCACTCCAAAAAGACTTGTCCGCACTTACAGCCTTTGAAAGGGTGGTTTTCACTCTTTTACATTAAGAGAGTGGAAACATCAACTCCACACAGTTCAACCCAAGGGTCTTAACATAAACACGGGTATCAAATAACCCAGTTTTTTAATTATATCATTTCTAGTACTAGATTTCACCACTGCCTTGATATATGTATTTTCTACCATTTGTGTTACCTTATCTTGTATGTCACTTCTTTCCCACCTGTTCTCCATTGCCATTTTATGACAATTTTAATCTGGGTAATTACATAATTACATAATTATTATTCTCTGCGTATACTGTTAGTATAATAATAACATATTAAGTATAGGTCCTTTGTTGTTTGCTTTGACCTTTACACCCCCCAAAATGAAAGACTGTCAGTATCTCTGATTGGCAAACATTTCCATTATACTGTATGTACATGGGGTCATCAATACAAGCCCTATGGGTTCTAGATGATCCCCAATCAAAATGTTCTTATTGTTTAGATAAAACTTAAACACACTGTGACAATACTGATACTGAATACCGAATTTATAATAAACTTAAAACTCCGCTTTGCCAACCATGTCTCCTCTGTGAAAACCAAAAAGCCCTCCCCTGTAGCAACCCACTTCAACAGCCCTAATCATAGTATTAAGGATGTTGAACTTGTGATTGAGGCATGCACTGGCAATGACACACATCGCAAACTTAGGGCATTACACTGCTGTCTTAATGTAAAAGAGTGAAACCACTCTTTTAAAGAGCTATGGTGGACAAATCTTTTTTGAGTGAAACCCACTCTGATTCGAGTGAAAATAGAGTAAAAGGCTACCAATTCACTCTTTATACACTACTAATTTTACTCTTTATCCACTCCAAAACGGCTTGTCCGCCATATAGCTCATTGAAAGAGTGGTTTCACTCTTTTACATTAAGAGAGTGGAAACATCAACTCCACACACTTCAACCCAAGGGTCTTAACATAAACACAGGTATCACCCAGTTATTTTTAATTATATCATTTCTAGTACTACAACTTGAAATTATATATAGTATCAAATTAAAAGATTCTCTGAGTATACTGTTAGTATATACAAAGGGTCGCCCTTTGTTTTTGCTTTGACTGTCGGCCTCCCAATAATAAAGGACTGTCGGTTATCTCTGACTGGCAAACATTTCCATTATACTGTTTGTATGTACATGGAGTCATCAGTACAAGTCATACGGGTTTCTAGATGATCCCCAGTCAAAATGTTCTTGTTGGTTTGGATAAAACGCAAATAAATGAGTGGAATTATAATAAACATAAACTTGAATAACTAAACTATGCGAATAAAAATGGGTATGTATAGGCCTATGCAAAATTAGAGTATATACAATTACATATCTACAACTTTAAAATTATAATTAAGGCAAAAAGCGTCGGCATTTTTAGTTGTATTATTTGTTGGCTATGAAATGATGTCTAATTGCAGCCAGAATTGCTGGATCGATTAAAACGACCTTTTCACATGAGGAGGGGTGGTGAAAATTTGCGCAGCCTGTCTTAGCCACCATACTTCGTGTATGGGAAAATTTGTTCCAAAACCTGCGTATACGTGCATCGTGTATTTCACTGGTTGGCACTGATTTTTAAGTCGACCTATGACCAGATATTGGAGACTTTTCTTTAGCCTAAAGTAAAAAAAAATTAAGGTTTTCCAGGTCAATTTCGGCAAATAAGCAGCCAATTTAAACACCGTGTCATTTTGTTTCGCGCGAAATTGAATGCTGCTCAAAATCATCTTTCAATTTTCATTTTATGAGTTGGCAATAGTACTCTTGCGTCATGCAATTTAAACAAAATAACCATCCAATTTAACAATCCACTCGAACAGCATTCAAATTCGCAGGAGCTTTTTGCTACGCGTATTTGGTCATTCAAATTCATTATTAGGCAGGCACTTGTGGAATTTGTGCAACTTTGAATTGACGGTTTAGGGAAAAACCACATGAATGGACATTAAAAAACCAGGTAAAAAAATCATAAAGACACACTCAAACAATAAAACAGGTTAATGAAACAGTCCAATATAACATAAATGTTTCTAAAAACATTACAGAATAAGGCCCAGGTCAGAAAATCAATAAAGATTCTAATCAGAGAATAAACAAAACAAAGTATGATAAAATAGGCCCTATGTACAGTGTACATGAATAAAGAAAACAAAATTAAGTTTGAATTAAAGTGTGAAACGTATTAGGTTGCCTTGTACAATTAAACAATTTGTTTGCATTTGTTTCTCGTATTTTGTGGAATTCTCATTTTACGAAATTGATTGCCCGTTATACGAACATGAACAGTTGAACCAACTCTGCTAAATTGGATGACGAATGTGCATTACTAAACAGAACGACGTATGTGCTAAATTGAATATAATGCTGAATGAATTCACATGCCTGAAAATGAAATGGAATGCGTGAATTCTGAATTCGAAACACAGTAGCAACTGGGAGGCAAAATCGCTTTAATATGAATGTATGAAAGTGAAATTGTCTGCTTATTTGACGAAATTGACCGGGAAAACCTATATTCTCTGAGTATTAATTGCTTTGACCTGTACGCCCCAAACAATGAAGGACTGCCAGTATCTGTCATTGACAAGCATTTCCACTGTTGTCACGTACATGGGGTCAAAATGTTCTTGTTGTTTGGATAAAACGTAAACATTTTTTATAATATTGATATATGAGTGAAATTACAATAAACATGAAACTTAAAATGCGTATATAAAATGCGTATATATATAGGCCTATGCAAAATTAGAATATATCAAAAAGTCTCTCAGGTTTCTGGTATCCGCGCGTCGCCTCAAACCCGCGCGTCGGCATTTTCAGTTTTCTTTTTGTTTGCTATGAAACCATGTTTAATTGCAGCTCGATCGAATGGAATTTTACTGCACTGCTTTCAAAACGACTTTTCCACATAGGGATATGAAGGTTTGCCCAATTTGTGCGGCCAGTCTTAGCCACCATACTTCGTGTATGGGAAAACTGGTTCCAAAACCCGCGTATACATGTATCATGTATTTCACTGGTTAGAAGAAAAAAAAAGAAAAAAATAAAAATAAAAATAAAAAATAAAAAAACGCGTCACGCCGACCTATGACCAGAAACTGGAGACTTTTATTTAGCCTAAAGTAAACATTAATATTCTCTGAGTATTTTTGCTTTGACCTGTACGCCCCAAACAATGAAGGACTGTCAGTATCTCTCATTGACAAGCATTTCCACTGTTGTCACGTACATGGGGTCAAAATGTTCTTGTTGTTTGGATAAAACGTAAACATTTTTTATAATATTGGTATATGAGTGAAATTACAATAAACATGAAACTTGAATAACTATAGTATGCGAATAAAATGCGTATATATATATGCCAATGCAAAATTAGGGTATACAATTACATGTTTACAATTTTAAAATTATAATGAAGACAAAAAGTCTCAGGTGTCTGATCTCCATCGCGTTGCCTCAAAACCGCGCGTCGGCATTTTTAATTTTGTTTTTGTTTTATATGAAACGATGTCCAATTGCAGCCGAAATTGCTGGATCGATTGGAATTCTGCTAAATTGCATTAAAAACGACTTTGCCCAATTTGTGCGGCCTGTCTTAGCCACCATACTTCGTGTATTGGAAAATTGCTTCCAATACCCGCGTATACATGTATCACGTATTCCACTGGTTGGCAAAAAAAAATTAAAAAAAAAAAAAAAAAATTCATGGCACCGATTTTGAAGCCGACCTATGACCAGAAACCAAAGACTTGTGTTTAGCCTAAAGTATTTTCCCTTTGACCTGTACGCCCCAAACAATGAAGGACTGTCAGTATCTCTCAGTGACAAGCATTTCCACTGTTGTCACGTACATGGGGTCATCAATACAAGCTTTATATGGTTTCTAGATAATCATAAACTCAAAAGTGTTCTTGTAGTTTGGATTAAACTCAATCAAACTGTGAAAATATTGATGTGAAAATATTGAGTGAAAACAAAATACCTGAATCTTGAATAGCATGCGAATTAAATGCGTAAATAGGAGCCTATGCAAAAATACGGTACAAATTATGTAGTTTATGATATTCTCTGAGTATATACTGTAGGTATATATATACAAATGATATTTTTTGCTTAGGCATGCACGCTTACAAGTTTTAAGTGTAAATTAAATCGTGTTTTGACATTAACATGTAAATGTTCGTAATTCGACACCTGATGCATGCAATGTTTCCAAGTTTCGTGGCGATCCGACGTTGTTTAGTATGTGCAATAAAAACACACTATATGTGACGACATGGTGACGTCAAAATAATCAAACAATACCTACATATCTACAACTTCTACCAACTAAAGCCGGTACAAAAACAATTATGATGGCAACATGTTTAGTTTTTGCGTCTGTAAAAGGTTAACACAACTCAAAATTGATTTGAGCGTCATGTAACCCTTGATGACGTCACACATACGTCATTGCTCTATGTACATGCTCGACGTAAGTTCTAAACAATGAGTATCTGGAAACTTTAAAACAAAACTAAAAAATAATAATAATAAAATAAACTTTAACGAAAACAAGAGCTGGCCCAGCTGTTTTACCGGACCAGCTGACTAAACTAAACTAAGTCAAAGCTTTCTGTACATAAATGATGAATAAAACAAAAATGCTCAAAGGTTTACTTAAAACTCACTTGGTGTAAAGTTGACGATTGTGTATTAAGCATCCCTTATTATATTTTGATTCTTTTGAAGTTTCTCATAACTTAGGTGACGTATTGAACTGAATATTTTCCAGATTGGCTGTTGAATGTTAACACTGAATGACAATAGTAGGTGTGCACAATCGTAGTAACAATTTTGGTAACGTTATTAATGATGTACGTCCTGGATTTAGCTCTGATGCTACACGTTTTCAAAAATTACTTTAAACTACTGTGTCATATGTGGAAATACATCAGCCGAACAAATTTGTGATACTTTTTTCCCTTTTCCTGAAGACATATTCTTTTTTTTTCAAAAAGAAAGTTGTGCAAATGTTCCAATTAAAGCCCTGTAGATTGTGCATTTTGAGGATTACCGGTTCTACCTGCGTTGGTGTCCGATGTACCTGAAGTAGGCCTAGGCCTACGTCTACGTGTTTTATTGAAATTTAAACTAAATCTAAGATTTTCATTGAACGTACCATATGAGCAACATATCAACTTTATAAGACCCTGTCTCACTTTCTTAGGAAAAAGAACAAAGAATACAAACAAAGCTAATCCAATGAGAGAGTTAAGGATGGCGAAGATGTACTGGAAAGTCGTGGTGAGGACATCTATTGCAAAAAAACCAAACAACCATGTTCCACCGAGAAGAATACTGAGGGGAACCATGGTTCGAGCGTGGCGGATGATACCGTCTACACGAGTCTCTTGACGGGTGATGCTGCTTTCGATTCGCTGGCAAACCAGACGGCGAACCAATAGGACAAATACGAAGATGTTGAAAAGGAGAAGTATGCCGACGGGTATCCAAACACCGAAGTAAATTGCATATCCAGGATGAAGAAAACAACTGATGGAAGAAAAAAAGGTTGGAGCAAAATTTGCATACCAGAATTTGGTACAATTCACTGTTTTAAACCAGTCTAGGACATTTAACATTGTATCAGGCACTTGGTATTATTTTAACATCCCAACAATCTTTGAGAAATATTTGTTCTTAATATTTTAGTAGGAACAGCCACAAACTTGAATGGGGGAATTGTAGTTTTTCGCCGGATTTTGACTGTTAGTATATACAAAGGGTCGCCCTTTGTTTTTGCTTTGACTGTCGGCCTCCCAATAATAAAGGACTGTCGGTTATCTCTGACTGGCAAACATTTCCATTATACTGTTTGTATGTACATGGAGTCATCAGTACAAGTCATACGGGTTTCTAGATGATCCCCAGTCAAAATGTTCTTGTTGTTTGGATAAAACGCAAATAAATGAGTGGAATTATAATAAACATAAACTTGAATAACTAAAGTATGCGAATAAAAATGGGTATGTATAGGCCTATGCAAAATTAGAGTATATAGGCCTACAATTACATATCTACAACTTCAAAATTATAATTAAGGCAAAAAGCGTCGGCATTTTTAGTTGTATTATTTGTTGGCTATGAAATGATGTCTAATTGCAGCCAGAATTGCTGGATCGATTAAAACGACCTTTTCACATGAGGAGGGGTGGTGAAAATTTTCGCAGCCTGTCTTAGCCACCATACTTCGTGTATGGGAAAATTTGTTCCAAAACCCGCGTATACGTGCATCATGTATTTCACTGGTTGGCACTGATTTTTAAGTCGACCTATGACCAGAAATTGGAGACTTTTCTTTAGCCTAAAGTAAACAAAAATTAAGGTTTTCCAGGTCAATTTCGGCAAATAAGCAGCCAATTTAAACACCGTGTCATTTTGTTTCGCGCGAAATTGAATGCTGCTCAAAATCATCTTTCAATTTTCATTTTATGAGTTGGCAATAGTACTCTTGCGTCATGCAATTTAAACAAAATAACCATCCAATTTAACAATCCACTCGAACAGCATTCAAATTCGCAGGAGCTTTTTGCTACGCGTATTTGGTCATTCAAATTCATTATTAGGCAGGCACTTGTGGAATTTGTGCAACTTTGAATTGACGGTTAAGGGAAAAACCACATGAATGGACATTAAAAAACCAGGTAAAAAAATCATAAAGACACACTCAAACAATAAAACAGGTTAACGAAACAGTCCAATATAACATAAATGTTTAAAAAAACATTACAGAATAAGGCCCGGGTCAGAAAATCAATAAAGATTCTAATCAGAGAATAAACAAAACAAAGTATGATAAAAAAGACCGATAGGCCCTATGTACAGTGTAGTGTACATGAATAAAGAAAACAAAATTAAGTTTCAATTAAAGTGTGAAACGTATTAGGTTGCCTTGTACAATTAAACAATTGTTTGCATTCGTTTCTCGTATTTTTTGGAATTCTCATTTTGCGAAATTGATTGCCCGTTATACGAACATGAAAATAACAGTTGAACCAACTCTGCTAAATTGGATGACGAATGTGCATTACTAAACAGAACGACGTATGTGCTAAATTGAATATAATGCTAAATGAATTCACATGCCTGAAAATGAAATTGAATGCTTGAATTCTGAATTCGAAACACAGTAGCAACTGGGAGGCAAAATCGCTTTAATATGAATGTATGAAAGTGAAATTGTCTGCTTATTTGACGAAATTGACCGGGAAAACCTATATTCTCTGAGTATTTTTGCTTTGACCTGTACGCCCCAAACAATGAAGGACTGCCAGTATCTGTCATTGACAAGCATTTCCACTGTTGTCACGTACATGGGGTCAAAATGTTCTTGTTGTTTGGATAATATTGATATATGAGTGAAATTACAATAAACATGAAACTTAAAATGCGTATATAAAATGCGTATATATAGGCCTATGCAAAATTTGAATATATCAAAAAAAGTCTCAGGTTTCTGGTATCCGCGCGCGTCGCCTCAAACCCGCGCGTCGGCATTTTCAGTTTTCTTTTTGTTTGCTATGAAACCATGTTTAATTGCAGCTCGATCGAATGGAATTTTACTGCACTGCTTTCAAAACGACTTTTCCACATAGGGATATGAAGGTTTGCCCAATTTGTGCGGCCAGTCTTAGCCACCATACTTCGTGTATGGGGAAACTGGTTCCAAAACCCGCGTATACATGTATCATGTATTTCACTGGTTAGAAGAAAAAAAATGAAAAAAATAAAAATAAAAATAAAAATAAAAAATAAAAAAACGCGTCACGCGCCGATTTTGAAGCCGACCTATGACCAGAAACCGGAGACTTTTATTTAGCCTAAAGTAAACATTAATATTCTCTGAGTATTTTCCCTTTGACCTGTACGCCCCAAACAACGAAGGACTGTCAGTATCTCATTGACAAGCATTTCCACTGTTGTCACGTACATGGGGTCAAAATGTTCTTCTTGTTTGGATAAAACGTGAACATTTTTTATAATATTGATATATGAGTGAAATTACGATAAACATGAAACTTAAATAACTATAGTATCCGAATAAAATGCGTATATATATATATGACAATGCAAAATTAGGGTATACATATACAATTACATGTTTACAATTTTAAAATTATAATGAAGACAAAAAGTCTCAGGTGTCTGATCTCCATCGCGTTGCCTCAAAACCGCGCGTCAGCATTTTTAATTTTGTTTTTGTTTGCTATGAAACGATGTCCAATTGCAGCCAAAATTGCTGGATCGATTGGAATTCTGCTAAATTGAATTAAAAACGACTTTGCCCGATTTGTGCGGCCTGTCTTAGCCACCATACTTCGTGTATTGGAAAATTGCTTCCAAAACCCGCGTATACATGTATCACGTATTCCACTGGTTGGCAAAAAAAAATTAAAAAAGAAAAAAAAAAAAATCATGGCACCGATTTTGAAGCCGACCTATGACCAGAAACCAAAGACTTGTGTTTAGCCTAAAGTATTTTCCCTTTGACCTGTACGCCCCAAACAATGAAGGACTGTCAGTATCTCTCAGTGACAAGCATTTCCACTGTTGTCACGTACATGGGGTCATCAATACAAGCTTTATATGGTTTCTAGATAATCATAAACTCAAAAGTGTTCTTGTAGTTTGGATTAAACTCAAACTGTGAAAATATTGATGTGAAAATATTGAGTGAAAACAAAATACCTGAATCTTGAATAGCATGCGAATTAAATGCGTAAATAAGAGCCTATGCAAAAATACGGTACAAATTAAGTAGTTTATGATATTCTCTGAGTATATACTGTAGGTATATATATACAAATGATATTTTTGCTTAGGCATGCACGCTTACAAGTTTTAAGTGTAAATTAAATCGTGTTTTGACATTAACATGTAAATGTTCGTAATTCGACACCTGATGCATGCAATGTTTCCAAGTTTCGTGGCGATCCGACGTTGTTTAGTATGTGCATGTGCAATAAAAACACACTATATGTGACGACATGGTGACGTCAAAATAATCAAACAATACCTACATATCTACAACTTCTACCAACTAAAGCCAGTACAAAAACAATTATGATGGCAACATGTTTAGTTTTTGCGTCTGTAAAAGGTTAACACAACTCAAAATTGATTTGAGCGTCACGTAACCCCAGATGACGTCACACATACGTCATTGCTCTATGTACATGCTCGACGTAAGTTCTAAACAATGAGTATCTGGAAACTTTAAAACAAAACTAAAAATAATAATAATAAAATAAACTTTAACGAAAACAAGAGCTGGCCCAGCTGTTTTACCGGACCAGCTGACTAAACTAAACTAAGTCAAAGCTTTCTGTACAGAAATGATGAATAAAACAAAAATGATCAAGGGTTTTACTTAAAACTCACTTGGTGTAAAGTTGACGATTGTGTATTAAGCATCCCTTATTATATTTTGATTCTTTGAAGTTTCTCATAACTTAGGTGATGTATTGAACTGAATATTTCCCAGATTGGCCGTTGAATGTTAACACTGTGAATGACAATAGTAGGTGCGCACAATCGTAGTAACAATTTTGGTAACGTTATTAATGATGTACGTTCTGGATTCAGCTCTGATGCTACACGTTTTCAAAAATTACTTTGAACTACTGTGTCATTATGTGGAAATACACCAACTGAACAAATGTGTGATACTTTTTTCCCTTTTCCTGAAGACATATTCTTTTTTTCCAAAAGAAAGTTGTGCAAAATGTTCCAATTAAAGCCCTGTAGATTGTGTATTTTGAGGATTACCGGTTCTACCTGCATTGGTGTCCGATGAACCTGAAGTAGGCCTACGTCTACGTGTTTTATTGAAATTTAAACTAAATCCAAGATTTTCATTGGACGTACAATATGAGCAACATATCAACTTTATAAGACCCTGTCTCCCTTTCTTACGAAAAAGAACAAAGAATACAAACAAAGCTAATCCAATGAGAGAGTTAAGGATGGCGAAGATGTACTGGAAAGTCGTGGTGAGGACATCTATTGCAAAAAAACCAAACAACCATGTTCCACCGAGAAGAATACTGAGGGGAACCATGGTTCGAGCGTGGCGGATGATACCGTCTACACGAGTCTCTTGACGGGTGATGCTGCTTTCGATTCGCTGGCAAACCAGACGGCGAACCAATAGGACAAATACGAAGATGTTGAAAAGGAGAAGTATGCCGACGGGTATCCAAACACCGAAGTAAATTGCATATCCAGGATGAAGAAAACAACTGATGGAAGAAAAAAAGGTTGGAGCAAAATTTGCATACCAGAATTTGGTACAATTCACTGTTTTAAACCAGTCTAGGACATTTAACATTGTATCAGGCACTTGGTATTATTTTAACATCCCAACAATCTTTGAGAAATATTTGTTCTTAATATTTTAGTAGGAACAGCCACAAACTTGAATGGGGGAATTGTAGTTTTTCGCCGGATTTTGACTGAGGTTTTCATTATGCATACCTCGCCGAGTCGCCAATCAGCGCATACATTGCTAATGGTGTCATACATTATTATTATTGAGCTATTAAGCTTGAGAAGCATATGAATCAACAGTTTTAATTTTGCGAATGTTATTATTATTATTATTATTATTATTCTGGTTTATTAAAACAATGCATTTGTAGCCCTAAGGCTAAATTGCTACAATGTTTACAATTTAAAAACATTAGGAGTACAAACAATTACTGTAAAAAAAAATTACCGATATAAAAAACTACATAAAATACATCTGAAAAATGTTGTGGATACTAACGTTTGTGTCCATTTCAGCCAGACGGAATACGAATCTTTGATATCGTTTTCAAAAATTATATTTTATTGCCTCAAACATTTAAACGATTTAGAGTCATAAGCATTATATGGAAGTTATTAAAGTAACTTACTAAGTATCAGCAATATTCCACGTCGTTGTAATAAAGTATGGTACGGCCAACGTGACAAATACAATCAATGCAGGTATGCCTGAAAGAATACACGAGTTGATCTTTGATTATAATTATGTCAATGAGTCAGGTCAGAAGATTTAATTGGTAGTTGACATACGTCTAATAATTCGCATTCAATGAAAACAAAGATGAACTGGCTAAGTATAGTTTCGTTTTTAATAGCCTAGGAAATATGTCGTTTTATTGTTTAGCAGGAAAACAATGACAATAAAACTGAAATCAAGAAAGCATTTTTGTTTGTACTGAATCTCCAATTAAATAAGTTGGTATAGGAAAAGGGTATACATGTATTTTATTGGGTATCAATTAATTCTGATAATGAAATTGAGTATTCTGACAGGTGTGTCAAGTTGGGTCTTCCCTTTTTAAACAACAGAATTCATTTCTTTTCAATTGTGTTTGTTATTAAATGTTTATATAACAAATTTGACATTGCTATTGATCTTATTCCTGTTAATCGTAGACACACTGAAGTTGTTAAGTTTTGTCATCAAATGGCAAGGTCCAATGCTGATCATCATTCACATTTCCAAGATTATGGGAGGTGCTACCAGCAGATGTTAAAGACACAGTTATTTATAGTTTATCTTTATTTATGAATTCACTTAGAAAACATTTATTAGTCCCTGGCCTAGGAGATGCCCTAACTCAAATTTTGTAGTACTAACTTTTTATATTTTTATTTTAGTATTGTTTTTATATCACAAAGTGTGCCTATAGCCATGTTGTTTATCGTTCTTTGTGTGATTCAATGTTTGTTTACTTCCTAAGTGGTAGTATCAGGAGATCAACTCGACAGTAATGCAGTTTACTTTTTGTAATCCTACAATTTAATGTAAATTTGTGTTTATTTGTTTTTCTACCTGTGAAATCAATAAATGAAATGAAATGAAAATCAGAACATACCCCAGCAGAAAATCATCATTCCCAGCAGATATCTCGGCGGGACTCTCCTACGAGTGAGAACGAGCAGGTAAAAACAAACCATCGCCTCGGCTGATGACCAACAGACTGACGTCAGAAAGAAGTAATGGATGAGAGCAGCAAATATGATGCAAGCCTCTTGTGGCTGTGTCAGCTCAATGCCAGCAAGGAACACCACGTATAGCCAGATGAGAGATACGCAAAGGTTCAGCAAGGTCTTACGGGGTGTAGAAGAAAGGTCTCTGAAATAGGTAAACAAATAAATAAAGTACAAGCTGTTGCAAATGTTTACCAACTAATAGGTAATACTGCAATCACAGCGCTAGAAGCGGGGCACTTTTCCCTGATCTCGCCTCCTTTTTAAACAGAATTGTCTCTGTGTCAGGCGCGTAGCCAGAAATGTTTCATGGGTTTTGTATTTTTGTTTTCCCCAAAAATGGAGAATCTCGAACGTCGCTTAATGCGCGCCCCCAAACACCACTTGAAACAACACTTTATATAACACTTCCTCTTCTCCTTTTGTTTTAGTTAAAAAAATGGCCTATGGGAGGTGGACCTCATTCCCTGGTATACGCCACTGATCCGTGTGTATTTTTTTATATTTGTAACCAGTGCAGTTAATGAAAAATTTTATATCCAAAATCTCGTTTATTTACCACAAACCTTAAATTCCACCAAAGTGACGATAATTTTGAAATCACCCTCACCCTTATAGACAAACAATTTTGCCACTGGCAGCTGATAATTTGCCCGTTTATCGCGTGATAGTATAATACAAGGAAAATTAAGCTAAATTTGAAGGGGCTCAAATCCTTGGGAATGTGAGACATGCGTCACGGGGGGGGGGGGGAGGTTGTGGTGCGAATGATCAAATTGGGAGGGGGCTAAAAATGCGGTTCTTTTCTTTGGCCTATTTTGGGTCCCCAAATCACTAAAATTGCAGAGCTTTCAGGACTTAGGGTTCTGGACCCACTTCCAGGGCCTTTGCATATACGTTCTCGTTTAGATCATATTGCAACCCCATTCCATCTGGAATCCTAAAACTTTTGAGCTCCTTCCCGTTGTGGCTTCGCGCTGCCTGATTCCATTCTCAAATGTTCACAGTGGATTAGAATCAAATAGAAAACAAGTTTAATTTAAATTTAACTTAGTGGTATACTGAACGTTAAGATTCCACATCAGCAGCATGCATGACCATATTTTGCAGTGTACCCCCTTTTAGCCCATATTTCCCCCTTTATGAGACCCTTAGATCCATGTCTGAGCTGCTGGCATCGCCTATGTATTTGGAAGGTGTAATAAAAGAACACCCAAACACGGACCCTCTTATTAACGCGGACTCACATTACTACCACTGTGGTTACGATGGTAAGGATGAGGGCAGCAATGGAGATACCACATCCGATCTTGCTCAAGATATCCAGTACCAAGTCCATAGGGTCGCCCTTATGGCTCTGAAGTATAGACCAAGAAAATGTAAGATGGTTTGACAAAGCCTCACACGTATACCGGTTCCTTAGGAAGTAAACTGCTAATACTCTCTAATGTTCTGACTGAATGAAACTCTTTCGCAGATTGACATACTTCCAGTCGTTTCAAACCTAAGCATTTTAAAGAGTCACATACTGGATCCATGAGGCACACAAGTAGACACAGCTTTCGGACTGTACAGCCTTGCAGGTGCAAATTTGCCTATTTGTATTTGATTATTATTCTGGTATATAAGTTTTGCAGGATTTTTACCATAGACAAAATTACAGAAACACTGGATTACACACATAGAAAAGTACATTTCCAAATACTTACGGTCAATACTGCGAAGCTGGTGAGATGATCACAATGGCAAATTTTAGCATCGCTTTTCCCTTTGTCTTCATCCAAACGACATCCCTCCATCGACCAATTACCGGTGGAGTTTCCCGCAACCAAATTGGGATCCCAAAAAACACACACGGTATCGCCTGTGCAAGTGGTCTGAAAATTATTGTATCATTATCTGCGTTTTTGTCTTAAAAGTCAAGTCAGATATTAGGTTCCACATTTTAAGGAGGATGGCAAATAGGCCTTTGTCGTGATAATATTTTAGGCCTACATTTAAGAAATTATTCATTACATGGTCTACAACATGTTTCTTATAAAATCTTTTATTCATGTTAGGGTATTTGAGGCTAGTTGAGCAAAAACAAAAAGGTTTGTCACTGTTTCAGCATACAAGTTTTCCGTATTGGGAAAGAATTAACTCGCAAAACATTTTCAATGTTGACGCGTATATACTGAAAAGCAACATACAGAGTGACGTTTTTCCAAACATAGTCATGTTGAATACCTAGTGGTACTGATTTTTTAAAACTTACATTGAGTGGTAGAAATGAGGTTTTTACTGGATCTGTCAGATTCTTCACTTGTTTTTCTTTCCCAACTAAGATTGCTGATATCACACGGCTGTTCACCTTAGGATGACTGGGATCAGTGCTCTGAAACAGCTTGGCGTTCAGGTACACAACGAAAACTACCGGCACCGTGGAATTTGTATATTCTGTAACGTATAATAGGAATTAATATCTACCTTAATACAAGGCAATACAAATTCACAATATCTTCAATATCTGTATATATAGGATCATGTTAGTGTCGTTGAATTTTCACCTGTACTGTGTGGACCTGGGTTCGAATCCCACTCGGACCTGAGCTGACGTGTGAATTTATTTTTCAGTCTGTACCTGATTCCCCATGGGTTTCCACTAGAATATTAAGGGTTTTTCCTCGCACATCTGATCTAGTAAACATTACTTGATCGTCTACTCTTCTCAGTTTTCTTTTGTAGGCCTACGAAACCATGTGACTTGTTTACATTTTGCTTGACCTATAGAATACCAGGGTGATTTCCCGCCGGGCAAAAGTGTGTGTACTTGTATTCAGGGTTTGTAAATTTTGTACTTCTCCAAATAATATCAAATATTTCTTTATTTTCAGACGAATAAGATTTGAGACCTATGTTAGTACCTTATTAAAATAAATCTAATTGTTCTACTGATAATATCTCAAATATTTTATGGTTTCTTGTCATAGACCAGTGTACATTTTGTGCCCGGTGTAGTTTGACATTGGGGCTCTTTTGTAAACATGTGATGTCATTGGACACATCGTCTAAACTGCAAAATACACTCTCTTTTTTTATTACCAGAGAGATAACTAGGCCTGTATGCAAATGTACATAGTGCAATATATTTATTACTCAATTCAACAAGCCATCAACTGAGAAAATTATTTCAAGTGCCGCGAGTTCACAAAAAGCAACTTTAATGCAAGATGTAATTCTTCTCTGAATGAAATGACATTGTGCCATAGAAGAAATCTACAGCAGTATTTCTATCAACCCTCATTAGATCTATTGGTGAAATGGTGGCCATTAGACAGATTTTAATCTTTTGAAAAACATAAATCACGATCAAAAGTGTTATCAATCTCTTCTGTAATTCTAAGCAGAAAAGTGGCCAATGCATTTATGTAAGTTAGAAGAAATATTTGGGAACCACTTCATGCGAAGGAGGCTCGTCTTGTGCATGTGACGTCATCACACCACGTGCTGACCATGAATCGGACAGGCGCATTATTATGAGAGTCGCTTGCCAGCTGTTACAATTAGCTTATATGGTGTTTTGTGTCACACTGACTTACACCCTTATAATTAAGTCGGTGTTTCATGACAAAAACTTAAATAAATAAACAATAATCACCCAATTAAATTTTCAAATTGAATCCGATACGGGCATTTAAACATTGGAATAATAGTTGGCACTTTTTGGAACTGAAGACAAAGTTGTTTCTATGATATGTAAGTCGTAACGATATACAGTCAAGTGGTGTGCTTTTGACGTAGGTACACAAAGTCATATGACCAAATACTCATATTCCCATGTAGAGCCCCTCCCAGAATGTAGTTTTCAGAATGTGTCATCCCCCAATAAAAAATGGTATTGGCCAAGGAAACCAGAAGGCTTCAGGTGAGTGTGTCTTGCAGCTGTTCACTTTCACATTATGGCAAAGTGATTAGACTATACTCATTGAAGTCCCACTCTTTTGATGTTGCCCAATAGCTATCTACTAATTTCTTTCTTTTTACATAGGTTCCAATTCTTTATTTCCATTGTTCACATTATCATACTTGGAATGTAGACAATTGATGGCTTGAATTGATCTATTTGTTAAAGGTAAATTACCCTTTGAAGTTGTCATTTTTATTGTTGGCCTAGTTATAAAATGACAGGGACAAGATAAACCATTTTCCTTCTAATACTTATATTTTCCATTATTATCTGTGAAACTACTATTCTGTAAGGACATTCTGATAGTTGGTTTAGATGATTTGGTTTTTGAGTAGTTTTAGTAACTTCAATCAGTCATGGCAAGTTTTACTAAGTTTCCTGGAAGTGAGAAAGAAGTAGGAAAGTTTGGTGAAGGTTCATGAAGTTGATTATTTTAGTTTGGATAAAGTTTCAGCACCACTACTTGGGCCCTGTGTATTTAGATAAATTGAATTGTGTTAGTAAATGGTGGCATTGAATGTAAGTTTAGCAAAGGAAACTTTCATTGCAATGCATTGAGTATACATTGTATACATGTGGGAATTAGCATGGCCAGACTACACTAAGTAATAATTAGGTCAGCTAGAACAATGATGTGTGTGTGTGTGTGTGTGTGTGTGTGTGTGTGAGGGTGCGTGTGTGAGCGCATTCAAACCGGGGACATATAAGAAAAGGGACAATAGTCCCCGGTTGCTATCACAATGGAGAACAATATGTCCCCGCTTTTTTGGACAAAGGATGTCCCCGATTGCAGGCGTTTACACGTGTGTGTGTGTGTGTGTGTGTGTGTGTGCATATGCCAGTGTGGGTAGCTGGGGGAGTCATGCAGTGGATAACTAGGTTTTGGAATGTTGTTCTGGTAGCTGTGGCCATGAGATTATAAAGTTAAGTTTCCCCAGTAGTGTTTATAGTACATGTAGTTGGCCATCAGTGTTTGAAGTGATGTTTCTCCTGAAGTCTTATACATGTAGTATTGGTCGTCATTATTTAATGCATTGTTATTGGGAAACTGATATTGTTACTATTATATTTGTTTATGATGTTTGAATAAACACTTTCACATATTATGGCAAAGTGATTAGACTATACTCATTGAAGTCCCACTCTTTTGTCGTTGCCCAATAGATTAAACGTTACTTCATGAGGACAGTGTAACACCCATGTGGATGTTCTAAAGGAGGACTTGATCTGTTGTACACATTAAGTTTAAATTAACGCTATAACCTACATACCCAAGGTAAATGCTTCCTCTGGTATTGAAATTGACGCTTCAGCCTTTTTTACAGGAATATCTTCGCCATCTCCGTACAGTTTCCCATCGTTATTTAACAGGGTATCATCGATTTTACTGTTTTTTGGTATGGAGGCATATCCAAGACTATCATCTGGTGCTGGCCGAATGCCCTCTACGCGTACGGCAATTTTTTTTAAGGTCACGTTAATGTTGTCTTGGGAATAGGTCAGCTGTGATTCAAAGGCTTTCAGAATCCTTGCCGAGGATCGGTTGACTGCGAAACTTTCACCCGGGACGTTCAAAATGTTGTCGATGGTTTGGATAACTGCTCTAATTACCTTTCATGATAGAATTGAAAATAGATTACACAAATTTATAGCTAAAACTTAAACCCATAATAAAATAAAACAATTTATTACGATACACAAGAGCATCATCCCGTCAAAGACTGACCATCTATTCTCTGTACACATCGTAGCCCTCTAGCGGTGAAATTGCACCCATTGCCTTATAATGATAGTAGACTGGTCCCCTGTCTTTATCCTATCAAGGATAGAGACAGGCTCTGGGAGTGCTATTCAAGGGATTTCATTGGATACGTAAGACTAAATTGCGGTGACACCATGTGAAATGCTCTTGAATTGAATAGTAATTAGTTCTGAAAAGAACTGGAGTTACAACTCGATGTTTCGATCAGTATGCTCTGATCGTCTTCAATGTTTTATTAAAATAAAAGAAGTGTTCATAATTATTATCATTGTTGTTAAAACAGAAAAAATAGCACACCGTTGAAACAAACTCCAAATATATTTAGATACAAATATGATAACGATCGAGCTCTGCTTTTTTGAAAATAGAACTTGTATGGACAATCCTTCCACATTACCTTCATTGAAGGTGATGACACGTTGACAATGTTTTCCAGTACTGATGCTACAGATGCAATACCACTGGGTAGAATTATGTCGTAATGACTTGTTGCATTAGATAATGCTGCAGCAATTTGCTTGACATTTTCCTCGGAGACGGGGACCTCCGAAAGACAATGAATAACAAATAATTTAATTTACTTTAGGTGCGGATTCAGTTTTCGAAAAGTGGCAAAAAATATATGTTAGTTAGCACCCTCACAACTCACACAATTGGTAAATTCACGTGTTAGGGATACACAATACACTTTCAAAGTACATGAGTCACCATAATACGAAGCGTTCAAACGGACGTCGTGCGTAGCACGCACGCTAAGAAATAGAAAATAGAACTTCCTGGCGAACAGCTGGCACATAATAATACGCTTCTCTGATTTTGATAAGCTATGTCTTAACCACATGATTACGTTTTGTCCAATCAGTTTGTCTTGGGAATTTATGAATAGGCAATAAATGAGGTGCTATCCCATGCATTGACACTCTATTGACCATTGACCTTTTGTATTGAATGATAACTGACGGGTTGTTCTTAAACCCCCTCGACCCCTCGACCCCATGACGTACGCTCATCATATAAACGAAACACACGTGCACGAATTTCACTACCACCAGTACGAATGTTTGTATTTCGCAATGCCCATGTGCAAGCATGTCGCATGGCTGGCCAAATAGGAACCTCCCAGCTAACATGCATACGTTGGGCCGACGTCGGTGAACGTCGGATAAGTCGGCGTCAAAAAACGGACGTTGTACAGACGTCGGGAAAGTTGGAGTCACTTTCTAAACGTTGTACGGACGTTGGCAAACAGTATGAAGTATAACAGGTAGATTTTCAACGTTGGCACAACGTAGTTATAATACGGGCAACGTAACGTCGGCGTCCTAAGGTTGTGCCAACGTCGGGAAATGTTGTGCAGTATACAAGGTCGATTTTCAACGGTGGCACAACGTAAGTATAGTGTGGGCAATGTAATGTCGGCGTTTTAAGGTTTTGTCAACGTCGGCAAATGTTGTACAGTACAACATGTCAATTTTCAACGTTGGCACAACGTATAGTTATAATGTGGGTAACGTATAACGTCGGCGCCCTAAGGTTTTGTCAACGTCGGCAAATGTCGTGCAGTACAAGGTAGATTTTCAACCTTGGCACAACGGATGTATAATGTGGTCAATATAACGTCGGCGTTTTAGGGTTGTGCCAATGTTGGCAAATGTTGTACAGTATAACAGGTCGATTTTCAACGTTGGCACAACGTAGTTGTACGTGGGCAACGTAACGTCTGCGTTCTAAGGTTTTGTCAACGTCGGCAAATGTTGTGCAGTATACAAGGTCGATTTTCAACGGTGGCACAACGTAAGTATAGTGTGGCAATGTAATGTCGGCGTTTTAAGGTTTTGTCAACGTCGGCAAATGTTGTACAGTATAACATGTCAATTTTCAACGTTGGCACAACGTATAGTTATAATGTGGGTAACGTATAACGTCGGCGCCCCAAGGTTTTGTCAACGTCGGCAAATGTCGTGCAGTATACAAGGTCGATTTTCAACCTTGGCACAACGGAAGTATAATGTGGTCAATATAACGTCGGCGTTTTAGGGTTGTGCCAATGTTGGCAAATGTTGGCAAATGTTGTACAGTATAACAGGTCGATTTTCAACGTTGGCACAACGTAGTTGTAATGTGGGCAACGTAACGTCTGCGTCCTAAGGTTTTGTCAACGTCGGCAAATGTTGTGCAGTATACAAGGTCGATTTTCAACGTTGGCACAACGTAGTTAAAATGTGTACAACCTAACTACAGCGCATCATACGTTGTGCCGACGTCAAAATCCAAAATAGTGTTTTAATTTCCGAAGAGGCAGGGCATTGTACACTTTAATTAAACAAATATCGTAATTTTACGGCTAAAGTGTACATTCCACGGTGAATTACCGTATCATCCCTTTTCAGTGTTTTACGGCCGAAACCCGTATTACGGCCGCTCCCATTGCACTCTGGGATATATCCAATATGTAAATCATCTGACCTTAATTTGACCTAGCTTTGTGCTCGAATCATTTCAAGGTTTAAATATGTGAAAATGGGTCATTTAAGCCATTTTCAAATATTTACTGTTAACTTCATGATAAAAAGGTAAGATTTTGGTGTTCTTCTATTTTGATGTAAAAAGTACATTCAAATGATTTCAAATATTGAAATATAGATTATAATTGCATGACACCATGATTTGAAAAGAGATTTGAAAAGACAGTATATAAAGGATACATGTTCTAACCATTAGTAACTGGAGAGGGGTCGTTGAAAAGGAACCAGACTACGTGTACGTGTAGGTAAGTGAAAGACTTTGTGTAAAATAAACAATTGCATCGATTAACCCCAATTAATATCTACAGATCCATCCCATAGTAAATGCAGCATCCCGTGGACGTTTCAACCTTAACTGCTTAAATACCGTAAACAATACGTTAACCGTAGATTCATTTCCAGTTATGAAAATACGGTACCTGTGAATAATTTATATGGAAATATTTAAAACCCGCTGCACTACGGTTGATCGGGAATTTTTTTTACAGTGTAGGTCTACCCAGCCTAGCATGCATACGTTGGCCCAACGTGTGCCAACGTTGTGGTGGGGTTGACCCCTCGTCGGTACAACGTTGGCCTAACGTCTTCGACGTTGGCCCGATGGAGAAAATAAACGTCAAGGTGACGTCAACTGCCGACGTTGGGCCAATCATAAAATATTATGTTGTCCCAACGTGTTACTAATACGTCATACGAACGTTGGACATGCCGACGTTGGCCCATGAAATGCCGACGTTGTGGCAGGGTTGGCCCGACGTCGACCCAACGTTGGCCCAACGTCTTCGACGTTGGTCCGATGGAAAATTTAACGTCAAGGCGACGTCAAATGCCGACGTTGGGCCAACTGTAAATTCTTACGTTGGCCAACGTTGGCCCAACGTATGCATGTTAGCTGGGCTGTGTTTACGGGCGAGTTCGAAAATGGCTAGCTCGGTTATACCATTCCCGAGTAGATAATTGAATATTCTATCAAATGGGCATACTTATCCTTCTACGACCGTAATGAGTTGTAGGAAGAACGTTATCAAAAACCGCGCCCTGACCCAACTATAGTAAAAATCAGACATAAGTATGCCCTTTTTTTGATAGAATATGAAATTATCTACTATGGAATGGTATAATTTGGCTTGTGACAGCATTATAAATTCGTTGATTTCGCAACGACAGTTCGTTATTTAGCAAACGACGCAACAGGCTACGAGCTGGCCATCATCGAACTTGGGCCGTAAACACAGGTTCCAATTTGGGATACAATCTGATTCTTGTTCGAGCCATTCATGCGACATGCTTGCGCATGGGCATTGCGAAATACATACATTCGGTGGAAGTAGTGAAATTCGCGTACGTGTGCTTCGTTTATATGATGAGCGTACGCGTGGGGTCGAGGGGTCGTGGGTGTCGAGGGGGTTTAAGAACAACCCCTGTCTGACTAATGTCTGACTGCTGTCTGACCACTGTCTGGCTACACTTCTGCGGTTTGTTATGCACAAGTGGTGTTCATAATTGGTGTTCATGTTGGGCAACTCGGGCAAATACATTGGACACCACTGGTGTTATGTTAACCCCCATATTAACAAGGGTGCATATCGTATACTGTTGAGTAATGCACCAGTTTGTTAAAATAAACTTACTTCAGATAGATCTTGAAGAATGTCATTCACATCACAGCTTTCATCAATGGTGCACGCTTCATTTGGCTTAGCAGTTGCATTCGTGGAACATACACAAACTGAGCACATTTGGTATATAGGACAAATGTAAGCACCGTTTCATTAATATAAATGTTATTCATAAAATGTAGTTTTGCTATATTCTGAATAACGGAGAGGTGATGCTTACCACAATGTTTGTGTATGACACACTTCCGAGGACTTCCGAGAACAAAATAACAGCGAAGGAGGACCTATTGTACCTTTCACTATGAAACCCATACCCTTTGGCCCCCCCCCCCACTGAAAAGCAATGCCCCTTCCCAGATAGCAAGCTTACGTCGGGCCAACGTTGGCTAATGGTTGATTAATTGGCGGTTCATCGGTGTTGGCTGGGATACGTTGGCTCTAACGTTGGCCCAATGATGAAATGTTTCGATGAAGTTTGGAAAATATAATGACCGTTGGCCCATCGTTGGCCCACTGGTGGTGATACAACCGTCGCTGACGATAACGGCCCTATGTTGGCCCTACCATGTTATGCTCACTGTACAGTATTTTTTATAGATAATAAAAAAAAGTTTGAAAAACATGAATGGGGGGGCCTACATAAAAAAGTTGTCCCATACAATAAGTGTTTCGTCGAAGAGGAAAAAACAAAAGGTTTAATAAAAAAGGTTCGTTTCTTTAAAAGGCATTTGTTATAGGCACCTTTTGGTCTCCTTTTAAGTAAGTCATCGAGTACCATGTTATCGAAGATTGTACAAAAAAAAATAGAAAAAGAAATACTGCACGCTAGTATTGGTGGACACATGCAAATAAGTTGTCCGATATTATTTACCGCCCGGGCGAGCGCGGCGTGATCGACGAATATACCGCGCAAATTACGCGCGTCTCCCCGGCTCCATGGCAAGTTGCCAATCAACCTCGTTTGCGCATGTAGTGTTTTGTTTTTGCCGTTTCAAGTATTTAATTCGGGGGCATAACCGCATACATGTGTGTGAGGTTGATACAGTTACATACATCGACTGTGATGATGATGCATGCAGCGCCATTTTGTACACACAGCTACAGCTAGCCATAAAGGACTGTCTGAGTGCTTAAATGCACGACATTGCCGTAAAGCCTTCCACGTTACCTGAAGTTAATCCTTACAAAGCTTGCCCAAATTTACCATCAAAGAGAGCGTGATGAGGTATGTTGACAATAGCTTGTTTTTTTCAAGCCAATTTCTTGAAACCATGCATTTTGTTTGTTGTATAAGCATGGAGGAAGGAATTTCCTTCCTCCATGGAATAAGTAACGTTAAAGTAAAATGGCATTGAGACATAAAAAAAACTTGCATTTGAATTAACAAGAGATTTTAAGCTCTTTTTTTTTCATAAAATACAGGATTGGTATGATTATTCTTGAAAACAATTCTGACATTCACTGAATGTTCACTGATAATCAAGTTTATCAGTACCAATCTCCCAGAGAATTGTTTCCATCAACAGGAAACACTTACAAAGTCGGGAAAATGGCTATGCTGGATAAAAAATTACAAAACAAAAGAACACGGTATAATCACCACGTACATGGTGCATAAATGTCAGTTTACAAGGCCAAGATAAAATTGTTTGTTCAGTGTTCCACTTGCAAAAATTACATAATTGCGTGCTTGTGTAAAAATAACTTTATTTGGCTACAAAACAAGTTTTGATTTTTATATCGGCCTACATCAAATACGTACTGGGTTCCCAGATAGCAAGGTTACGTTGGGCCAACGTAGGTTTTATTTGTTGGCCCAACATTGGCATCCCACATTGGCCCGATTTGGATTTGCTCATTGGGGAACGGTTGGGCCAACATGTTGGTTCGTTGTTGGGCCAATTAAGTTTTACAGATGGCCAACATTGGCCCATTGTTGGGCCAATATTGAAATTTATGGTTGGGCCAATGGGTTTTACCAATTGTTGGGCCTCAGTTGGGCCAATCACGGACCAATATAATACCTACAGTTAGCCATCATTGGTTGATGGTTGGGCCAATTAGGGTGTTTGGTTGGACCGACGTGTTTTTCTAGTGGCATACTACACTGGCCGGGTCAGCGTCTGCATGGTACAAGCATCGTTTTATGGATGATCAAGATGGAACATTGCTTTTAATTTCCTGATAGAGAACATAATTGGTGGTCCTTTGATGCGCGTAGCACGTGTAGTCACCACGCCAACTTAAAAGTATACAATTTCTTGCTTTTCATGTAGGTTAATGATTGTGGTTTCATTAATAATAATTTTTTTGGGAGGAAAGAGTGTTATTCAAAAATATATATGCTGAACAGAAAAAAGAAACGCAGAAAATGTGTTTAATTCGACTTAAAATAATTATTCGAATTAATATTAATTGTCACACCATTACGGATGGATTGGTCCACAGAAACCTTATGAAAAAACAACTCTTTGATCCTTTAATGTAAAGTAACTGAAAGATACAGCAAAGAATAAATGGAAATTGTATATTTTTTGCGTTTCTTTTTGGTGTTTAGCATTGAGTCAAATCATCATAGCCTGTTAGACTTTAAAATTTAATAACTGTAATTGCACTTAATTTTGGTCAGGATTTGTTTACATTGTTTTTAAAACACAACCTAATCATGTTAGAATCAAAGGATAGTTTGAGGGCTGTCCAATAATAAATTTATATGACAAGAATACAAATAGGTAAAACTTGTAGCTTTGCATGGTGAGGATGAGGTAAGTAAGGACATCAGCCGAGTGAATTGTTCTGAACTAACTCGACGTTTCGATCAGTATGCTCTGATCGTCCTCAGGAGAATGAGGACGATCAGAGCATACTGATCGAAACGTCGAGTTGTACCCCCAGTTCTTTTCAGAACTAATTACTACTCAATGGAGATTCCACATGGTGTCACCGCAATTAGTCTTACTTAAGAATACAAATGATGGTTTTTCTTGACTCTCAGACAGAGCAAAGGGCAAACCTTTTACTAAAATAAAATCTATCCTATCTATAAACCATTTTACATCATAAAATCAATAAATCTATAGAGCTACCATCCAATGAATCGGGAACAACAAATTAAAACTATTTTCAAATTATTAACCATATTGTTCAAAGCATAGATCCATCAAAATTATTTTAAATGTTTACTATGATAGTTGTGATATTTTGTGTAACAATTTTGACAATTATTGTTTCTTAAACACTTTTTTTATATTTCAAACACTTTTCAAAAAGTAAATGGCAAGTAAATGGCAATATTAAGCCACACATTTAAAAAGTTAAAGACAAAGTACACGTTTTGTAATTAGTATAAATAAAAACTGATTATTAAGTTCAATTACCATCCTCAAGAGATTGTCCAGGAACTATTATTTGAAGATCCCACAAATCCCTCGTTGCTAGTTTTGAATGCTGCAATCACAATAGGCCTGATATAATTAGCACATCAAAATCCTTACAAAATATTTAAACTTTTGTTTTCCTTTTGTATGGTATTTTTTTATTAATTCAAACATGATAAGAGGCCAAATGGGTGAAGTCAAAAAGGTAAGGTTTGCAGTAACAGTGCAAATTTGTAATTGAATGGTTGGTTGTGAAAAGACCCAGATCTTTGGTCAACTCCACCTTTTAATAAGAGTGTACTGGTTGTATTTACATGATGAACCGATCATTTTGATCGAAACATTAAGTTGAGCAACTTATGTTTCTTTTCAGAACCAAATAAATCTTTTGAACTTTGCATTAAGTTACTGTAAGTCTTAACTTATTTTTGCCTTCATTATTATTTGTCTAATTACAAAAATATAAAGCTTCATGGCTTTTAGCAATCTAGAACTAGGGTTTGTGGTAATACCATTTAACAATCTCTGTGGGCTGTGGTGGTTCTGAAAAGATTAAGTGTGAATATATTTACTCAATGAAGTTTAGAAAAGAAACTTTTGCAGAGTCTAGTGGGGTGTGTGGTCACTGGAATGTGACAAATCCTGTCAAAATTTCCCTGCATGAACACATCATCATTGAGTATCCCCTTGATCAAGGGGGGATACTCATCATCAAGCAGTATGCAGCACAAGAGTGTGGATTTCTCTTCAAGGCGATCAGAGATTACAGATCAAAAGTTAAGTTTACAGCTGTTTTTTTTCAGAACTAACCACTAGGTCAAAGAGGGATTATTATATATGGTGTCACAAGAAACCTTAGTTTTAGATTGTTTTCCCATCATGCAAAGTTTCACATCCAAAATGACTTTAATAATTTAACACAAAGGGTGTTTCAAAAAAATGGTAATCCTATTTAAAGGGTTAACATGGACAGACCTTTATGTACTGACATTCAATGGCTTTGGTACATTAGAAGCAAGAGCTTTCAGATGACACCTGATGGTATTGTTGAAGTTATTCTTCACTGAATACCATTGTGTTGAAAATGCAACAACAAAACTTGTGTTAACTTGTCAGGCTTTATCCACCTATACACAAACACCATAAAAATGATTGAAAAGCAAGAAATGGAAAAGTTGTTGGGTTCAAAAGCATCACAGTTTCAACACAATGGTATTCAGTATAGAATAACAGCAACGATGTCAAGATGTCATCTGAAAGCTCTTAGCCTCCCCTTTATTACAAAAGCCCATTGGATTTCAAGTACATAAAGGTCTGGCCATATTAACCCTTTTAAATAAGAATACCTATTTATGAAACACCCTGTAGTAGTAACAATGTTCACTCCTATCACTGCTTGCTGCTGTACCGGTGGACAGATCATCAAGAGCATCAAGAGCATCAGGATTCTGTTGCCACACCACAGCCACATCTGCCCGTCTTGCTGCCCTGCCACCTTCTCTGTCTTTGGAGTAGCGAAGCCACACCTTGATTACCTCATCGATTTTTGCATTCGTAGCAGATTGCACAGATGGGTTTCTTCGAACAGCCCCTTGAAAATAATTTACAAGAATTATTGTTCTTTATTCTCAATATAGACTAGACAGAAACTTAGCTAAGTACGTATCTGATGTAGGCCGATATAAAAATCAAAACTTGTTTTGTAGCCAAATAATTTTTTTTTTACACAAGCACGCAGTTATGTAATTTTTGCAAGTGGAACACTGAACAGTAGTAAGGAGAGGAGCTGCAGACACCCCGTTTGGTGGGGGCAATTGAGGTGGGGGCCGGTGGGGCAAATGTGAATTGAGGTGGTGGTGGGCAAATGTGGAATTGAGGGTGGGGGCCGGTGGGGCAAATGTGGAATTGAGGGTGGGGTGGGGCAAATGTGGAATTGAGGGTGGGGCCGGGGGGTAATTGTGGTATTGTGGGTGGGCGCCGGTGGGGAAATGTGGGGTAAATGGAGGGTGGGGCTTTTGTGGAGTTTAAGTTTTTTTTTCTTCTTTTTTTTTTCTTCATATTGTGACACATATTTCGTTGAACCCGTTAGTGTTCCTTTCAGTAACATGATTCAGCGGTTTATAGTATAATACAATGAGATTTGTAATAAATTTCTTTAAAACAAAACAAAAGGACTACTAGAAATCTTAATGGATAGAATTAATCGTAATCTTAATGGATAGAATTAATCGTAATCTTAATGGATAGAATTACTCGTAAGTTGTTAGGTAAACAAAAGGACTAGAAATCTTGATGACCATTGGACAGCACCGGGCAAGTCTGGGAGAACAAAGACGTGTTGACGACGTAATGAATGAAGTCACCGTGTGACGTCACGAACAAGTCCGGACAAGACATTGTGTAAGGTTTGTTCTTCGGGGTATAAATCGAGCCCTCCTGAGCCTACAACGTCATTCGCTCCCGAGTTCATCTCAGTCTGAAATTTCAGTGTTTTATATCAGCCGATTCTAACATCCATCCGACCGACCACATAACCATAATGACCAGCTACCAGAAACCAACATCATTTTCATACGATGCGGCCGGTGGTCTTCACGAAGTTCGGGAGTACAATCCACAGTGTACGTCTAAAAAACAGAAGTGTGCGGAAAATATGGATTCGTACCGCCTTCAGCGGTTACACCAGCGCATGATTACCAGGGCAGAAGACCACGCCGTCCCCTCGCAGTATGATACTACACCGTCCAAGCGAAAGCTGGAAGAACCATCCATTACATGTCGGTTTCATCTTACGGGAACTAGGCATGTTGTTGTGGAGTCGTTTAACGGTCAGGTGTACGTCAAGATTCGGGAGTACTTTCAACGCAAGGATAAGAATCTATGGACTACTCAACGGGGCATCAACTTGAACATTCACGAATGGGAGACCTTGGTAGCAAACATGCCGGCAATCAGCGACGCAGCAAAAGAGGTCGAGGTGTGTATTATTATTTATTTATTAAAATGATACTGTTTACATGCAATTTTTTTATTATTTTTGTTGGTGGTAACACGTGTGTATTATGTTAAATAAACTATTATCTTATTTTATTTTAATCACAGGAGCAAAACAAGAAGATGAAACAGGCTGCTGAAGACGACGTACCGTCCACGTCTGGAGTTCAGCCATCGGATACAGATCCCGCTGTAATCACGGAGGTGTTGCTGCGAAGACTCGGTAGTCATCTAGGAGCCGATTGGGAGAAGCTTGCTACTTTTCTTAACATTTCGTACGACAAAGTTAGACAACTGAAACGCTATCATACTGAATTGAAGAACAGATTTTGAAATGTTAATGACATTTAAAAATCAAGCAATAATCAACGTGAAGTGGTAGATCAGCTTGTAACGGCGTTGAACGACATTGGAAGAGTGGACCTTGCCCAAAACTTAACGCGCGAGCTGGAGCAGAAGCAACACCATGAAGACCCAAAGCCTCAGCAGGTGAAGCCGTCACTCCCGCCGTATGGTGCGGTTTTTCCCGATAGTTTAGAAGGTACGTTTTGTTCTGTTTTTATCTGATTCATTTATTATATCTGTCTTTATACAATCGAATTTACACCAGGTATCATGGAATTATTGTGGATTTTTTTCTTCTTCCTCTATTCTCCATCTAGTTTAGATGGTAATGAGCTGATCGTAGATGAGATCGAGCCAAAGGATGAGTCACCATGCCAGAACACTATGCAGGGAGAAGCTGACGATTCCAAATAACGTGAAGCCTGTAAGGAACTTTCGTTCAATCTCATCCAATCGATATTTGTTCCTTGTATTTTAAAGAAAGTTGATCAGTTTAGCGTGAGATATTGTTACGGTTGTAACTTGCCGGTAGAAGACGATGTGACTCAAACCAATCACGATTGTCTCATGGATCCAATGTCAATGAAGGTTTGCAAATACTTCGACCTAGCGTTGGCTGAAATTGCTGAGACTGAATTAGATAAATGTAGATCGGAGTGGAATTTAAAAGCAAAAGATAATGAACGTATTGTTTCCCATTACCCAACCATTCATGCCAGGAATCGTCTTTTTACCAAGTACGTTGACATACATGTGAAACGAAGGGTAGTAGACAAAGAAAACAGCCACCCTGTTTTGTTCGATATTTGTTATGGTACTGGGTATTAAAAGACTCATTCGATACTTTTTCTTTGCTGTTGTTACTATAATTGTGCAAAGAGAATTGTATGTGTACTCTGGACTCTAAGATGTCACAATTTATTAAATTAGTAATGGTTAAAACATTTAATTCATAATTGTTTGGTTTTTACTTGCTTTGTTAAATTCTTACATGCTTCGTTAAATTTTTGTTATTATTGTTTGCACAACACTATTTGGTGATGGAAGGATATAAAATACATTTGAAATGAATTTCCAGAGAGACATTGAATCACCCGCCAGTGTTGATATCGTAGAAGACGCATCACCCACCAGAATGGTTATCAAAAGAATTCTGACCAAGATGGTTACGGATAACATACTAAAGCTCGTGTATGCTGCCCAGGAACAACGAGGTGTGTAAAGGATGTGAGATAACTGGCCGAGTCTGTATGATCATGAGTGTGCGTTTTTCGGTATGCATCCACCATGCCGTCTTTATGACTATGTATCTGATTATTACGAAGAAGCGGTGGAACATGTAGACGCGGACAAAGTTATTGACGTTCTTGACGCAGTCAACACCTATCTAAATGTTAGTGAATCAAGCGACGAGGATTGACATTGATAAACATTCTATGATTAGGGAAATCCTAAATGAGTGGAGGGCGGACCCGACGATGCTGCCCGTTCTGTTCTACTCTACGTTTTTTAACAATTTAACTGAACTGATTGGTAGCACTATTGAACAGTTGAATGCATAATGTATAATCTCCTTTGAGATAATCATCGAACAAGTTTATTATTGTGTGAAATCGTTTTTTAATTGTTTTTTATATTTTATTTGTTTATTTATACTGCAATGGATTGATTTGAATTAAAGTGTGATTTTTAATGTAACATTGTAATTGGTTTTGAAAATATCAGTGATGTCCCTTTAAATTATAAACAAAATCCAACATTGTGTATATTACTTTTGTCGAATGGTTTGTAAACGTGAAGAATAACATTATGCGTGCAGCTTATTTGGTGGTTTATAAGATCTAAAAAAGGAAATGGGAAGGGTTACAGGGTTTAGGGAATATGCCCACGGTGCCTGACCACCGCCCTTTGCGAAAACCGATACACAGCCCATCATCAAACATATCGGCGATTATCGCAACGTTTATAAAGAACGCATCAACCACGATTTCAAAACAAACCTCAGCCCTTTTTCGAAACGGTTCAGCCCCCCCTTTTGTTGCCGTACTGCCGCCAGAAAATCAGATTCCTCACACGCCCTTTTTATTTGCTTTTGTCTCTATTGTCATTCCGCCATTGGCACCTCAGGTAGTAACTGACAAAAAATTTTGCCGAAAGATCTGACCGTTCAGCGGTTTTTGGGCTTGGTACCACTGCACCCCAGCGACGGATGCACATTTTCACAATCACCCTTCAGTAGCCCTTTAGCCCTTCCAACCAGTCCCGAAAGCGGCACTTGTCTTCCAACGAACCAGACCATCCTCTTCCGACGATGTCACCGTTGTTCAGAATTGACTCGTTCTTCCATTCATACCACCTCCGTAGCCGATTCTGAATACCCTTTCCTCGAATTTCAGCATCCTGTGAATTGTTTCATTTTCGACCAACCCACGTTTGCCGGGTTCAGACCACGAATTGACAGTTTACCAGAACCATCCAATTTTAGCATTGGCGCACACCAGACATGCCCCGAGAACGAGCCGCACTGGCAGCCGCATGGACAGAAATAACATCTTGAACCCGACGCCATCTCGATCGAAAGAACGGATGAATACAGGCTCATAACCACCACCCGCCGCCCCGCCGCCATTTGTCAGCCCTGTCATTCTGCCGTTTCATCTGTCATTGCGCCGTTCGTCTTCCGTCTCCGTTTCATTTTGCCTGGCCCGTCATTTCTGTTTCATATTTATTATCTGGCTGCTCATTTGCTCTTTTCACCGAAAAAACACACAAAGGCATCCACATGAGCAGCGAAATGAGCAAATGAGCAGCGAAATGAGCAGCGAAATGAGCAAATGAGCAGCAAAATGAGCAAATGAGCAGCAAAATGAGCAGCGAAATGAGCAAATGAGCAGCGCAATGAGCAAATGAGCAGCGAAATGAGCAAATGAGCAGCGAAATGAGCAAATGAGCAGCAAAATGAGCAAATGAGCAGCAAAATGAGCAGCAAAATGAGCAGCGAAATGAGTAGTTATAGGCCGATATATAAACTATTTCTTCCGTTTCTTGTCAATCGGAGATTAAGCATCAGAGATTCCAACATGAATGTTATTTCTGCTGTCAAACCCCATGCTTGTCACCAGTGCGGCAAAAGCTTTGGACGGAGATATAACCTACGGAGGCATGCACAACATGTACATAATGAAGAGAAATCTAAAATGGATGAAGTTGACGATGGTTCTGAAATTAAAGCTATCCAATCTAACAATTCTGACGTCGATAATTCTGAACCCGATTTTAAAAAGCGTAGATTTGAAGATTCGGAAATAGAAACTTGTGAAACTGAATCTACGCAGGAAGACGACGAAAATTTTGAGGAAGATGATTCAGAACTGATACGGAGGTGGAATATGACGAATCATCGGAAGAGGATGAGTCTAGTTCTGAATTGGAAGACAATGCCACTTTTCGAGACTGGTTGGAAGAGGCTAAAGAGGCTACTAAAGAGATGTGGTGTGAAAAATATGAAAAGTACGTCAACGGGGGGTAAGGAGTGAAGATCAAGCCAAGGAAAAGCTAATAGGAAAACCCTTTGGGCAGTCAAGCGAATCTTTTTCAACAAATACAAGGATTTTTTTGTCGTTACCTACATCTGAAAGATAATGGCACCCATCAGGATATTGCGGAAGATCTCGAAGAAAAGTAAATAAAGGCATGGAAGTAAACAAAGCTCTGAACAGAGTAATGCCTAAACCCATACCAAATTTGACGGACTACTTCAACCAAATGAGGATGAAGAGAACGAGGAAGAGTGATGATGAAAGACCAGATGTTTCAGAAAGAATCTTTTACCAAGTAGGGTTTTGTTTTGTTTAAAGAATCGTAGTTAGCTGATGCGTTGTAATTTTGTTCTTTATAAACGTTACTGATAATCACCATTTGATAAATTTGTATTGTATGTTTTGATGATGAATAAAATACTTGAAACTGTATATCGCCTGTTGATCTACTAAAGGAATTCTGATGAATTCCGGTTGGTTTTAGGCACCTCTTGTCGTCTTTTATTATGTGTGTTTATATTTACCCCTGTCCAACTCCTATCGTTAACCCTATCCAATTCAACCCTTACCCTCTTGTACCGTATCCATTCCCGACACAAACACTAATCTGGGTCTTTACATAAAATTACACCAAAATAAAACACACACATAAACAATGTTACATTTCTTCACATTTATTTTTGAAACCATGATTAATTCTACCCATTAAGATTACGATTAATTCTATCCATTAAGATTTCTAGTCCTTTTGTTTACCTAACAACTTACGAGTAATTCTATCCATTAAGATTACGATTAATTATATCCATTAATATTTCTAGTTGTCCTTTTGTTTACCTCACAACGTATTTCTGTTCAATTTAATAGTAAAACTAAATTATATATGTACATGTTTTTTTATTGCGTGTTTGCTCGTTCGTTCGCTCGTTCGTTTGTTTTGTTTATTTTGTTTAAAAGAAATTTATTACAAATCTCATTGTATTATACTATAAACCGCTGAATCATGTTACTGAAAAAGGAACACACTAACGGGTTCAACGTGTCCCAATATGAAAAACATAACCCACAAAACCCCACCCTCCATTTACTCCCACATTTCCCCGGCTCCCACCCTCAATTCCACATTTGCACCACTGGCCCCCACCTCAATTCCACATTTGCCCCACCGGCCCCCACCTCAATTCCACATTTGCCCCACCGGCCCCCACCTCAATTCCACATTTGCCCCACCGGCCCCCACCTCAATTGCCCCCACCAAACGGGGTGTCTGCAGCTCCTCTCCTTACTACTCTGAACAAACAATTTTATCTTGGCCTTGTAAACTGACATTTATGCACCATGTACGTGGTGATTATACCGTGTTCTTTTGTTTTCATTTTTTTTTCCAGCAGAGCCATTTTCCCGACTTTGTAAGTATTTCCTATTGATGGAAACAATTCTCTGGGAGATTGGTACTGATAAACTTGATTATCAGTGAACATTCAGTGAATGTCAGAATTTTTTTCAAGAATAATCATACCAATCCTGTATTTTATGAAAAAAAGAGCAAAAAACTAATTTGACAGCACAAAAAGTAAAATCTTAAAATCTTAAAATCTCTTGTCAAATGCAAGTTTTTTGATGTCTCAATGACATTTTACTGTACTTATAGTATACAACAAACAAAATGCATGGTTTCAAGAAATTGGCTTGAAAAAACAAGCTATTGTCAACATACCTCATCACGCTCTCTTTGATGGTAAATTTGGGCAAGCTTTGTAAGGATTAACTTCAGGTAACGTGGAAGGCTTTAACGGCAATGTCGTGCATTTAAGCACTCAGACAGTCCTTTATGGCTGTAGCTGTGTGTACAAAATGGCGCTGCATGCATCATCATCACAGTCGATGTATGTAACTGTATCAACCTCACACACATGTATGCGGTTATGCCCCCGAATTAAATACTTGAAACGGCAAAAACAAAACACTACATGCGCAAACGAGGTTGATTGGCAACTTGCCATGGAGCCGGGGAGACGCGCGTAATTTGCGCGGTACATTCGTCGATCACGCCGCGCTCGCCTGGGCGGTAAATAATATCGGACAACTTATTTGCATGTGTCCACCAATGTAATAGCGTGCAGTATTTCTTTTTCTATTTTTTTGGTACAATCTTCGATAACATGGTACTCGATGACTTACTTAAAAGGAGACCAAAAGATGCCTATAACAAATGCCTTTTAAAGAAACGAACCTTTTTTATTAAACCTTTTGTTTTTTCCTCTTCGACGAAACACTTATTGTATGGGACAACTTTTATGTAGGCCCCTATTCATGTTTTTCAAACTGTTTTTATTATCTATAAAAATACTGTACGGTAGGCATAACATGGTAGGGCCATTCCTTCCTCCATGGTAGGGCCAACATAGGGCCGTTATCGTCAGCGACGGTTGCATCACCACCAGTGGGCCAACGATGGGCCAACGGTCATTATTTTTTCCAAACTTCATCGAAACATTTCATCATTGGGCCAACGTTAGGCCAACGTAATCCCAGCCAACACCGATGAACCGCCAATTAATCAACCATTAGCCAACGTTGGCCCGACGTAAGCTTGCTATCTGGGTTGTGCCCCCCCCCCCCCCCCACGGAAAAAGCCCTGGCTACGTCGCTGGATGACAGAAAATCATTAAGAAAATTATTGCACACATTTTACTAAAGCCACAGCAGAAATATTTGTATGTTTACGGTGAAACTATTTTCATTTATGTTTAAACAAAAAATAACCAATAGTGTAAAGTGGCTTTAACATGGGAAAAGTCCTGGAACTAGTTGAATGAAGCACATTTAATTTAGCCGTACGTAACATTAGTGGCAAATTGATGACTCAACATTTTGTTTTGCATTTGCACGCTGGTTTGATCTGGTCTTTATACTCACTTGTTTGGCATGTGATGCCAGTGTAACCTGCATGGCAGAGACAACGGAAGGAGTTGGTCTGATCCTCACATGTACCTCCATTCATCAACATCCACTCGTCAACATCTAGGAGTATATAGGAATGACAACAATATCAAACTATAAACTAAAACAACTGGAGCATCGACATTCTACGTTCCCAAGACTCATGGGAGGGCCTGTTGCCCTGTTCCTTCTCACACTCTGGGCCTTCTCAGTGAAACTGCCTCCCACCCTAACATTTATACAAGCAGACCATGCCTAACATTTAAAACGAACCTTAAACCCACTTATTCTCAAAGCTGTTATAGCTATGCAGCTGGTCATTTTGAGACATATACATTACGAATCTCCATTATTATTATTATTAAAACTAAAAATATATTGGGGCCAGTAATTGTTAATAAGATAGTGTGAACAACTAAGGTTGCATGCATCCACCATAGAGTTCTGAATTGTTGCAGCACTACTAGAATTCAGATGAGGTACAGAGGCAGTGGCGTAGCCAGGATTTTGTTAAGGGGGGGGGGGCGAACGGGGGGTCTGGGGGCCCTCCCCCATAAAATTTTGAAAACTGGATTGCCGGAAATGCAATCTGGAGCCATTTCTGAAATGAAAACATGTTCAATTAATTCGATGAAATTAGCCATTTTTAGCTCATATTTTTAGGTTCCACAGTGAATTACCAAATTCCGATAAGATTTGTTATACAAACGTGTAGTAATTACGTATACTGTTTTAACGAAGTTCGTAATCGAATGTTGCAACGAAACCGAAATTTGGAAACTCAGACAAATAAATCGGAACTTTCCAAATAAAAATTACGGAACCGGAAGATGGATTCTCCGCGATGTTACTCGCTCCAGGCTGTGAGATCAAGTGACCACTTACAACTTAGATGCCAAACTTTATTGATCGAAAGGTCTGGCATGTTTTAGGTGCAAGCACTGAAAACAAGTTTATTATTAATAATAATATTTTCCATAATGAAATCAGTGGAGACGCTTAAGTCCAATAGAAAATATAAGTTAATATGAAATTAAAACCTTTCCATTACGTAAAATCAGATACAGTGGCCGGTCAGATGTGCCTTGGAATTAAATGCGGTTTACTCACCTGTCGTAGTGTGATGTAATCCCTGTAATTGGCTTTAAATTATTGAAGAAATTCGTCAAACCCGCTTGGACCCGCAGACGAAAAATGGTTAGAAGCAGCGCCACGAACGGACAAGCGACGCACTATAGTATAGGCAAATGTTGTAGGTTCGAACCTCGGGTAATCCGTCTTTTTACGGCCGCGCGATCATGGAGAAGCCTTTTAAAGTAATTGTGGAATATTTTGGGGATTTGGGCCCGGGCCACGTATGCAATCGAACACCCCCCCCCATGCGTGAAATTTATAAACGGAAATACACGTTGTGGACGAAAACACAATTTAAAAAAAATGTCATGGCCTGAGAGGGACACAATATTTACCAACGTTGATCACTTTACTTACCAATTGCCTTTTATTAAAATCAAATTGTTATTTGGTAATCATAAAAACACATTGTACGCCACACTTGTTTTTAATTTCAGTAAATTTGCAGGTCACTTAGTGTCTTATTAGATCATATAAAAAGCGACTGGCAATTCTGGCTGTGAGATATTCCAGTAACTTGTAATAGCGCCCTCTGTTGACACAATACAACCACTCTGGATAATGATCAAAAATAGAAGTGCACATATGTAATTCTCTCTCTGAGTACATAACAAAATGGCGACGAATAAGGATTTTTTCCTTTTAAACCCAGTGGATCTCCAGAGTCCTAACAGAAGTCAGCACACTTTTTGACGTATCGGTGTGAGTAATTCGTTACGTTTGAGTAAAAACAGGAAGTTTTTGCCCCAGTGTGTTTTGAAAAAAATATAAATCCAAGATGGCGGAACCTCATGGTAGAGGATTTATTGGAGGCATTGACGGGTTTGAGGCCACCAAAGAGGATTGGCATAATTATCAGCGCCGGTTGGAAATATGGATAAAGGCAAATAACATTGCTGATGCAGATAATGTGAATGTTTTTTTGGCGATGATAGGGTCATCAGCCTTTGAGATTGTGACGTCAGAAAAACAGTATGATGAATTAACCACGATACTGGTGAACTACTACTCATCGACAAGGAATCAAATAGCACTAAGGATGGCATTTCGGAAACGCCACCAAGAACCGCAAGAATCGGTTGCCGGCTACATAAATGAGTTGAAGAAGTTATCCAGGTACTGTGGATATGGAGCCGAGTTAGACACAGACCTTAGAGATACCTTCGTCGGCGGACTTCACAATAGAAGGATCCAGTCCAAACTACTGAGCAAAGGCAACGCACTTACATGGAATACTGCATGTGAGGAGGCGTTGGCCATGGAAATGGCGGAGAAGATAGTGTAAACCTACAAAGGAACATTACAGACATCAATAAGGTGTCGGCTTACAAGCAAAGGGTGAGCAGAAATCAGCAGCAGTCCAGACAATTGAAATGTTATCGCTGTCATGGAGAACACTACCCCAATATATGTCCACATCTCCAATCAAATGCTACAGTTAATAAGATTGGTCACATACAGAGAGCTTGTGACCCAAATCGAAGTCGGAGAAGAGCACAGCCAGGACAGGATCAGCCCCGACAGAATAAAACTAACACACGTGGATGTGGTCGTGGTCGAGAGCGTGGGCATGGTCATGGATACCGTGGAGGAGGTAGTTCAGCACAGGCACATACTGTCAATCAAACTCAGACTATAGGGACAGGCGAGACAGACAGAGAAGACTACATAGATTATATGGAACAAGGAACATTGTTTGCAACGAACACTGAAAATGAAAACATATGTAAGACTAGTAGTAATACTGAATATGTCCCCGCACTGGACGTTGAGTTGAAGGTTTGTGGAATTCCTTTGACATTCACGGTTGATACTGCAGCATCAGTAACAGTCATTTCAGAGATTGATTACAAAAAGTTTTCATCTTCAGTACCACTTGAAAGTACAAGTCTAAAATTGAAAAGTTATTCTGAAAATAACATACCAGTGCTGGGCCATATGCAAGCAAATGTAGAATATGAAGGACAGAGTGGAAGTTACCACTTGTTGTATAGTGTCCGGAAAGAAAGTGGCACTACTGGGACGTGACTGGCTGAAGCATATCCAGCTCAATTGGCATGAAATGTTCAATATCCGAAACGTAAAACCAGAAGTTGAGCAAGTTTTAAGGAAACATGAACAAGTGTTCACAGCTGATTGGTCGGAAGACAAAATCAAACACCAACAAGCAGAGATTGCTGTAATGCCAGACAGCAGGCCTATTTTTGTAAGGCAAGACCAGTTCCTTATAAATGCTCAATTGGAAGCAGTAAGCCAAGAGTTGGATAGGCTAGAGTCGTGTGGTGTAATAAAAAAAGATAACCCATCGTAAATGGGCCGCTCCAGTTGTTGTAGTTCCCAAGGCTGGTGGGAGTATTAGAATTTGTGGATATTATAAACAGATTGTAAATAAGGTGGTTGAGACAAATACATACCCATTACCCACAGCTGAAGATTTAGTTGCTACACTTTCAGGAGGCAAGGTGTTTAGTAAGATAGATTTGTCAAATGCGTATCAGCAAGTGGAGCTCACTGAAAGAAGTAAAGAACTTCTAACAATCAACACACACAAGGGATTATTTCAGTATCAAAGATTGCCCTTGAGTAAGCACAGCTCCAGCAATATTTCAGTATGTTATGGATCAGGGTTTTGAGTGGGATGAAAGGTGTAGTATGCTATCTAGATGACATACTTATCAGTAGCGTGGGCAAAGAAGAGCACTTGAAGACTCTAGATGAAGTTATGAACCGATTAGAACAGTATGGAGTCAAAGCTAAGAGAAACAAGTGTTTATTCATGGTTGGTGATGTGATCTATCTGGGACATATCATAAACAGTGAGGGAATTCACCCAACTAAGGAGAAGATTGAGGCAATCGCACAAGCCAAGGTCCCCCAAAATGTGGACGAGTTGCGAACCTTTATTGGGATAATTGTGTATTATTGTAAGTTCATCCCAGACATGTCAAAGTTGTGTGTCCCATTATATTACTTGCTGCGAAAAGGGTGGAATGGAATTGGACTAAGGAATGTCAAGTTGCGTTTCAGTCAGTTAAGAGTGTACTCACGAGTGAACAGGTGCTGGTTCACTATGATCCAAAACAGCCTCTGATTTTGACATGTGATGCGTCACCACAAGGGGTAGGAGTGGTGTTGTCTCACATCATGAAAAATGGAGACGAAAAACCGGTTGCTTATGCATCGCGTACTATGACCAAAACTGAGCAGAATTATTCTCAAATAGAGAAAGAGGCACTAGCGATCATTTATGGGGTAACCAAATTTCACAAATACCTGTATGGAAATACCGGTAAGTTTACACTGTACACTGATCATGAGGCACTCACAATTATTTTTGGATCAAAGAAGGGAGTTCCTTCCTTGGCTGCCGCTAGATTGCAAAGATGGTCTTTAATATTGATGCCACATCAGTATGATATTAAGTATCGTAGGTCAGTAGATCATGCAAATGCAGATGTTCTATCAAGATTCCTGTAACATGTAAGGAAATTTAGCGAGTGAACTTCACATGAACTACTTTACGTATACAGATAACTTACCTGTGTCGGCTGGGGAAATCAGAGAAGCAACACTCAAAGATCCAATACTCAGTAGGGTACTGAATTATACCATGAATGGTTGGCCAAAGCACAATGAAGATATAGACATACAGGATTATTTTGTGAGAAGGAACGAGTTGAGTAATGACCAAGGTTGCCTTCAGTGGGGTTACGAGTTATAATTCCTCCCAGTCTCAGAGCTAGACTTGTTGTGAGTTACATCAAGAGCACACAGGAATTTGGTACCCAAAGTTAGATCAAGACATTGAAGAAATAGCGAAAAATTGCGAAGTATGCTTTGTCTCTGAGGAACGCTCCAACCAAGGCACCATTTGTACCATGGACAAATTCACATAAACCATGGAAAAGAGTTCATATTGATTTCTTTGAGCTTGAAGGGAAACACTATTTGATCATAATTGATTGTTATAGTAAGTGGATTAATGTTGAATGTATGACTAGCACAACTAGTGTACGGACTATTGAAGTACTGAGGAGTTGGTTTGCGATTTTTGGATTACCGGCACAATTAGTGTCGGATAATGGACCTCAATTCACTTCAGAAGAGTTTGAGTTGTTTCTTGGTAAGAATGGAATAAGGCACACACGCGTGCCTCCTTACCATCCAGCATCAGAGAGAAGTGTTCAAATTGCCAAAAGGCACTAAAAAAATACATGTTGGAAAATGATTTTGGAAAGAATCCAAAGGTCTCTGTTCGTCATCGGCGTGACATTTTTTTGTTGGCTTATCGCATTACACCTCAGTCTTCAACAGGGTGTTTACCGTATGAATTATTGTTTAAACATGCGCCTAGAACACGATTTAGTTTGTTGAAATCAGATGTACTTGGTAGAGTTTGTGAAAAGCGAAGTAAGAAAAAGCTACTCACGACACACCAAACATGAAAACTGAGATTTTGATAAGGAGGTAAAGTCATGGTTCAAAATTTCAGGGGCGGTAGAGAACGGTATGTTGTAGGTATTGTGGCAAAGAGGTTGGGTCCCTTGACAACACTAAGGCATTGTCATGCAGATCACTTGCTTGACGCTGGAAAAGCAAGTTTTCCCTCACAAAATGGGAATACAGATTTGTCAATGACTTATTCAAGGTCAGAACCAGTCATCATTGGAAGTAGAAGTGACCAACTGTTGCCGCAAGTCCCTAGTACACAAGCAGAGCCTGTTCAGTGTGAGTCTGAAAGTGATCAACCTGAGTTACAGGAATCCACAAAACACCTGTAACACCCCAATTTCCGGTACATACTTGAGAGGGAAAATATCCTAAAAGAGTGATTAAAAAACCTGACAGACTCATTGAATCCATGTAAACCAAAAAAAGGCGTTGTAATAGTTTTATAAATTGCAACAGTAGGGAGATCAACATAACCAAATGGTTGTTTTTTGTTGTTGTTTCCAGGTTGATAAGTTTTCAGTGGCTATGGTAAAAGTAATACAGTATCTTATTTATCACAACAGGTAAAGGAAAAATTTGTTAACCTAAAATTCATTTCCCTTTGAAAAAGCTTTCAGATATTTTGGAAGGTTATGATATCATCTTAAATAGATGTGTTTCTTTTAAAATGATTGAGAAAACGACTCATGTCTTATGGTTTTAATTTTAGACACTGTGATTGACACTGTGATTGTATAACAAGTTTTTTGAGTAGAGGTGGAGTGTGAGATATTCCAGTAACTTGTAATAGCGCCCTCTGTTGACACAATAAAGCCACTCTGGATAATTATCAAAATAGAAGTGCACTGTATATGTAATTCTCTGTCTGAGTACATAACACTGGCCCAATTCGTGGCTAGCTTCAGTTTGGTGCTGCGCTGGCCGCACTGATTTATATTAAATCAGTGGCCGGCCTTTATAGCGATATAGGGACAGGGTTCAGGCTAGACCTGGTTTGAAATATTTATATAACCTGGTAAATTTAACTTTGTTTATGCAACGTTAATAATGTTTATAAAACATGCATGAATTTCATTATTATTTTGTAAACCATAGAAAAGTGTCCAATCGTGTATTTTTCATTATTTATAAACCATTAAATTGCATGCCATGGTTTATTTTCATTATTTATAAACCATAGAAGAGGGTGTATTTTTGTAATATCCATAGTTTGTAAACCATGAAAATACACGTATTTGTTAATTATTATTATTTATAAACCATGAAATGTCATGATTTATAAACTATGAAGTTGTCGCAAAATGCTATTTTAATGGTATGTAAACCATAAAAATAGCAATGAACACAAATCCATGGTTTAAAATATTACTGAGCTAAAACTATGGGAAAACCATGTAAAAATGGACTAAATAATTATTTGACAAATAGCGCCCCATACAGCACAAACCTCTTTACAAGTATTCTTACCTGGTGCCATGACGGTAACATTGTAGGTGCATGTCACTCCTCGCATAGTAGTCTGATCCACAGCATGCACAAGTATCGTTGTGACAGAGGGAGCTGAGGCATTCAGGACTTGATCCAGGCGCATTATGTCTGTCCCTTCAAGAGTATAGTGATTAAACACTACATTTCCTGTGTTCCCCGTGAAAACTGGTTGACCGAGCGTAATATTTTGACTATTTGCAGGATCTACTGTTCTATCCACAGGACAGGTAATCATTAACTGAACTGTAAAATAACAACATATATATATATATATATATTTAGACATGTTAGGACTTGTTAGGATGAAGACATAAGCCAAAAATACACTTTTGTTTTTAGCACAATGAGGATTGTAAGTCTGCCTTAGTTTATCATGAGATAAGCGCTTGACACAGTTCAAGAAGAAAACGGAACGTGATCTACACTTACATGTAGCTACAGCAGGGAGTCGCACAAATACATTAACTTTATTGGCACGCTTACAGCACAGTGTTGCATTTAACGCGGGTGAATTAAGTTTATCTTGTGTACTCTGGCAAGTCACTATGGATGCACTTCTTTTCCAGATGTTGCGCATCAGTCTGTGGAATACGACGTCATGAACTGTCCATTGTTTTTGGAGTACAATTTGGAGTAGATAATTACATGGCCTGCACACTATGTGTATGTATATGTAATAGACTAAATAATGGACAACATGGACAAGTTTCAGTTCAATATGATATATAGTCTTGGCTCCTAAATGTTTTAAACCTTGTATAAAATGCTGACTAGAAATGAGGAAATTTACGTTTTGGGGAAACAGAAACCAGTCAGCGTGATACAAAACAAACTTCATCACTTGTTTCAATTTTGGTCGCACACATGCTTAATGTAACAGCAGGCACTGAATGCACATATTCACTGCTCTGATTTTTATTGAGAATGGGAATTTTACCGGCCGTTAATGCAACACTTTGCGATCACCTTTCCGCCAATAAGATTGTGTAAACTGTCATACCCTAAGCATGTTTATGAGACTATATGTAACGTAAACAATATATTAGAACAGCCTCAATAGTTTTTGTCATTGTCTGTACATTGACTCAAATGGACCGATGATTGATGACTCATTGATTGGCAACCAGACGGTTTTGTTGTATCCGCGCTTCTAGTAGACTGAATACGGGATCTTCTATATCCCTATTCCCCTGCGCGTTCACACGGTCTAAGGGATCCCGTGTATCCCCACGACCTTCCGACTCGGAGTCTTGGAGATCTTCTACATCTCGCTCCAACCGCGCTCTGCTATATCCCTAAGGCAACCCTCACACCTCCGCTCACAGGACGCGTTCCGGAAACACACCGTCGTCAACCTCAGCCAACGCACCCTCACTCCTATCGAAACATCAGTACTGTCACTGGGGATGAATTTCGCCCTCACACTCAAATCCATTCCAACGGAAGAAATCATCCAGTCAGTTGAGCCAGCCCTGCGACGACTCAACAAAACAGCAGCTGATGACGTCAGACTACAGATGAGTGAAGTTCTGCGTAGCGCCAAGTCAGCCAAGCCCAACCTCTCCAAGGGAGAACTTTCTGCTTTACGGGACATCCGACGAGACAGCTCCATCCACATCCTCACCGCAGACAAAGGCAACGCTACAGTCATCATGGACCGAGCACAATACACCGACAAGGTAAGTCACATTTTATTATCCGATTCATACCGCCCCCTCAAGAAGAATCCCATCCCATCCATAGAGAAAAGAGTCGCTAGCAAACTCCTTGCCCTCCACCGTGCCGGTGGCCTCTCCATCCAACTCTACCGACATCTCAGACCATCCAGCTCATCCTGCCCTAGGTTCTTTGGCCAGCCGAAGATTCACAAACCTGATGTTCCTCTCCGCCCTATTGTCGCCTCCAGAGGTTCACCTACGTACCACACAGCCCGTCACCTAGCTAAGATCCTCCGACCCTTGGTGGGTCTCACTCAACACCATGTGTCCAACTCCAGTCAGTTCGTTGAGATCACCCGGGGCCTCACACTTCAACCCAGCGACATCTTGGTTAGTTTTGATGTTGTCTCCCTATTCACCAATGTCCCAACTACAGAGACATGCCTCCTGGTGAAGGACAGACTCGTACAAGATCTTTCCCTTGATGATCGCACATCACTCACCCCGGACCAAATTCATGATTTGCTACTAACATGTGTCTCTTCAAGTTGTTTTCAGTTTCAGGGCAAATTCTACGAGCAGACAGCTGGGACCTCCATGGGATCTCCTTTATCCCCGGTCCTTGCTGATATTTTCATGGAAGAGTTTGAAAACTCTTCCCTCAACACCGCCGACCTCCAACCCAAGCTGTGGTTCCGATACGTGGATGACACCTTTGTGGTTTGGCCACATGGCAGAGACACACTCCAGTATTTTCTACAACATCTCAACCAGCAACACCCGAGCATCAAGTTCACCATGGAAACGGAAGAAGACGACAAGATCGCGTTCCTTGATGTTGGCATTTCCAGAAACCCAGACGGCTCCCTACACCACAACGTCTACAGAAAGCCCACGCACACAGATCGGTACCTGAACAAGTGCTCCTTCCATCATCCAAGCATCAAGTCATCGGTCAACCGTACGCTCGTACAACGCGCCTACAACATTTGTGACAAGGACAGCCTTCCCTAGGAACTACAGCACATCCGAACTACCCTCAAACGCAACGGTTACAATCCCAACAAGATCAGCACAGCGAAGCCGGTTCCAAACCCCGAAAGCAAGGTAAGTGATCTAACCCTCTCTGCTTCTCTCCCCTATCTAGGTTCGACGTCTCACAAACTACAACGCATCCTCCGACGAGCAGGCATCGATGTGTTCCACTCAGCACCCAGCAAACTCCAAGGACTTCTACACACCCACAAGGACAAACCGGACCCAAACAACAGAGCGGGAGTCTACCGGATCCCCTGTGAGTGCGGCAAGGTGTACATCGGCGAAACAAAACGCAACCTCCCCATCAGATTGAAGGAACACCGAGCACACGGCCGCAGAGGAGATTTTGAGAAGTCCGCCATCGTCAAGCACTCGCACATCAAGGACCATCAAATCGACTGGCAGGCAGCCCAACTCATCACACCCATCGACGCATGGCACCCCAGACGCATCAGAGAGGCCATCGAGATCGTCAAACACGACACTGTGCCACAGGACATCGTTTTTTTTTCATCAGCGACATTTGGCGACCTATACTACAGACCGAAGGATTTTCTATATCCAAAGTCCATAACCCACCCCAGACTGAGGGATCCCCTATATCCTAAGTCAACCACCCTCCTTCCCCCTGTGCTTGTTAACAACTGATTCAGTTCAGTGAGCACACACTTCTCTCCCCCTACCCCTAGGATCATAGTCTATCAGTTCCCGCCTGCGCGCCTCAACGACCAATACTACAGACTGAAGGATCTTCTATATCCAAAGTCCATACCCAACGCAGACTGAGGGATCTCCTATATCCTAAGTCAACCACCCTCCTCCCCTGTGCTTGTTAACAACTGATTCAGTTCAGTGAGCACACACTCCTCTCCCCAACCCCTAGGATCCAGTCTCTACAGTTCCCGCCTGCGCGCATCAATGAACTAATCCTCCAGCATCCATTAAGCAGCAGCAATTTCCAGAGTCCAGCATTCTCCTGAGGACGATCAGAGCATACTGATCGAAACGTCGAGTTGTACCCCAGTTCTTTTCAGAACTAATTACTACTCAATTGAGATTCCACATGGTGTCACCGCAATTTGTCTTACTTACATGTAAAGTAATGTACAGTGTACTACATACATTATTTACGTAATTATGTAAATGTACAATGTGTGAATGTGCACTGCATATCGGATAGCTAAATGGGGCAAAATTATGCGACCGAAGCGCCTTGGTCAAGTCTATCCAATTCCAGGAAAGGCTGATATGGACAGTTGAGGTCACGATCGCGCACACCAAAGCCTCATCAGAAAGATCTACACACCATCCAACAGCCGGATGATGACTACAGGCAGTATGAACAACAGTTCGAAAAACCTCCATGCGGGCACCAGCTTTACCCAGATGAGTGGCCGTATAATCTCAAATAATTTCAGGATAATTTCCACAAAAATAACTTTAAAATACTGATGTACATATTTATTATGTTTTGTATAACCCATTAAAGGTACCCCACTAAAACACATAATGTATGGTAATCTCTCAGATTAGTAAAAATTATCTACAATCAAACATTACGTAAACGGGTGTTAATCAAATGCCGTTTGTAAACTGTTTTTGAATTTCTTGCAAATATAGGTGAGGCTTCGATTTCATTTTAAAAACCATTTCAGAAGGCAAAATGGCAGGGGCAGTGGACAGTTTAAAAAAAATCGATAATTTAAGAAAATAAATATTCACCCAAAGACGCGGAAATGAAGCAGTCACCACAAAACTAGCTGGTGCCAAACAATTTGGACGTAAATTAAACGTGAAAAACTGATATTGGTCCTTCAAGCCGGATGAGGAAATCTCACTTCTAAATACATTAAATAGACCGTTCGTGATTGTGATTTTATGATAATTGAACATGATTTATAGAATAGGCCTAGCAGACGTTTTCGAGCACAGAAAAAGAATAAAGTGTTTTAGTGTATTTGAAAACTTATTATTTTCAACAAATCACTCAAACATCGTTTGAGTGATTTTGGGGGATTCATTATCAATTACCTTGGATGTAATTGATATTTATAAAAGAAAGTAATTATGTTTAAGGAAACACACCTTTCGTAAAAAGTCTATGAAATAGACCGTTTTAACAGTGTAAACAACAAAGTATGTCTATTGGAGAATGTATTTGCACTTTGTCCATTTTTGTCTGCGTCAGATTTGTACAATTAAAAAAATGAAATTCTAAATCTAGGGGGCGCCGCGCTCCTCCCATTCTTCCTTATTAACATAAAATCTGTGACGTACACCTGGGAGATTTTAGCACTAGCCCGTGTTTACCTGGCACTCTGTGTCATGCTTTACTATTGAAGTTTTACTAAGTTTCAATGTCAACAGTCTTTGTTTTTATTTATTTATTTATTTATTTATATATTTTTTGTTCTAAATATCGTAACGTACTCAATTATTGTTTTATTTCACAAATAACCTCTGCGGTTGTACACCTGGGAGATTTTAGCACTAGCCCGTGTTTACTTGACACTCTGTGTCATGCTTCACGAAGTTTCAACGTCAACAGTCTTTGTTTTTATTTATTTATTTATTATTATTTGTTCTAAATACCGTAACGTACTCAATTATTGTTTTATTTCACAAATAACCTCTGCGGTTGTACACCTGGGAAATTTTAGCACTAGCCCGTGTTTACCTGGCACTCTGTGTCATGCTTTACTATTGAAGTTTCACGAAGTTTCAATGTCAACAGTCTTTGTTTTTTTAATTTTTTTTAATTTATTATTATTTTCTGTTCTAAATACCGTAACGTACTCAATTATTGTTTTATTTCACAAATAACCTCTGCGGTTTTCCGTTGGTAGGTTCCGGTTCAATTTAGGCATGCGCTGCGTTTCACGGTACCGCCAGCATGGCTGGGCTGGTGGTAATCGGTGCTTGCAAGTCGTGTGTACACATGTTGCTAGCTGCAGCAGTTCATAACTGTTTTATTACCTAGTGGCAAAATGATGTCCAATAATACTGGGTTAAAAAGGCATGCTAGCAAACGATGTTTGCTTTGCTCTTGCATGGAATGTAAATGAAAGTGACTGTGTATCATGTACATCACCTGTAACGATTCGATGCACTCATGCTGCCTAGCGTAAGGCTCCTTGCCCAGGTGTACGTCACGAATAGCGCCACCTCGCGTCGCGCAAAATTTGAAACAATTTGTTTTTTAATTTAATTAAAATTTTAAAAAATCAACTCAAGACACAAAAGAAGTTTAATGGAGATGGGGGATGTACATGTTTATCCAGCCTTATATTCCATACGAGCGGCTGGAAAGGAATCCAAATTCTAGAGAGTTCTGAATTAAATACACCAAAACTATTGACTCTCGTCTATTATTAATTTACATAATCGTCTTGGCATACACGCGGTGAGTGACATACTTGGATCAGCGAGAAGCATTTGTGGTTCTTACCTGAAATGACTACATTGAAGTGACGGAATACGCCAATAATTGTAATGTTGTAATGGAAACAATCACTCTATAACATCTGCATTGTTTCCATTTCACTCAGGAAATACCCAAATATAAGAAATGACTAACCTGGTGAGACGACAACATTGAAGACACATCGAGCTATTTTCCCTGCAGCATCTTCAAATCGGAACTCAACTGGCGTCGTACCAACAGGGAAGGAACTACCAGAAGAGTGGGTCTGCATGACAAGACGAACAAATCCAGAATCATCATAGGCAGCTGGTGCAGTCCACTGAACAGTAGCGTTTTTCCCAGTTGTAGCTGTTTGCATTATATTACTAGGGCAACTTGTGATAACTGGATTATATGACTCAGAAATGGCTGTAAGAAAATAAACACAAATGTAGAACTCCAATCTAGAAGCCTACAATAAAACAAAATAACAATACTAACAATAAACAGCTCTTATAGCGCATTATACATAAGTCTCTATCATGGGCTTTTGCAGGTAAACAAGTGAGTTTTCAAGCGTTTTAACAGTGTAAACAATAAAACATGTCTATTGGCGAATATATTTGCCCTTTGTCCATTTTTTCTGCGTCCGTTTGTACAATTAGGCTATAACATTAAATTCTAAATTCCTCCTTATTAACATAACATCTGTGATGTTCACCTGGGAGATTTTAGCAGTAGCCCGTGTTTACGTTCGCGCATTGGTAGTATGTGCACTCTTCGGTCACATTAATGGTATGGCCTACAATGTGCGTCAAGCTTCGGATACATGATACCCTTCCCCCACCCCCGATGACATAAGTGATTAAATGCCCTAAACATCTTTTCATAATACGCGCACGCCAGACGCGCTTGACGAACTTCAACAAATCCAGTCAATATAATGGAGATCAATCAAGGGCGCAACCACGTGTTGAAAGTTGGGGGGGTCCCAAGCAGCCAATAGCAACGTGATCTGCGGGCGAGCGAAGCGAGCACGCCACTAGCAGCTGGGGTCTTGGTTCAATATCACGTATTTCAGCGTGTTGATGGAAGTGTTGCATAATTGTGATGTCATGAATGACATTACTAGGATCATGTATACATAAAATACCAAAATGTTCCAGAAGTTGGGGAGGTCCACATAAAAGTAGGGGGGGGGTCGTGACCCCCGACCCCCCAGTGGTTGCGCCCTTGAGATCAATACCCTGTTTATTAACAAGAATTGATTTTGAACGTTAAAAGCAAGAGGTTTAATTACACGCAACGGTATGCCAGCTTTTGAACTGAAGTAGCGAAAAGAATGTGTGTACTACCAATCTGCGCGTATTACGTATCGGACAACATTTTGTTTACGCAAACCACACATAGGCCTACGCCGTTTTGTCGTAATACACACGCGTATGCTCAATGGACTATGAAATGACAGACAACCATCGAAACTGTAGAATTTCTGTTACAGTTTATCTGGATTTTTTTCAATAAAGTGACACAGTGAAAATGATATTTTGAAATTTAAACATTAGCTTTGGCCGCCTCAGTTTTAGCCGCCTTACATGTAAGATTTCAACAATTAAAAAAAAAAAAATTGTCTGTGCGGCAACCGACATTTGGGTTATTTGACTCCCTTTCAGTGTATACAGAGACGGAGTCCATACTTAATAAGGTGATTTTTTGGGAGAGATTCTGCGCCAAATAGTGTGCCTTACCACAACTTACGTCTTTTTTTTATTATGAAGGAGCAAGAAGCTCGGTTGCCCGTGTAATCTGTAGTATCATAAGTAACAGTAGTAAAACCGTCTGCAATTGCAGCTCCTGGCTGTAAATTACTCGTAGTATTCTGGATACCAGATGCATCAGTTGGTGTTGGGGAAGTCCAGGTGGCGGTTGATACATTGGTGGTTATGTCGGTAGGGCAAGTCAACCTAGGTACTACACCGTCCGTTCCTGTTTTAGGAATTCAATTTAAGTGAAACAACTGTGTGAATTAGTCTTAGTCTTCCAGTGAAGTACATTCTTCTCATAAGAGAGTATAGTCATACTGTCTGCAATTATGTGGAGGGTGCGAGCAGGAACACGGTATCCTAAATATTTATGTAAATAGTGAAAATGTGTACTGGTGCAGCTCTACAAGTAAAAACAGCCGTCCTCAAGTGGCTCAGTCCATACTCATTACCAAAATCAAAATCAGGAATTATATAGTGATTGTTTTGTGGAATCTATCCTACTGAAACTCCAACTGCAGTCATATTTGCCCTTTTAATATGGGAATTAAGAAATACATAAATAAATCAATCTATGAATGTTTCTGTTCTAAACACCAATCCAGATATGGCCTTAGTTCCCACCTGGCACCAACCCTCAGCAATAGGATAATCGAAACCTGTACCAACTTTTCAGCAAGGTAAGTTTTTAAATAATTATTTGTTAATTTGATAATATCAAAGTTTTGCCATCCTTTAACAATATCTATTCTATGCTGAAGCAGGCTTTGCCTTAAAAACGGTGATTGCAATTATGAGAGTTAAAATAAAACATCAAAACAACGTATACAACTAGGCATAAAGGTCTGAGAATTAACATATGTTTATGGAATTATTGAAAATCTTAAAATGCAGGGCGTCTAGCCAGGTTTTGGAAGGGGGTAGGGTTAATAATAACAAGAGTTGTCCTTGCAGTTGGATGTCTGATTTATCTTTAAACAATCTGGAAATGTTACCTTTCTCTCTCAAAATTCTTACAAAATTTAATTAATCCATACTGTTGGTTAAAAATACTCCGACTCCTACACGTACTTTGAGTACTTAAAACTCTAAGCACTTCGACTCCAATTCACAAAACTCGAAAGGCTAACTACTTGGACTAGACTCATACTCGAAAACTGGACTACCACACTGAAAACAATTACTTTGAAAAAAAAATATTTCAAAAATAGTTGTAATATAAAGCTTGAATTAACTGTAATGAAGTAAATAAATGTATGACAGGGCTGCGTATGAATTCATTTCTGGACAACTTGTGCTTTTTACAAAATGCAAAATGCGTAATTTCAAATGTGATTATTGAAAAAGCAATTGCCAGTGAAAAAACGAAAAGATGGACGACACACATCTTACAAGAGAATATACAGCATTATTATTTAATTCCAACCTTCTAGTTTTCAAGATATATTTATCATAAAACTAACCTATGACAGACTCATCACAATTGGTGCTCTTTAACAAACGGTTTCAGATTTGTAACGCTTTAATTTCATATATACTGAGACGCAATAGAAACTTACCACTTTTTCGACCTTAAATTATCAGTAATCACAATGCACAAATGTAATATGTGCACTTATTTTGGCAACGTGACCCTCTGACATTTCGCGGTGAAGTGGATACAGATGGGATCGAGTACAGTGGACAAAACGTGGACATTTCCTCAATAAAATGCCAACATTTCTACTCCAAATTGTTGTGTTGTCTTATTTTGAACCATTTCAATTTTATGCTATTCCAAAACAAGTGGTAAGTTTCTATTGTAGTATAGATGCTGGATGGCAACATTTTGAAATACAACAAAAGATTTTTTTTCCATTTAAGATGAATATTTATTAGGATTATTGATTGATTCATTCATATACCAAATTTGCACCAAGTAAGTTTTGTGATAATAAAGCATATATTTTGATAATCAATGTTGCGCCATCTCTTTCAGGTATGACTAAAAATATTTTCTATTTTCTAGCTTTTTAAATGTTTCAAATGTAATAGCTCAATTCCTTATCTGCTGCCCTCTACTGATGCATACTTTTGTTAAACTGGGAAATCTGTACGTACCTGTTGTTGACACAGTAACCTGGAATGTGCACGTTAAAGGTCCCAGAGCATTTCGTGGATCAATCCACATATATGTCACAGTTGTAACACCTACGGGAAATGCAAAGCCTGGTGCATGGGATCGCCAGGTACGCCGAACAATGTTGTTGTTGTCGACAGCGACTGGCTCATCCCAAAATCCGTTCGCGGTTCTACCAGGGCTAGTCACATTGAGAGCGATATCATTTGGACAGGTGACAGTTGGTTTGATGGTGTCATTTTGCACTAGAAAGAAAGAAATGTAGAGGTAAATGTTGTTGCTTTGTGTTCTGTGCTTTCTACTTGGTACACCACAATACACAACCCTGTCACTGATGGTTTACATGGTGTCAACTATTACATTGTAGAGCGCGCCTGAATTCAGTCAATTTCCATGGCCCATAAATGGTCTATGAAATGTAATTAGTTACATATTTAGGCAAATATCAGTGCTTCAAACCAGAGATAATGTAAACACCCCCCCAAAAAGGGGATGTTCCAAAAACATAAATTTATAAGTTTCAACAATAACAACCAAGAATATTTTTTTTTAAATAGACGAGTATACGTGGCATACAGTATATCCTAGTGTAAACCCGAACATAAAAGATCAACTTGATTTATTGTCTATTCTGCAACAACTAGGCATTGCTAAAGTTACACCAAAAGGCTGCCGAGGTGGTAAATATAAGCAGAGACATATTACCACGATTATTAGAGTTAGACGACCACTCTGTCATTACACATTTACCTAGACCAAGTCTACTGGTTAATATTCCCAAATGTACTACTGATGCTTCTGAATCCAAGAGCAAGAGTTTCCTGTCACGTTTCTTCCTAACGAACGCACGCTTATCTTCAATAAACATGACGAACTGGATGAATCTTTGAAATAAGACAAAACCGATATTGCAGTTGTTACATACACATAGTACTAAACAGCAAGTGTTAGATAATCCGTGCGTGACCGCGTGTTGACCCCAAGGGGGCGGGGTTATGGGTACGTGTTATGACTAGAAATTTCTGGAAGTTTATTTTTGGAAAATGATGTAATTTTCAGAAATCTCGAGAAGTGAAGCGTAGTATTTTCTAGAAGATATTAAAAACCATAAATACGGGCTGGAAGAGGACTTTGGTTAGGACTTGAGCAAACCATCAAGACTTCGGTAAACAGGACTTGAGAAACCTAGGACCTGTAATGTTGCTATACAACTCGTCTGTGGAGTGTTTTGAGAAAGTTCGTCTTGACCGAGTGAAGTGTCTGAGAGCTGAATGTAATTCCGGAAGAGATATTTTGTGAACTAAATCTACAGTTCACTTTTTGGGGGGTTTCTTCTTCCCCATATTGTTGTGACGGGAGTCGGCTTGCGTCCCCGTGGTTTCGTTTATTTCCGGCCGTTTGTTGGAAGTGAATTCGCCCCACGTCCAGCTCTATTTACACCGTATCAGAGAACTGTTTTTGTGTAGTTTTTCGCTGGAGCCTGCTCAGTCCTCGCCCGTAAGATCTTCTTATTTAGTATAAGATCTTTTCTTAATGTACACTTGTTTACTCTAATCATTATACGCTTGTTAAACCCCATCGATATTTGAAGCGGTTGATATTTTCATTATTAAATCACTTTGTTTCTTTGTTCTTTATTTCAGTGTGACCTTGTTTGATTTCTTTGTTGCATCTGAGAAAATTCAGATCGTAACACAGTTATGCACATAATAACTGGCGACTCCTAACACCTCACTAGATCAGTTTAACAACTGCCGTACAGATAAGCGTGGTGGAGGCATATTAGTATATGTGAATGATAAAATCAACACTGAGCAAATAACAGATATTGCAGTTCCCAATGAACTTGAAGTGAGCGCCATCCTTGTTTCCCACCCAAAAGCTTCCAAAGCGAGTCCCTGACTTGATTGTGTGTGCTGTCTATATTTCTCCTGAGTCAACACACCAAGATCTGCTGGTGTCACATCTAATGACTAACATCGATTTCTTGAGAATTCGTAACGCTGAAGCTGGATTTGTCAATGAGACTTAAACTTAACTGATATTAAGACTCTTTGCCTTGATAATGAGTTGGTACAAGTGGCTTTTTTATTAAATTTTTAATGTTCAATTTTCACCTTTTGTGATTTAAAGTTTGATTTAAATTATTCTTTTTTTGTTGTCTCGCTTATAATTTTGTTTAAAAGGCCGAGAAAATGGCTACAAAAGGATTATATCTTGATTTATATTTCAGCTAGAATAATGTTTTTGAAATAAATCATGGAAAGATTTGAACACAAACCAATGGGAAAACATCTTAATTATCTGAGTACTTTTTACCACTTTAGTTATTTTGAAGACTTTTCGTTATTTTTAAGACTCAATCAATGTAAATAGACATTATGTAATTGTAATTTGTTCGTAAATGTAGTTTTAATTGGGATGCATGCTTAGCGAGAAAACCTAACTTTTATCAATATTTTCAGTATAAATTTAAGACAACAAACTTTAATAAAGTATATAGGGCTGCAATATGGAGTGTTGTAGTCGAGACCAGCTTGTCCGAGACCAAGACCGAGACCGAGACCAAGGCATCTGAGACCGAGACCATGCATTGCGAGACTGAGACCAGCCCTTCCGAGACCGAGACTTTTATAGGACGAGACTGAGACCGAGACCAAGACCGGCAATAAAGGTCTCGAGACGGTCTCGAGACCGAGACCAGGTCTCGAGACCTACACCACTGTAAAGGAGACTTTTGTTTGTGTACCCGTTTTAAGGTGGCGAGTGAAGGCAGAGGTTGTCCCGCATGTCTCCGATATAATTTTGGAACAAAACTTGCACTCTGCACAGTGATTTTTTGTTCCCTTTCCACCACCTGATAAATGCTTGTGGTTTTTTAAGCCGAACACCACCACTGCCGATTTATTTGACATGGCACCACACTGGCAGGGCAGTTTATCGTAAACTTCCGAAGTTTTATGAAGCGTGCCAATGCCAAACTTTACCTGCAACGCAATAAACGTGTTAAGTGTGTAGCATGCCCGACAATCTATTTTAACATGGTGTTTTATTGTGAGCGAGCCGAGTTCGCCGCGAACGTATTTGGCTATTTTTTCTGCAAAAAATTAACGTGAGTTGTTGTGGTCTCGACGGGTCTTGGGGGTAAAATCTGAGACCTTGGCATCCGAGACCGAGACCTGCCCATTCGAGACCGAGACCAGCCCTTCTTGAGACCGAGACATTTATAGGGCGAGGGCGAGACCGAGACCGAGACCAAGACCGGCAAAAAGGTCTCGAGACCGAGACCAGGTCTCGAGACCTACAACACTGGCAATGTGTCATGATCGATAACAATAGAATGGTTTATTTTTTTTCTTTCGTATTCATAATTCTAGTAAGTACATTAAGTAGTTTGCAAACAACTGTTATTAAGTTAATTTTTAAACATAATCTGTTACATAAAATTAATATTATAACAGTAAACAAAACATTAAATCAGGTTGAGAAATGGAGGCCTCATGAGCATCTGTCCTTCGAATGTTAATGCTTTGAGCCCTTTTTAGATTATGTCCCCGCCCCTTCCCTAATACCATTTTGTTCCAACTCTGGCATGAAAATAATTATTAAAACCTACATTGTACAAATACATGTGAAAATAACTACATATGTAAAAATACAAAATGACAGTGTAGGTATTGTAGGTTTTACCTATTAAATAAATAATTTTATGTATGACACTGTCAAAGTTTTGGATTAAAAAAATTCCATGTAGTCTATTTCACTTTTTTGTTTGAAAAGTGCTATTGAATATCAAGCAAATTATTAAGTGTTCCTAGACATTGATACCTGTTTTAACATAAATCAGTGTCTTTCATTATTTTAAAAGTAAAAATTTACATGTTGTAGGGTACTCAAATGCATCAAAGTTTACCATCAGTTACCTTTCTCAAAAATTAATTTGTAGGATTTTATATAGTGTTATATTCGTTTAGTGTTTGTATAATAACCACAAAGCTTATAGTGTAACAATGTTATTTGTGTTCTGTGTTGGTACATTAACACATCTTGTTTGTACCAGTTGAAAAAGCTTCAACGTTGTTCCTAGTTACTTGTTTATGGATCTGTTGACTGAAAGTGCACCTAGAACCAGAATTTAGACAGCAGAAACAATTATAAGCATTGTAGACATTATATCAGACTACTCTTTTATGAGTTAAATAAGCAATTTGGATTTACAGACTTTTTGCAACATCGCATGAAAGAAAATGGTCATTTTAGGGGATTTGGCGAAACTTACTAGCATTTGGCCGCTGAGGGCGTTTGATTGGTTAAAAATAATTCATGACGTCATAACGTGTAAGAGGTTGCTGATGTTATTGCGCAATCACTGATTACACAGTGCGCCATGTACATGTTCATGAAGTCAATCGGCCAACTTCACCGCGGCCCGGGCAATGAGAAATGTTTTACAAACCCAGTAACGTTAGGCTACGTTAGTTTTTCCAATGGAATAAAGTAAAAAATTGCACCACCTTCACTAAATACGGACCAGGCTGTACATGTATTATGATTCCCTTCTTGATATGCAACTCGCCGCCTTGGCCTACCGGAGCGAGCGGCTCGAACCGGTATGGTTCTGCACCACGAATTTCCACGTCCTGGTCTTCGACTTCGTCGTCTGGCGAACTGAAATCGCTGTAATTACTAGCTGAATTACTGCCACTGTCACTGCTACTGCCACCAATGACTTCCTCAGTTACACTATGATCTTCCCAGGAACCGTCACTTTCAGCCATGGTGGAATTTTTGCGGGAATATTAGCGAAACAAGCTCGAGTGCATGGAAAATAATGGCTTCATTCACTGCATAGCGCATGTACTAGTGTAGGGACGCTTACACGTCGTGACGTCATGCAGTTGTTCGCGGAATGCTATGTGCACAGAGACTCAACGCGGGGGGTCTTTTCGCGATTTGCAGTAGCCTGTGCTAAAATGGATCTGTAACGGTAGTTTTTTAGGCATGACCGAAAGGGCAAAATCTGTGGGTTTTTTATGTGACATAATGAAGTATAATTCTACATCGTTATTGGAAAAGGGAACCGTAACAATTCTGGTTCTAGGTACACTTGAAGCCCAACTCATCACACCCATCGACGCATGGCACCCCAGACGCAACAGAGAGGCCATCGAGATCGTCAAACACGACACTGTGCCACAGGACAACGGCTTCTACATCAGCGACATTTGGCGACCACTACTACGGACTGAAGGATCTTCTATATCCAAAGTCCATAACCCACCCCAGACCGCACTGTAAAAATAATATTCTGTAAATTTACATCAAAAGTGATGGCAGCAGCATCGCCAGACACTTTGATGTATAAATACAGATATTCTGTTTTTTAAGATAATGCCCTAATTTGCTTTTATAGTATACAAAAATCTGTAAAATAATTTTACATCCATATGTAATGGGGGTGGGTGGCTAATTACCCTTGGACTACCGGCTGAAAAGAAGAGAGACAGAGTGGACAGTGGTTAGGATCGATGTTGGTAAAGCACTTTAATTAATAAAACAATTAATCAAATAAAACAGATTTTACATAATTTCCTTCGAAATTAACACTAAGAAAACTTTAACTTTTGTGAAATAATTCAGAACTTGGAACTAGTTCATAAGTCAATAAAATAAAAATAAGCAAAAGTTAAGAGAAAAACATAAATTAATTACTACACTAAACAGGATTGGCCTCTTCATAACCAAATTTATACTCGGAGGTGGAGTATAAAGAAAAAGTTCAATTAGTGTTAGTTCTTAAGGGAGAATTAAGAACTCAAATAAAAATAATAAATCCAGAAAAAGTAAATAATAAAATACGCAAAAGATGGAAATCCAGAAGGGAAACATAAATTTATCACAGCTGGCCAATTCTCCCTAAAACCATGTAAAACTTAGGTTGTATAAAGTACAATTTGACAGAACTATAAATATAATCATGGGGTATTAATTCCTCATCCCTTCTCTCTACAAACTAAACTTAATAACTGTAAACAAATAACATCATGAAAGTTTCCTTTCGACTCAAAGACTGGGCCAGTCTAATATCGAGTCAGTACTAAAATTATCAAAAACAAACTGAACTACTGTGGGCAATTTCGGCCCCCTCTGTTACTTAATCTAAAGTAAAGGAAAACATAACATCAAAACAAGGCAATTTAAGTCCATCCCAGCTCTACCCAAGAAGACTATTATAAACAAACTCCAGCCAGTGTGCACTTATAAGCCCCCAGGGCATTGAGTTAACTACTCTACCATATGGCCAAAGGAATGTCCACACAGGGGTTTGCCTCAGTGACCATGAGACAGAGGTGCCCTATGCCTACAATACATACTGTGAAAATGGCACACTTAAGAAATTAAACCTTCAGTCAACTTTTCCCTTCAAAATACATTAAGTTAAGAAAAGTTAACAACTGCAAAAGTAAAAGAAAATATGCTCTTTAGAGTCTGAACTCTCATGAACTTTAGTTACCTATTTACAATATCCCTGAATTAAAGGGAACATTTAAAGAATAAAACTCTCACTCTGATCCAGAATATAGCCGATTTTGGACCAGTGTGACCATTGTTACACACAGAGAAAAAATAGTAAATATCTCAAACTTTTCTTAAGTTTAAATGTAATAAATTAAAACATTCCCTCAATCAAAGTAAGTCAAAAATCATATCAAAATAATCTATACCTCCCTACTTCTGTGTGACAATAAAAACTTCCATTAAAATGTAAAAATAAAAGAACTTTTCCTACCTGAAAAGAAGAGAGACAGAGTGGACAGTGGTTAGGATCGATGTTGGTAAAGCACTGAGGAATGCTGACCACATCAACCCAGATCACTGCACCCTCATGGCCCAGGGGTCATTCCACTTTCAAGTAGGGGTTGAAAAGGCTTTAAACAAATGGCATCTTTGAGAAACAGGGCTGTACTATAAGAAACTTTATAAGGTAAAACAAATCAAATTTGGGGTGGGGGGTGAATCATAAAAGTCTCATCAAGGGCCCTATTTACACATATATTAAAAATACAGGCAATTTGTTATTTGAAATCCAAGCAAATGGCTGTAATATGTATTTCAGTGTTGTGAAAATAAAAAACATAACGTTTCTGTGACGTTTTCTCTGTAAAAATACAGAATTTGTTTACAGTGCGAGGGATCTCCTATATCTTAAGTCAACCACCCTCCTCCCCCCTGTGCTTGTTAACTGATTCAGTTCAGTGAGGACACTCTCCTCTCCCCCAACCCCTCGGATCCTCGTCTCAACGAACTAATCCTCCAGCATCCATTCATGGGATGATCCTCCAGCAGTCTACTTAAACAGCAGCATTTTCCAGAGTTCGGCATTCTCCTGAGGATGATCAGAGCATACTGATCGAAACGTCGAGTTGTACCTCCAGTTCTTTTCAGAACTAATTACTACTCAATTGAGCATTTCACATGGTGTCACCGCAATTACTCTTACTTACATAAACATACGATATTACACATTACTTTTAATTATGAAGACTTCTTGAAAAAAGTTACAAGCTAACCAACTTAGCCTAATGCTTCCTATCTAACTGCTATAAATTCAGGAAAACAGAACATGAAACTGTTTGAAAGGGAAATATGTTGGAGCAGAACCATAATAATTTATTTGTATTATTATACAACTGTAGAGTGAAGGCCTATGCAAGGCCTATAGCTATATGTATGTATGTATATCACATAGCCTTGGAGGCCGGTGGGGCGACATCTTGATGGCTCATAGTCGTTGCTGTGGGTGATACTACTGCATTTGGTGGCACCCATCTCCTCTCCAAGTGTTGCTAGCCTAACGTTAAAGATAAACATGTACATGTAACATTTTAAATTAAATGATTTAAGTACCAAAGATGTAAAAAAACGAAATCTATACAATTAAGCCACAAAACACTTATCTAAAATTCACATTTTTAAATTTCTAGTGATAAAGAGTACTTACCAAAAATGTTTGGTCCAAGGTAAGCCAATAATAGGGGTATAACAGTCAGTTTTGACTGACTCAAAAGGTGATCTTACGTTGTGAAGACTCCAACTTATTATAATTTCACATCTGCATTGAGTAATCTGGTTTCTGTGAATGTGTTTCTTCCAAAGCACAACATAGAGACAGGGCATCATACGCACTAAGTCATATGTGAAAAAATTAAACTCCTAATAATTATGGGCACAGGCTTTTTTTAAATGAAATATGGGCCTTAAAAAGTGGGGAAACGTTAACTTTTTTTATGGCTCCAAGTCTGAATGTATTTGTTATATCGAAATGAACCTCTGTATCAAATTTGATGCTTTTATGAAAAAGTACACAATTTTATTGTATTATAACACATATCCGCTGGACTATTAGACAGCGATTTTGTTAATGTTTTTAAATAAACCAAAGAAATAAACCAAAAAATAAAACTATGCCGAAGGATTTGCGCATCCTCCACATTACCATTATAGCTTTCCAAGAATTACCCCCATATTTTGTATCCACCCTGCGAAAGCGCTGCCCAACCCTACTGACAGCCCACTAAACTTTGAGCACCATGTCCAGAGTGGGAACACTTAATGTGCTGGTGGCAGCCAACGAATTTGTTAACGAACCGATTTGGGCCCATTATGTCTGGCCCATTATGTCCCACCGCTGCACGCAGAGCGACAAGCGGTTTGCGCGCATGCGCCTTTTTTCTGCTCTGTATAGCGCCCTCTATTGGTGTTGTTTCACCAACTTTAAACAAGGTCGCGTCTTTTGAAATTTGGCAAGTCGACTGGAGGTGTACGATCAAAGTGAGTGCAAATGCCAAATGACCTCAATGAACAAAGATCACACATCAATCTACAGTCATGGCTTTACAACATGACACGTTTCAGGGTGAATTCATCGAAACCCAAAGTGTAAAAAGCGTCTTCAATGTGCATCAAATATTGAGCATATTCCGTTAAATTTTACAGATCGAGAGAAGCTAATTATTGGTCCATTTTTGACGTTATTGTACGTCTTTCATGAATTTCTTTCTTGAAAAATCAAGCATAGGAGAACAGTTTCATGGTGATTATACCTGAGCAAACCCAAGTAACGGCCTCTGGGCAGCAATTCAAAAAAGGTGAAATATTGCTATTGATTACATCTTCGCTGTTTAAATAATGGATTTGGAGTGCATAGAAAGGAAAAAAATCCTTAAATTCATTTAAAATGGAAGAGTGAACAGAATATATGTATTAAATATTGGTTCATATTGGCTTATAAACTCAAATCATTCCCCTTTTTAAAAAATATATTCTAACGTTATTAAAAAATTATTTAACCCCCCTTACAATGAAAACGCCCACAATCTAATCTGTGTGTGTATGCACACGCATACACAATGATGTCATCCCAAAAACCGTAACGGGTTCCCCAGAAATCTTTCGTTTAACAACGTTAAAGCCGCAGGGGAATCCCACCGTTTAAAAGTTAGCAACTGGGTTTGCTCAAATAACAAAGTAATAATTAGTTAAAATAAGAGTACTTTCACCTATCATATTGTTTATGTCTCAAGAAAATTCATCTTCAGGAAGAAAATCCGCTTTGAAATATTACCTTTTTCAGCGTGCGCGCTCTTGTCAAGGGCCAGAGTTGTGCACAAAAAAACTTCAAGGAAATTCGCGCGTTTGCCCATATTGCTGTAATGTTAGTTCAATATTTGCAGACGACATATTCTTTCTAATCCTATTGGTTAAAAATTCTCTTTGAAATTAATTTTCAGTATGTAACAGGCGTTTTTATCAATGAACTCCGCGACGGAAAAAAAAAGTAAAGGTCACGTTATGAATATGCATTTTTGTATGACCCTTCAAAATTCTCGCGCATGCGCCCAAACCGCATGTCGCCTGCAGAGCATTTTGAACAGCGCTGGTCCGTAGGCCCATTAAATCCGGCCCGTTAATTCCGCGGGCTCCTTTCTCTGGCGTAAGCCTAGCCTTTAGTCAAGGCGCACGTGACAACACCCGAAAAATACCAGACACGCGATCGTATGCGATTGAGTAGCGAATCCGGCCAGGTCATATAAAGGCCTTGACCAGGTCCTGTACGAAATAAACCAGCCCATGATACTGAAGAACTTAACAAGACAACACAACAAATTGTCTTAATTGTCAACTTTATGCACAAATCAACGATGATGTTGCGTCTGATGAACTACTGTGACATCACTGATTTATCATGGATATGCAAATTGATATTAGCATATAGATATCAAACACCAACAACATTTAAATTAAAAGGTAGTTAGTGATGTCAACATGGATACAGAATTGTTTTCATAATGTTTTCAAGTTAAATATTTAAGCAGGCCCCTGTCCCCTGAATGCAACCATGCTGCTTGTGTCCTTCAGCAAGACACTTTATAATAAGTGCTTAACTCCACCCAAGAGGAACCTGTAAAGAGGTGGTTGTTGTGTATGATTAGCCCTGTGCGCAAACATTGCTGCAACTGAGCTATATACATGTAGTTCCCAAGGAGTCGAGTTGAGATGTTTTTTGAGTGTGATGAGCAAGGGTAATAACGAAGGTGCCTTGAGCACCAGTTTGGTGGATACGTGAGTTAGGCTATAAGGTTTGAATCTGAATGCGTACATGCATCACATGTGATTTGTTCTTAAACTGTAAGCAGGCAGTATGCGTACATTTTTTCAAAGCTGTTGTGTATATTGGACCTGACGACAGTGTATACAATGTTTGACCATTTTCCCTTGGCGTCATTGTCGAAAATAGGATTATACTTACATGCAATAGTAACAAAGAAAGTGCAATATGCAACATTTCTGGTTGGTGCAGCTGGAGGGTTATCATAAAATTGGTAGCGAACTGTGTTAAAGCCATAGCTAAATAGAGTAGCACTACTCAATTGCCCGTAGATGTTCTCGATACTATCAGCTGGGTTGATCTCTAACAAGGCATAAACCTCATTCCATGCAGCAGTGGCATTTGCTCTAATGGTTGGAATACTGTCTCCCTGCACATCTTGTGTTGGGCAGTTGAACACTCGTGCAGGGGTTACTGGAAGAAATAACATAGTTGTAGATTTACTGTAAATAGATGAAAATGAATGGTATCTACGGTCTCCGAGATAAACATGCATTTTTACATGTACTGTGTATTTATTTTCATTGCACATCTGAAGAAAACTATTAGGGTAACCCAACTGACTGACATCCCAGATCTAATCACATCCCACCTTCAAACAAAGTTCTTGTACATACACCCTTTTTCTGTGAATATTTAAACGTTATTTTGCATTGAAATCATATAGATAGTTGGCCAATTTGAAACCTGGGCCCAATTTCACAGGGCTGCTAAACAGAGAATATTGCTTAGCATATCTGCTAAGCAAAATATAGTTGAGAACCTACTAGAAGCAAAACGTAGTAATTTGGCAGGTATCCAACTTATGCTCAGCAAATTTGTATATATACTTATAGCAGCTCTATCAAATTTGTCCACTGGACCTGTCTTCAAGTTCAAGTTAACACTAGTGACATAAATGTCGAAATTCAATGACGTAATTGCTTCCTACTGCTACTAGTGTTGGATAAAACTGAGGACATTTATTTGCAAAGGTGTATCATCTTTTATTATAACAATATCAATTTCATATTCAAAATGTTTTGTAAATGTCAGATCAGGTGACTGAAGGTCATATATATGACACAATAAAACTTCCTCATGATCATGAAAAAATAACGTTAGTACGTTTTTTTAAATGCCGCTAGACGTCCTCAAACATATTTTTGTTAAAGATAAGTTGCCTCTAATCACTTTATTCACAGAAGTCATTCAAATTTCCTATGGTTTTTGAGATAGAAAACTATTATTTTTCTAAACCCACCGCCAGATGGCGCTGTGATAGGTGATGACGTCATCAGTCACATTTTTGAAAAGGTCACATGTCAATAGTAATTTCGTACAAATCGTCCACAGAAAAATCCTCATAGTGCCCCAAAAACAGAAGAGAAAAAGAAAAGGGAAAAACCCATACCCCTGGCTGGGCACCCTCACTGAAAAGCAATGCCCCCGTGCGCCCCCCCCCCCCCCCCACTGAAAAAGTCCTGGCTACGCCGCTGGCCACCCCATACCCACCCCCACCCAGTGAGCAAAAAAACCCGGAAATTCAACGCAACAAAAATCCTATGGAGTGATCTTTGTGCAGAAGCTAACCCTATGTCAGGACAATATTATGTTCTTGAAGATGAACTTGACCACATTTCCGAGACGTCTTCCCAACGGATCCACAATCTCGTTGGCTAGCGTGGGCAGCAAACGATCACTTTCCAAGTCCTCATCATCACCTGCTGGCCACGCTAGCCAACGGGATGAAGGATTTAAGCAGCAAAAATCGAAGAAAAAGATAAGAAAACCGCAACATTGAACATTTTATTTTCATTTCAACTGGACTTTATTTATGTATATTGTTTCCTTTTCACCTGGTTTCATTTATTTGGAGATTGAACTATAATCTGCAGGAAACATGTATATGTATATTTATATTTATTTGTATTTATTTATATTTATATATTATTATGTTTGACTTACTTAATATAATTTCTTTAAATGTAAATTTAAAATTTCGTATGTCGGTGTGGTTGGCTAGAAACAGAGCAAAATACGATCACAAGCCGACCACACCGACTGTACTTTTAACCCTCCTACTTTTGGTACCTTTTTCATACAAGTTGATGCACCATTTGAAACCATTCGCTTATGTGGTTTTGAATGGTGAAATAACTGTGTACAGTATTGATTCCCCCAAATGGTTTTGAATGGTAGGTCAGCTAATACAAAACCTTGTTTGGATCTTTCCAAATGGTAGTACAGCTAATATAAAACCTTGTTTGAATACTTCTAAGTGGTGAATCAATGGACCATTCAAAACCTTTTGAATGGATTTGAATGGTAGTAAAGCTTGCTACCAACATTGTTCAAATGGTATCACCATGTGTGTACAAAACCAATGGGCATTTTTGAAAATGGTCTATCAGTAGGAGGTTTTAAATAACCTACAATGTTATAATTTAGTGTCCCCATTGGCTACAGAGCCTGATCTCTCAAACCCCGTTTTGTTTTTTATTATTAGCTAACATATATAAATTAGCTTACATAAGCTAAAGAAGGAATTTTTCTTCTTCTTTAAATTAGACAAATTTGTTTTTTAATTAGCTTAAATTAAGTCAAGGGAGAAATTTTCTCCTTCTTTTAAAATTTATAATTTCTGTAACAAGTGTATATTTTATTTACAAGAATAAAATATTTTTGAAACCTCATTGCAGTGGATTGTTGCAATGGATCAATCTGTTTTCGTGTGGTGCCCAGACGTCATTTTTTAGGCTTGCTGAATCACGGTGTGTAGTTATTGGATTGCTAACCGGCTTCAGGGCCAATTAGTTGTCGTACAGGCCCTTTACATAATGCATGTTCTTGACCAATATATTCCTACGTACGTTAAGGATTATTCTCTGAAAGACATCACCGTTTAAGTTGTACGCCGCCCTCTTGTGACAATCATTAACTGTCAAGATTTTGAGTTTTGTATTCCTACGGATGTTAATGTTTCCAAACGGTTTCTTGAATGAATAATTTTCTAGCCCCATTAGTTTGTACCTAAACTATAATTATTAATATTAATATTGATAGTTTATAATGTACCAAATCCCCCAAAAGATGTCAATGCGGTAAATATAGATATTTTTTTAATTTAAGTATTCGTTTGTACACGGAAGCTGCAGACTGAACTGTGATTAACTTGTTGGCCTCAAATAGTGAACAAATAATTATGAATCAGGACACCAAATAATATTTTATGTTTTAATGTTTTAATCATATGGCACATTGCACAAATAAGTACCATGACCGGGAACGAACCCATACTGTGACAACACCAGAACTTGAGTCCGGTACACTAGACTGCTCGGCCATGACACTCCAATACCTCCACCATCTCTGACAACAAACAATGCTTTATAATTATAGTCTTTCAGTGGCGTAACTAGACTCCAATTTGCAAGGGAGATTGGGGGTACACCACTTTTCCAGGGGGGGGGGGATGTCATTACTTGAACATTTTGTATCCTGCAATGTGAAATGGGGACCTATTTTTTCAACATTCTGAATGGGGGACACCCAGCCGGGCACAGACCTCAGCTGGGAGGTGGGGAGGGGGAGGCACGTGCCCCCGACCCCCGTGCCCCCATACTTATGCCACTGTAGTGTTTATACAATAGTGTCCATATGTACACACTTATACTATGCTTATACAAACAAACAATATGCAAGTAAGTTTTCAATAGGCATCCCCCATCCGCCATCACCATGCTTTGCACACATCTTTAAACAGCAGTGTGTGTGTGTACACATAAATACCAAAAGCAATATGCAAGTAAGTTTTCAATACCCCTTCATAAAAAAAAATACTTTTTAACACAGTCTATATATACAGCAGTATTACAAACTTAAAAAACTTTTGCTATACCCACCCCCCAAACAAATCAGCTTTTAGTAAGAGTTAATTCCAGGCCATTACAAAACGTATATGATACGCACTGTGTGTAGCGTGTATATATCTAATGAATATTTATAACTGGACTGCTGCAACATGCAAATTTTGTACGTCGAAAGTCTCAGGATTAAAAGGCTGCCCCATCCTTTTATTAATTTTCGTTTTTAATTTATTCTCACTAATCCTCGACGGATTTTTTCGTTCAAGGTATCAAATGAAAGCTAATAACTTTTCCTAATCCGTAAAAATATCAATTTAACATTTAACTAAATTTTTGACCGTCAAATCGACCTAAAATTGGGCAATGCATCTTTAAGGTCTGAACCCAATGGTCAATGTCAAGATCAGGGTTAGGCCTACAACTTAGGTTGAGGGTCGCGTCATAACAATTATAGTTCAACAACAACGGAACAGCTTTGTGTTCGTCCATAGGACAAACACCTAATGTCTAGTTATTATTATTATTCTTTTTATTCCGCCAAAACACCATACATTTGTACACGACTTTTGTTTACTCCAAAAGTTATACTTGGCAAAATATGAAAGAGTCAGCTCCTATATCATATCAAAGCTTAGGATATGAACTTATCATTAAATGTATTTAGTTTAAGATTCTAATTAATTAGCTTAGTTATCGTCACATGAATATTTACACATCCCTTATTATATTTTGATTCTTTTGAAGTTTCTCATAACTTAGGTGACGTATTGAACTGAATATTTCCCAGATTGGCCGTTGAATGTTAACACTGTGAATGACAATAGTAGGTGTGCACAATCGTAGTAACAATTTTGGTAACGTTATTAATGATGTACGTCCTGGATTTAGCTCTGATGCTACACGTTTTCAAAAATTACTTTAAACTACTGTGTCATATGTGGAAATACATCAGCCGAACAAATTTGTGATACTTTTTTTCCCTTTTCCTGAAGACATTTTTGTTTTCAAAAAGAAAGTTGTGCAAATGTTCCAATTAAAGCCCTGTAGATTGTGTATTTTGAGGATTACCGGTTCTACCTGCGTTGGTGTCCGATGTACCTGAAGTAGGCCTACGTCTACGTGTTCTATTGAAATTTAAACTAAATACTAAGATTTTCATTGAACGTACCATATGAGCAACATATCAACTTTATAAGACCCTGTCTCACTTTCTTACGAAAAAGAACAAAGAATACAAACAAAGCTAATCCAATGTAAATGAACCCAACCATGATCTTTTGTTGACAAGAAAACAGAATCAATCTGCATTTATAATAAATGTACGCTCTGTATGTACGATTTAGTGACAGTTTAGAATGGGTGACATTCAGGGGTTGTCATTAGAATCGGTAATTTTGGAATAAAATGTCTGCCCCCTCCCCCCAAATTATTGGTGATGGCATGTACTGCCACTGGTGATGAACCAACACATTTTTTAAAAAATTCTTTAGTCTATCATTGCAGCACTATAGAATCCAAGAACTAGGGAAGGGGAGGGGCAAACAAGCAATAAAAGTATAAGGGGCCCAAATTACCAATTCCATTGACTGACGACTGGTGCTTCATTATGTCGAAAATCACACCCAGCATCAATTCTGCATATCTGAAGTTGCAAGATGTTTCTGTCCTTTCTAAAAAAGATTTAAGATTGAAAATAGGAGTAAGGGCTTAGATTTAAATAAATGTGTAATTGACATGGATTGGAAAGGTGGTTATCAGATACACCCCTTCTCTTGGACTGAAATGCCAGTACTGCTATAACAAAAAATAATAACAAATTATACTAAACCTAAATTTTTTGTAATTAACAACCATTAAAACTAAATGAAATGTTCATCATTGGTATGAAGACCCCTTTTCAAACGATCTGTTAATTAACATAAGACGTTAAACCATACCATCGTGTAGCCTAGAAACTGAAGATTGTTGATGACTTGAACAGTTACGATAGTGCATTTGGATGTGGTGTCAATGCCATGTCGGGGTACTGTAGGCTGGAACGCAGTCTGAGCCATGATACATCGGAGTCAACATGCTGTATAAAATAATAGTTAAGTTTTATAAGTACATGAAATAAAGTATTTGAGATTTTAGAAGTTCTAATTTATGTGAATGAGGAAAATAATATGTCACAGTGAACATGCTGTAAAAAATAATAGGAAGGTTTTATAAGTACATGGACCAAGAATAAAGTATTTGAAAATTCAGAGAAGTTCTAATTGATGTGAATGGGGAAAATAGTGTATAATTTTGGAGTAGCTGGACCACTGAAATTGAAAAGGGCATTGGTTTGTTTTCAAAATTGCACACAATTATTCTTGACAATGTGTAATAAATTAAACTTTAAAGAAATGTTCTCGCACGAAACTCACATCAAAAGAGAAAGGTATTTAAGGAAATTGCCGAGCCTCATATACTCATATAGTTTCATGTGATTGTGAGAGATGTCTGAGAGTGAGAGAGGCCTCAGGGAGCTGTTCCTACAAGTACATGTATTGTGTCATGAAAATTGTGCATTTTTCCGGTGAAATAATTGTCTATGTAAGTTGGTTTGTATCTGAGATGGGTAAAAAATTAAAGAAAAGTGCAGTAAACAATCACTACTACACTAGGCTACTTATTTAATTTGTGCACAAACAAACTGAAGATTTTTGGAGAAAACAAAAATTACAAAATATGGCATAAAATTTTTACTGAAAAATTGCCATAACCTTAACAACTGAATTTTCCTATCCTTATTTATATTCTAAATACATTTTGGTGACATCTGTTCAAAAGTGGCGAGTTGTTTACTGTCCAAAATATGTTCACGTAACTAACGTTAGTTAAACAGGCACAATGCAACGACGAATGGCCAGCCAACTGACGCTTAAAAAATAGCTTTTCTTGTATAAAAACACGAAGATAAATACAGCAAATCCTCTTAAAAAGTAACTTCAAGATACCTACCGTTTATGACCATTTTTACAGTCTAAAAAATGACGTCTGGGGACCATGGGCACCACAGACGCAAACAGCGTCGATATCGATTGTACATGTCGCTCCATTGTAACCAAATATCGTGTTGCGCCTCATATTGCGTCTTACGGCGCTATACGATCTTTGATTCTTTCATGCAACGTAATTGAAACGTTTTAAATATTTTACTTTTTAGCGTAATTCGACACCTGATGACATAATCATGACGTCATAGAAAACGGTTTCGTCAGTTTGTTATGTTCTGTTCATGTCTTAAGTTTGAAGGCTGTAAATGCTTAGCAAGGATGCATTTGTTGCCGGACAGTCGCCACTGAGAAAAAGAAGTTTAAAAACTAGAGCTTAAGTGTTTGTTAGAACAAACACACGGTGTTCGAGTCAACTTCCGGTTCAATCAAATTATCATCAATATCATACTGTGCAAGGGTTTATCATCTTTTATAATAACAATATCAATTTCATATTCAAAAGACATATCAATTTTGCGTTAGAATGTGTTGAATTTGAACTTATGAATTATGACCTCCTCATGATTATGAAAAAATTACAAATTTGTCAACTTATACATCAAATTGAAGCTATGAGATATGACCTTTTACAATTTGTAAAAAATCGTTACTTCGTGTGCCACTAATTGGACCATTGGCAAGCATTTATGGTAACTCATTTCACAAGAATTACAAGCTATTAATGTAAGGAATTCAATTGTGTTTTTTGTTTTCTAATAGGTCATTTAGTTCTTGAGATATTGGCTGTTGAACTTGGAAATGTTGTGAGATTTAAGCAATACATTAGAAATTAACAAGTGTGACTTGGAACACAATGTTTTTTATTTTAAATATTGACACTAGCCCAACACATGCTTTTCAAAAACCATGCTAGATGAAAAATCAACATTAAAAATCACTCATATGAAAATAGTTTGCCAGGGTTGTAGGTAGCCAGATCAACCTATTCAGCGTTATTGTGGGCATAAAGTCACAAAGTTGATTTAGGATAGAAGGGGACTACATGTATAGTAACTGGATTAAACTTGGCTGCAAATTCAAAGAGCAGGAAGTGTGGGTTAAATTGTTTGGGGGAGTTGGGGGTTACTGAAGACAATGAAGCATGGAAGACCATATAAATATTTCCTTTCCCTTTCCTTCAGCTAATTAGCCTTTCATTAGAAAACAAGCTTATAACTACTAGATGATAAAGTTGGAAGAAAGCTTGCATCCGTGCTTTCCATCTTCCACTGCCCCCGCAGAAGAGTTTTGTCAAAAAGTAAATAATTCCCAATTCAAACAAAATTAAATGTAATTATATCCACTGGATCAAATCTGATAATTGGTTGCCCTTTTCACTTTGTTTATGGAAAAACCTTTCAATTTTAGATTTAAACGAAGCCAACATTGGTATTTATCTCTTGGTATTAAGTCTTGTACAAAAATAAAATTTAATCTTTATTTATAATATACTTCACTTTCAGGTTAAGTTTATAACAAAAATATAATGATAAATTGACAATGATAGTGACACTGTAATCAAGCATCTCCTTATTGTGACATGCTTATAAACTGTCTTTGTTTTCACCTATACTGCAAATAATTAAAAAATAATGTATAAAATTTGAAAGAAATTCTATATTGATTTTTACATTTTCAAGGTTGTACAAATGATTGGCAAACTGTCTGTAGCTGCATCCATACTACAGAATTACAACCTAAAGATCAGATGCCATTTTGTACATAAATTGTTAGACATTGAAATAATCAAAGAGTTGTATGGGTGCTTGTAAATTGCTAATAAAGCAATGAAATACATATTTATTTTAACTGTCTGTTGGGTTTCATGACTTGACTTTTGTGGTTACACACTTCCCTCCCCCACAATCAATTGAAACCACTTTTGGTGACCTGTTTAACCTACTTGTAACCAATCTAGAAATGAGTGTACATGGTCTTACATGTAACAAGTGAAATGACTTCAGTGTAAATGAACCCAACCATGATCCTTTGTTGACAAGAAAACAGAATATATATCCACTGGATCAAATCTGATAATTGGTTGCCCTTTTCACTTTGTTTATGGAAAAACCTTTCAACTTTAGATTTAAATGAAGCCAACATTGGTATTTATCTCTTGGTATTAAGTCTTGTATAAAAATAAATTTAATCTTTATTTATAATATACTTCACTTTCAGGTTAAGTTTATAACAAAAATATAATGATAAATTGACAATGATAGCGACACTGTAATCAAGCATCTCCTTTTTGTGACATGCTTATAAACTGTCTTTGTTTTCAATTTATACTGCAAATAATTAAAAAATAATTTATACAATTTGAAAACAAATTCTACATTGATTTTACATTTTCAAGGTTGTACACATGATTGGCAAAATGTCTGAAGCTGCATCCATACTACATAATTACAACCTAAAGATCAGATGCCATTTGTACATAAATTGTTAGACATTGAAATAATCAAAGAGTTGTATGGGTGCTTGTAAATTGCTAATAAAGCAATGAAATACATATTTATTTTAACTGTCTGTTGGGTTTCATGACTTGACTTTTGTGGTTACACACTTCCCTCCCCCACAATTGAAACCACTTTGTTGACCTGTTTAACCTACTTGTAAACAATCTAGAAATGAGTGTACATGGTCTTACACATGTAACAAGTGAAATGACTTCAGTGTAAATGAACCCAACCATGATCCTTTGTTGAGAAGAAAACAGAATATATATCCACTGGATCAAATCTGATAATTGGTTTCCCTTTTCACTTTGTTTATGGAAAAACATTTCAATTTTAGATTTAAATGAAGCCAACATTGGTATTTATCTCTTGGTATTAAGTCTTGTACAAAATTAATTTAATCTTTATTTATAATATACTTCACTTTCAGGTTAAGTTTATAACAAAAATATAATGATAAATTGACAATGATAGCGACACTGTAATCAAGCATCTCCTTTTTGTGACATGCTTATAAACTGTCTTTGTTTTCACCTATACTGCAAATAATTAATTTTTTTAAAATAAAATTTGAAAAGAAATTATACATTGATTTTTAACTTTTCAAGGTTGTACACATGATTGGCAAAATGTCTGTAAAGATCAGATGCCATTTTGTACATAAATTGTTAGACATTGAAATAATCAAAGAGTTGTATGGATGCTTGTAAATTGCTAATAAAGCAATGAAATACATATTTATTTTAACTGTCTGTTGGGTTTCATAACTTGACTTTTGTGGTTACACACCTCCCTCCCCCACAATTGAAACCACTTTGTTGACCTGTTTAACCTACTTGTAAACAAACTAGAAATGAGTGTACATGGTCTTACACATGTAACAAGTGAAATGACTTCAGTGTAAATGAACCCAACCATGATCCTTTGTTGATAAGAAAACAGAATCAATCTGCATTTATAATAAATGTATGCTCTGTATGTACGATTTAGTGACAGTTCAGAATGGGTGACATTCAGGGGTTGGAATCGGTAATTTTATAATAAAATGTCTGCCCTCCCCCAAGTTCTTGGTGATGGCATGTACTGGGGCCACTGGTGATGAACCAACACATTTGTTTTGTTTTTTAATTCTTTTTTTAAATTCTTTGGTCTATCATTGCAGAGAAATTTCAGAGTTCTAATTTATGTGAAAATAATATGTCACAGTGAACATGCTGTAAAAAATAATAGGAAGGTTTTATAAGTACATGGACCAAGAATAAAGTATTTGAAAATTCAGATAAGTTCTAATTTATGTGAATGGGGAAAATAGTGTATACTTTTGGAGTAGCTGGACCATTGAAATTGAAAAGGGCATTGGTTTGTTTTCAAAATTGCACACAATTATTCTTGACAATGTGTAATAAATTAAAGAAATGTTCTCGCACGAAACTCACATCAAAAGAGAAAGGTATTTAAGGAAATTGCTGAGTCTCATATACTCATATAGTTTCATGTGATTGTGAGAGATGTCTGAGAGAGGCCTCAGGGAGCAGGGACCCACAAGTACATGTATTGTGTCATGAATATTGTGCATTTTTCCTGTGAAATAATTGTCTATGTAAGTTGATTTGTATCTGAGAAGGGTAACAAATTAACTTGGAAAAGTGCAGTAAACAATCACTACTACACTAGGCTACTTATTTAATTTGTGCACAAACTGAAGATGTTTGGAGAAAACAAAAATTACAAAATATGGCATAAAGTTTCTACTGAAAAATTGCCATAACCTTAACAACTGAATTTTCTTATCCTTATTTATATTCTAAATACATTTTGGTGACATCTGTTCATATTTTGTTAGAAAAGGGGCGAGTTGTTTACTGTCCAAAGTATGTTCACGTAACTAACGTTACTCGTTAGTTAAACAGGCACAATGCAACGACGAATGGCCAGCCACCCAACGCTTAAAAAATGGCTTTTCTTGTATAAAAACACGAAGATAAATACAGGAAATCCTCTTAAAAACTAACTTCAAGATACCTACCCTTTACGACTGTGTTGGCTATCCATTCTTTCACGGAATCCAAGTATTGGGTCAAAACTCCAATTACGAGTCTAAAAAATTACGTCTGAGCCATGTGCACCACACACGCAAACAGCGTCGATATCGATTGTACATATAACCTCCATTGTAACCAAAGATCGTGAAGCGCCTGATATTGCGCCTTGCGGTGCTACACGATCTTTGATTCTTTCATGCAACGTAATTGAAACGTTTTAAATAAATTTTGATTTAGCGGAATTCAACACCTGATGACGTAATCATGACGTTACAGCAAACGGTTTCATCTGCTTGATATGTTCTGTTTATGTGTTAAGTTTGAAGGCTGTATATGCTTAGCAAGGATGCCTTTGAGAAAAAGAAGTAAAAAAAAAACTTTAAAAAAAACAGTACAAAAACAATAGGTGTTCGCGCTTCGCGCTCGAACACCTAAAAAAACAGTACAAAAACAATAGGTGTTCGCGCTGCGCGCTCGAACACCTAATAAATTCAGTATAAGAAAAATATTATACGTACCGAAAAGCAAGTATGGCCGAAAGGCAAGACACAGTTGACCGACTTAAAAGTATGTCGGTACAGGTTTTTCCGCCATATTAGGCCTTTCTCAGTTGCACAATGTTGGGCAAACACGGTTGATATGTTGCCCAACACTGGTCAACATATCAACAGGTAACACAGTTGGTTTACCATTGCCCAATGTTGGATATTTTTTGGCCAAAATATGTGAACAGTTGTGGTAAATACTGACCAATTCTGGGAGAAATAACCTTACCCAACCCCATGTTGCCCAACGTTTTTACATTGTAAAACTAATTAGGCTAATAATAATAGTAATACATTTGACATCTCAACGCGCGCTCAAAGGGTCATGAGTGGCAATTTGGGGTGTTTAATAAATTATTTTAGCTATGGCAAACTTATCTAAGAAATATTACCAATAATTAATTTCAGTTCGTTCGTAGCTAATCCATAGAATAAATTCGAAAATCTGAATGCCATTATAGTCATGCTATAACCGACACAACGTAATAAATAGGGTTGTCCTCGCAAATTACGATTAAACACATGGCGGATTTCTCTCACCCAAGCTCAGAGCCCAGATTCCACATCCTTTTCACTGTTTACCAAGTAACACCTTATAGCTAGCATGATACCTCTAGTAATCCTTTGCCCAAAACGATGGATTTAATCAAACTATGCTTTTTACCTTGTACATATCTCCCCTTGGCCGCATTGCCCGACACCATAGCTTACTTCCCCACTTTTACGCGGACGACACACAGCTTTACGCCACCTTTTCCCCAAGTATAACCGACGACGACGACGACGACGACGACGACGACGACGACGACGACGACGACGACGACGACGACGACGACGACGACGACGACAACAATAATAATAATAATAACTAGACGGCAGTGTTTGTGATATTACAAACACATAGGTGTTCGAGTTTTGTCAGGCCAGTGATGATGACGTCAGAATGTTTCTTAAAGAAACTTTGGATTATTATTTTTTAATATTAAACTCTGACTTCTAGTTTGGATAGGAAGTAAGGTCAAATTGGGGTCATCTTTTTGTAAATATTTTTTGACAATTAACGATCTGTATAATGGTACATTTGTGAATTTACCTCTTGTGGTTGTTGAGATATGATTTTTTGAAAATATTAAACTTTGACTTCCGGTTTGGACAGGAAGTAAGGTCAAATTGGGGTCACCTTTGTGTAAATATTTTTCGACAATTAACAATCTGTATAATGGTACAAAAATTGTGAATTTACCTCTTGTGGTTGTTGAGATATGATTTTTTTTAATGTTAAACTTTGACTTACGGTTTGGACAGGAAGTAAGGTCAAATTGGGTCATGTTTTTGTAAATATTTTTCGACAATTAACAATCTATGCAATAGTGCAAAAAATGTCCATTTACCTGTTGTGGTTGTTGAGATATGATTTTTTTTAAATATTAAACTTTGACTTCCGGTTTGGACAGGAAGTAAGGTCAAATCGGGGTCACTCACAACTCGAGTGTCATCTACTTGTTAAGTTCTAAGTACATGCCAAGTTTCAAGTTCATGTGAAGTTTGCAAGTATGTGTTTGTTACCGGACAGTTATTGGGGAGGAGGAGGAGGATGAGGAGGAGGAGGAGAGGGAGGAGAAGAGGGAGAGGGAGGACGAGGAGGAGGAGGAGGAGGAGGAGGAGGAGCAGGAGCAGGAGGAGGAGGACGAGGAGGAGGAGGACGAGGAGGAGGAGGAGGAGGACGAGGAGGAGGACGAGGAAAAGGAGGGGGAGGAGGAGGTGGGTAGGAGGAGGAGGAGGAGGAGGAGGCGCTATACAACTTTAGTGGTCTTTACACAATCGGTGCGTAAGCAATTAATTCGTCTTATCCTATCAATGCCAAGTTTAGCGTGAAGTTTCCCGTTACGCTAATCGGATTGCTTAATAGTGGACATGGAATGTAAGAGGGGGTTTCACCGAGAGATGTCCACCTGGGCACCTGCTTTACTGATTTGTGTGCCTTTTAATAATTATTTTATTTGAGTTTGTTGAATTTCAAAACTTTTAGTGGTCACTTGGTGGCGCTGATCATCACATATATTTATAAACTTATAACGCGTTTGTGGAGCATATCGCTGTAAAAGGTAACGAAAATTCATTCCACTTTTCTACTGATTCAAAGTTTTCACAAGCACATCGAAGTCATCTGCAGACACCTGATTGGTGCTTCTTACTATGGTGTAAGTAAAAAGGTGAAATCAGCGAGAAATTACTTTTAAAAATTGGTCAAAGTTGATGATTTTTGTAAACAAGCTTACGTACATGTGTACACGACGGTATACCCTTCCGATGGTACCCTTTACACTTACACTGTCAAATCGGCGTTTGTTGACAAAATGGCATGTTGATTTGGAGGAATTTGATATGGGGCTAGTTAGGTTTTGGTGAGTTTACTTCGTAGTTTGTACAAATGTAGGCTTACCAGTAGGCAGTACCAGTACCAGTAGGAAGTCAGATTCTAATCTTATGACTGTTAGTGACTGACCTTGTGTGTAGTAATATTAATTTAAAAAACAAATATTAATCTAATCCCTTGCAAAGACGTCCATGATGCTATTGGTGTGCAACTTTCATCATTACATTAATTATTTGTGTAAATTTAAGAAACTAAAAGTTATTGAAAATATTTTCCTCATTAACGTTAGTCGTTAGGCATGGTATGCATTATATTGGAAGGGTGTGTAGGGACCTACCAATACAATAAGGCATACCTGATGGCTGCATTGCAGTTTACTTTATAGTGGCACTTAATTTTCTCACTAAAGTAGCCCAGAAACAAATATCAGCACCTTTATTGAGATAATGAAACAGTCACATCATGGAGGAAGGATTTTGTCAAGAATAATTGTGTGCAATTTTGAAAACAACCAATGCCCTTTTTTCCCCATTTTATTTACATAAATTAGAACTTCTCTATAATTTTCAAATACTTTATTCTTGGTCCATGTACTTATAAAACCTTCCTATTATTTTTACAGCATGTTCACTGTGACATATTATTTTCCTCATTCACATGAATTAGAACTTCTCTGAAATTTCATATACTTTATTCTTGGTCCATGTACTTATAAATCTCCAACACTTCGAATTAATGACGTAACCATTTTAACTTCAACCGAACACCTTGTTTTTGTTGTGACAAAAACTTATATCTAGTTTTTACTTCTTCTTCTTCTTCTCCCCAATCTTGTCCGCTAACAAAAACATACTTGCCAAATTTAAAAAACCTTCAGACTTCACATATTGTTAGACCTTAACTTGTAGATGAAACCTAGTGACGTCATGATAATCAGGAAACCGCAACAGTGACGTCATGATGACGTCAAGCCAACATACATAATGACCCACATTCAGTGTCCACGATTGTGCGTTAGAAATTCTAACTATAGAGGGCGCTATACAACTTTAGTGGTCTTTACACAATCGGTGCAAAGAAATTAAATTGTCTTATCCTATCAATGCTAAGTTTAGCGTGAAGTTTCCCGTTATGCTAATCGGATTGCTTAATAGTGGACATGGAATGTAAGAGGGGTTTCACCGAGGTGACCCCTAATTTGACTACTTCCTGTCCAAACCGGAAGTCAAAGTTTAATATGTAAAAAATCATATCTCAACAACCACAAGAGGTAAATTGACATTTGTGTGTACCATTGTATAGATTGTTAATTGTCGAAAAATATTTACACAAAGGTGACCCCATTTGACCTTACCTTACTTCCTGTCCAAACCCGGAGTCAAAGTTTAATATTTAAAAAAAATCATATCTCAACAACCACAACAGGTAAATTCACAGTTTTTGCACCATTGCACAGATTGTTAATTGTCAAAAAATATTTATACCCCAATTTGACCTTACATCCTGTCCAAACCGGAAGTGAAAGTTTAATATTAAAAAAAATCATATCTCAACAACCACAACAGGTAAATTCACAGTTTTTGCACCATTGTACAGATAGTTAATTGTCAAAAGTATTTACAAAAACATGACCCCAATTTGACCTTTACTTCCTGTCCAAACCGGAAGTCAAAGTTTAATATTAAAATAATTTCTAAATTCACTATTGTATTGTATTCAAATAAACTTCTCGCGAGAACTTCAACAGACGTTAACATTTGACTTCTCCAACACTTCGAATTGATGACGTAACCATTTTAACTTCAACCGAAGACCTTGTTTTTGTTGTGACAAAAACTTATATCTGTTTTTTAATTTTTTTTTTTACTTCTTCATCTCAGTGGCGACTGTCCGGCAACAAAGGCATCCTTGCAAAGCATTTACAGCCTTCAAACTTAACACATGAACAGAACATAACAAGCTGACGAAACCGTTTTCTGTGACGTCATGATTACGTCATCAGGTGTCGAATTACGCTAAAAAGTAAAATATTTAAAACGTTTCATATACGTTGCATGAAGGAATCAAAGGTCGTATAGCGCCGCAAGGCGTAATACGTGGCGCTAGTCTGGGCCATGGGCACAACACACGCACACAGCGTCGATATCGATTGTACATGTAGCTGTAACCAAATATCGTGTAGTACACGATATTTGGTTACAATGGAGCTGCATGTCTATATCGACGCAGTTTGCGTGTGTATGTGTGGTGCCCATGGCCCAAACGTCATTTTTTAGGCTGTAAAAATGGATTGCCAACACCGTCATAAAGAGTAAGTATCTTGAAGTTACTTTTTAAGAGGATTTCCTGTATTTATCTTCGTGTTTTATACAAAGAAAAACCATTTTTAAGCTGTCCATTCGTCGTTGCATTGTGCCTGTTTAACTAACATGACTAACGTTAGTTAGGCCTACGTGAACATACTTTGGACAGTAAACAACTAACAAAATATGTCACCAAAATGTATTTAGAATATAAATAAGGATAGGAAAATTCAGTTGTTAAGGTTATGGCAATTATTCAGTAGAAATTTTATGCCATATATTTTGTAATTTATGTTTTCTCCAAAAATCTTCAGTTTGTGCACAAATTAAATATTAGCTAGCGATTGTTTACTGCACTTTTCCTTAATTTTGTACCCTTCTCAGATACAAATAAACTTACATAGACAATTATTTCACAGGAAAAATGCACAATATTCATGACACAATACATGTACTTGTAGGTCCTGCTCCCCGAGGCCTCTCTCAGACATCACTCACATCACAATCACATGAAATTATATGAGTATATGAGACTCTGCAATTTCCTTAAATACCTTTCTCTTTTGATGAGAGTTTCGTGCGAGAACATTTCTTTAATTTATTACACATTGTCAAGAATAATTGTGTGCAATTTTGAAAACAAACCAATGCCCTTTTCAATTTCAATGGTCCAGCTAGTCTAAAATTATACACTATTTTCCCCATTCCCATAAATTAGAACTTCTCTGAATTTTCAAATACTTTATTCTTGGTCCATGTACTTATAAAACCTTCCTATTATTTGTTAGTACAGCATGTTCACTGTGACATATTATTTTCCTCATTCACATAAATTAGAACTTCTCAGAAATTTCAAATACTTTATTCCATGTACTTCCATAAAACTTAACTATTATTTTTTACAGCATGTTGACTCCGATGTATCATGGCTCAGACTGAGTTCCAGCCAACAGTACCCCAACACGGCGTTGACACCACATCCAAATGCAGTGTCGTAACTGTTCAAGTCATCAACAATCTTGGTATGGTTTAACGTCTTATGTTAACAGATCGTTTGAGAAGGGGTCTTCATACCAATGATGAACATTTCATTTAGTTTTAATGGTTGTTTATTACAAAAAATTAAGGTTTAGTATAATTTGTTATTATTTTTTGCTATAGCAGTACTGACATTTCAGTCCAAGAGAAGGGGTGTATCTGATAACCACCTTTCCAATCCATGTCAGTTAAACAACATTTATTTAAATCTAAGCCCTTACCCCTATTTTCAATCTTAAATCTTTTTTAGAAAGGACAGAAACATCTTGCAGCTATTCCCGAATTGATGCTGGTGTGATTTTCGACATAATGAAGCACCAGTCGTCAGTCAATGGAATTGGTAATTTGGGCCCCTTATACTTTTATTGCTTGTTTGCCCCTCCTTCCCTAGTTCTTGGATTCTATAGTGCTGCAATGATAGACCAAAAATTTTGAAAAAAACAAAATGTTGGTTCATCACCAGTGGCAGTACATGCCATCACCAAGAACTTGGGGAGGGGCAGAACATTTTTCTAAATTACCGATTCAATGACAACCCTGAATGTCACCCATTCTGAACTGTCACTAAATCGTACATACAGAGCGTATTTATTATAAATGCAGGTTGATTCTGTTTTCTTATCAACAAGGATCATGGTTGGGTTCATTTACACTGAAGTCATTTCACTTGTTACATGTGTAAGACCATGCACTCATTTCTAGATTGTTTACAATTAGGTTAAACAGGTCAACAAAGTGGTTTCAATTGGGGGAGGTGTGTAACCACAAAAGTCAAGTTATGAAACCCAACAGACAGATTAAAATAAATATGTATTCATTGCTTTATTAGCAATTTACAAGCACCATACAACTCTTTGATTATTTCAATGTCTAACAATTTATGTACAAAATGGCATCTGATCTTTACAGACATTTTGCCAATCATGTGTACAACCTTGAAAATGCAAAAATCAATGTATAATTTCTTTTCAAATTTTATACATTATTTTGTAATTATTGCAGTATAGGTGAAAACAAAGACAGTTTATAAGCATGTCACAATAAAGGAGATGCTTGATTACAGTGTCACTATCATTGTCAATTTATCATTATATTTTTGTTATAAACTTAACCTGAAAGTGAAGTATATTATAAATAAAGATTAAATTTATTTTTTACAAGACTTAATACCAAGAGATAAATACCAATGTTGGCTTCATTTAAATCTAAAATTGAAAGGTTTTTCCATAAACAAAGTGAAAAGTAAACTAATTATCAGATTTGATCCAGTGGATATAATTACATTTAATTTTCTTTGAATTGGGAATGTTACTTAAGATGACAAAAACTCTTCTTGCGGGGGCAGTGGAAGATGGAAGCACGGATGCAAGCTTTCTTCCAACTTTTATCATGTAGTAGTTATAAGCTTGTTTTCTAATGAAAGGCTAATTAGCTGAAGGAAAGGAAATATTTATATGGTCTTCCATGCTTCAGTGTCTTCAGTAACCCCAACTCCCCAAACAATTTAACCCACTTCCTGCTCTTTGAATTTGCAGCCAAGTTTAATCCAGTTACTATACATGAGTCCTTCTATCCTAAATCAACTTTGTGACTTTATGCCCATAATAACGTTGAATAGGTTGATCTGGCTACCTACAACCCTGACAACTATTTTCATATGAGTGATTTTTAATGATGTTGATTTATCATCTAGCATCAGGTTTTTGAAAAGCATGTGTTGGAGCTAGTGTCAATATTTAAAATAAAAAAACATTGTGTTCAAGTCACACTTGTTAAATTTCACTAATTTAAAGCTTAAATCTCACAACATTTCCAAGTTCAACAGCCAATATCTCAAGAACTAAATGACCTATTAAGAAAACAAAAAAAACACAATTGAGTTCCTTACATTAATAAGCTTTGTAATTCTTGTGAAAATGAGTTACCATAAATGCCTTGCCAATGGTCCAATTAGTGACACACAGTAACGATTTTACTAAATTTTAAATGTCATATCTCATAGCTTCAATTTAATGTACAAGTTGACAAATTTGTTATTTTTTCATAATCATGAGGAGGTCCATAATATATGTGACCTTCAAACCATAATCTGACCTTTACTTCCTGTCCAAGCAAGGAAGTTCAAATTCAACACACATTCTAACGCCAAAATTGATATGTCTTTTGAATATGAAATTGATATTGTTATTATAAAGATGATAAACCCTTGCACAATTATGATATTGACATCATCGATGATAATTTAGATTCTAGAACCGGAAGATTGACTCGAACACCGTGTGTTTTGTTCTAACAAACTTACTTAGCTCTAGTTTTAATTCTTCTACTTCTTCTCCCCGCGACTGATCGGTAACTAAACACATACTTTCAAATTTGCATGAACTTGAAACTTGGCATATACTTAGAACTTAACAAGTAGAGTGAAACACGAGGTTGTGAAATTGACTCAATTTGACCTACTTCCTGTCCAAACCGGAAGAGGTCAAAATTTAATATTAAAAAAAATCATATCCTCAACAACCACAAGAGGTAAATTCACAATTTTTATACCATTGTACAAGATCGTTGAATTGTCAAAATATTTACAAAACAGTGACCCCAATTTGACCTTACTTCACTGTCCAAACCGGAAGTCAAAGTTTAATATTAAAAACATCATATCTCAACAACTCACAAAGAAGGGTAATGGTTACATGTTTGCCATTGCATGAACTGTTAATTGTCAAAAATCATCTACACAACCTGAAAGGTGACCTAATTTGACCTCACTTCACTGTCCAAACCCGGAGTCAAAAGTTTAATATTTAAAAAATCATCATCTCAACAACCACAAAGAGGGTAAATTGACATTTTTTGCACTATTGTATAGAATTGTTAATTGATCAGAAAAAATATATTTACCTACAAGGTGACCCCAATTTGATGTAAATTTCCTGCCCAAGGCTGGGAAGTCAAAATTTAATATTTAAAAATCACATCTCAACTTAACCACAACAGGTAAATTCACAATTTTTGTACCCATTGTACCAGACCGTTAGATTGGTGTCAAAAGATATTTACAAAAAAGATGGTAATTGACCTTACTTGACCTGTCCAAACCGGAAGTCAAAGTTTAATATTTAAAAAAATCATATCTCAACAACCACACAAAGGGTAAATTGACATTTTGCACCATTGTACAGATTGTTAATTGTCGAAAAATATTTACAAAAGGTGACCCCAATAAATTGTGACCTTACTTTCCTCCAAACCGGAAGTCAAATTTTAATATTTTAAAAACAATAATATATCAACAACCTCAAAGAGGTAGAATTTACAATTCCTCCACCATGTGTACAGATCATTAATTTAGTGTCAAAAATATTTTACAAAAGGGTAGCCCCAATTTATTCCCTTTATGTCTGTCAAACTGTCAAACCGAAGTCAAGATTTAATATTTAAAAAAATCATATCTCAGCAACCACAAAAGGAGGATGAAATGATTTAAAAAAATTGCACCATTGTACAGATCGTTGGTGTCACAAATATTTAAAACAAAGTTGACCCCAATTTGACTTACATCCTCCCGAACACCTAAGTTTGTTGTCGAGGACAAACTCTGAATCTGGTCTCCTAGTTATGTGTGCGTAATATTCTTTATTGTGTAATATATGGTCTTATAGATTATGTACACATACAAACATGTACAAACACATGGGTGGCGAATAAACGCCAGTGGCACTTGTTTTTCACATAGTGACGAATAAGAAAAAGGCATATACGTATGGTGTTCTATAATGGACACTACGCGGCGCCTTTTTTTGGCAGCGCCTTTTTTCACGGCGACTTTTTTTTGACGTGGCGACTTTTTAGGGGCGGCGACTTTTTACGGCGACTTCCGGGTTGTTGAGTGTTTATGGATTCCCGTACAGGTTACTCACGCGCATGCGCTGATAATGGTTACTTCGCATTTGTACTCGACTGCATGGCAGCAAGATGGATTACACGCTTTTTTGAATCGTGGTTCCCGACAGAGAGAGAACAATAATCCTTATTATAAATATGCCACTAGTGCTTATCTCTCCCCACAATATTTATAACGCGTTCGTTGGGAACTAAATGGATTCATCGTGCTGCTGCATGCACGGTCGTTCGGTCGTTCAGCGAACACTAAATGTGAGAGTAGATCAGGTTAAACGCATACGGCGCAGTAACTGTGCGGGAATCCCCAACACACTCAACAAGTCGCTATGTAAAAGTCGCCGCGTAAAAAAAGTCGCCGCCAAAAACTTAAAACAAAAAGTCGTAATTTATTTACAGTTATTAATGTAAATTTTACAGTAAGTTACTGACAGCTGAGTTGCCAGTAATACTGTATTTATTATGCTGGCAGGTAATTTTTTACAGTGTACGGTTAAAAGAAAACTTAATTTCGGTGAATAGTATATAAATATATAGCTCTTGTCAATCTGCTGGGTTTTGGTAATACCAGGCCAATAAACCAAAGCTATTTCGCATTTATCCTACAGGTCATTTACGTTGGTTAGCAGTTTGGAAAAGCTAATTTTATTTATTGATTAAGTTAATTTGGGAAGTAAGGTTTGGCGATCACTACATGTCATTAATCTCTAACAGAGATGTAATGGTTTGATTGGTGAGAAAGCTTTCTACCTACATTTCGATCAGAAGGTGGAAAAAGACTGGATCATTGGAAGGACATGAGTGGTGTGGTTGTCACTGACTCACTGTCGGTCAGTACGAGCTGAGAAAGCTTACAGGGTTGGAGGGTGGGGGGCGACGAAGACGGGAGTGAGGAGTGGTGGTAGCACTGGTGTCTGAAGGTATAGGAGGACAGCCTGAAAGTGGGTCTGAATTGACGGAATGTGGTGTGTGGTGACTTTACGGATATAAATCTTCTCGCTACATTAAGCCTTTACACAATATAGTAATACATCTTACTGTCATACGTCTACAAGAGGTACTGTTTCACAGTAGCCCATTTGTAAAAGGTTTTCACATTACTGCCAGCAGAGCAGAACATAAATAATCCATTGTTAATTCCAGTAATGGAGCTTACTGGAATGCTTGCCTGCCTGATGGCTATACCGGTAATAAAATAATCCATTCAATAGGGTATTGTAAACCATAAATGAGAGGCAATCAAACGCCGTGCTGACAAGCGAGCAGTTAATTATCAAGGGCAAATCCATGCATTACATCAATAATGATAAACAGAACATATGATAATAAATATCGTTACGATTGCATTATAGTATCCATGTTAAAAATTATGATACAACAAAACACTGAGTATGGTTTTGGGACTCATTCAATTCAGTCTGTGGTTCCCTTTGCAATACAAATTGGTTGGGTGCGATATACAACAATGTACTACAAATGAGAGGTTTGCAGAGTGGGGTTGTAAACACATTACCAAGTTCTGTTTCTTATTTTCTATTTCATTTCATTTCATTTATTATTTTACACAGGGCAGAAACAATCACAAACACAATGGTAAAAAAAATATAGTGAGATTAGAGAAAATATAAAATACATATACATGATGAAAATAAGGTAAATATATGACAAATGTTGACCTTGTAATTCCCCTGTAGGGATTACCAAAAATGCAGGAACCAAATCACCAATCTTGTGGCTCTCCATAATGCTGCCAAACATAATCAAACAATATAATGTGACAAATAAAATATAATATAAAAAGCCAAATAAAAATCAATCCAAAGGGGTTAAAAACAAGTATAAATAAAAATAAAACAACAAAAAGGAACATAAAGCATTAGTACAGAGTGTTATGTTGGCAAGTCTAAATTTGTACCTGGGGACGAGACACATATATGTTTACGCAGTTCAGTTATGAAAGGTAATAAACCAGAATAAGATTAATAACCCTTAACATTTAGAGCAGCAGACGTCTCCCCACAATCTAGGGAAATCTGGAGAAAAGAGTGAATGATGTAAAGTATTTGTTCTTGATCTCTGGTGATGAAAATGTAATAGTTTCAACATGTTTTGTGTTAACCTTTAATATACCATGTGAACATCAATATCAAAAGCAGTGTACAAACAACTTAATAACAAATGAAATAGAAGAAAAATTAAATTTGTTAAGTAAAAACGGTAATCCTAATTGAATACATCTAGCTGGTGGTAACTTTATTTCATTATCAGGGTTGTAATAGTGGTTCTTCTTGTCAAGTCCAAGACAAAGACCGAGTAAAACGCCTTTGCAACTCTTTCTAAGTTTTCCCTGTTGACTGATGCAAAAGGCACGGACACCAAATAGGGGGCGTATACTGAGAAATTGGCCGACAAAAGAGAGAACAACTATAATTTAACAAGTATGTAAGGATCTTTGCTCTCTGACAACCCCTAATAAAACTTCAGATAATTTTGGATGTTTTTTACATACCAATACTATTAATGGAGGTTTCCAGTCAAGATCACGTAGAAATAATGATACCGAGGTGATTTATAACTATTAACAATTTCAAGAGTATCAGACCCATTTTATGTAAATAGGTTGAAATGGATGTTTAGACCGTGTCATAAGTAAGTTTTACATTTATTTACATTAAGAGAGGGCCTATATGATTGAGAACTACACCATGTTATTATGCTGTTTAAATAATTTTGAAGAAATAACTGAGTCTGCCTCATGTCTAATAGCCCTGTACAAGACTGTATCATCAGCATATTGATCTCAGGTGAGACTGAACTTTCAAAAAGGAAAGTCAAATGCAAAGATATTAAATAACAAAGGTCAAAGATTCAGTGACCCTTGGGGGCACTCCAGAGTGAAACTGGTGCCCAGATTAGACTGGGAACCTGAAAGAGAATAACCTTTGGATCCGGTTACTTAAATATGAATGAAACCAATTTAAAACATGAATCCTGACCAAATGCCGTACTTATGTAATTTTATCTAATAATATTTTTATGACTTACACGATTAAAAGCTTTTAGAACCAGTCGAGAAAGATGATATCAATGCGGGAGTGGTTTAGGAACATCAATGATTTCTGCCCATTTATGGTGTAAAGTTGTTAATTGAGTTTGATACAGAACAGTTTAAGGTATGGAAACCGTGTTGAATTTGTCATCAGTAATAATGCCACTCGTATACATATGATTGACAAAATGTTTACTGACAAGTTTTTTCAAAAATTTTACCAACTGCTGAATAAAGAGATATAGGGTCTGTAATTAGACATATCATGCATGATGAAGTCACCAGTTTAAAAAGAGTTGCAAAACATTAGCAAGTTTCCATTCTCAGGTACAGTGGTCCCAGATGAAAGAGAAAGGTTAAATAATAATTTAGTAGTGGTTCGGCTAGACTATCTGGCTAAAGTTAAAGGAACATAGAGAGAGACATCGTCTGGCCAAGCTGATTTATACATATTCAGGCTCTTCAATAATTTCTTAACTTCATCAACTTAGTTACTACAATATAATATATAGTCTAAAATTGTGAAGAATGACTACAGAGCACTAATGCATACATCTAGAGGAGATAGAGTCAGCCTTATCAATTGTGAAATTATTACTTTTGAAAGATGGAATTAAAATATATTTTGCAATATCTAATGGGTCCGGTGAAACAGGTCCACTTAGCTATACGAAAGCTTCAGGACTGCTCTCTACCACGCTGACTGTTAACAAATGACCAGAAACGTATTGAGAGAGGATGAACAGTTTCAGATAGGTGCTTTAATGAAGTTTGTATAAGATGAGCAGCAGGACATATTTAACCTATTACAGAATTGATTATATTAGTCCACAGATAATTGTTTGTAGGAAGTTTTTCTTCTGCTGCATTATATGCACGATGTTTATTTCTGCTGAGTAATAACAATTTCATTAGTGATCCAAGGTTTGCTTTTTTACCATTTTGCCTTCCAGGAACTACATCTTTGATGACTACTGCAAAGTAGTAAATCTTTAAAATTAGCTTGACCCAACTTCTCATTAATGTTAAACTCCGAACAAAAAGCATTTATCCCATGGAGTTCTATACGGAATGATATCTGAAGGTATTGCTTAACTCTTTTCTGACGGATGACAAGCCTTTAAAAGGCTCTGTGCGTTTTCACATCATGCGTTTTTGCAACGAGCGTTTAAAAAGTCTTGAAGTGCGACTTCATCAATCTGACAACGGGTCTTGTTTTGACTTGTTTTTGACAACAGAGTGCACAAGTGACCAATAAGAATCACAACCTTTTCTTTTATACCTCAATTCAATCCAAATATAAACAGTTTATTAATAATTTCCACATAATTGTTGAATTGAATTGTTTACAGGTATCAAAATTGCAATAATGAAAACAACTGTTTAAAATTCAGCCAATAGTCTGAAACCCTCTCATATAATAGCCGAGCCGACGGCATGCGGAAAAAACGTAATGAAAACAATTAAATTGGCCTCGTCATCAAAAAAAAGACTTCAAATTTATTGATTTCATATCTCACGTTGACAAATGATTTATATGATATTCGGTAGTTTTATTGTCATTTTTGTTTGAGATAATTACCGTTACAAACACCAACAATACCGAGCAACAAAACAAAACAAAAATAGTCTGTTCTCAGCAAGAGCTGAAACCTCTCAATTTACGAGCCCGACTGCGGTTGTTTCCCAATTAATGAGCCATTTCAAGGTCCTTGACTTTTAATTTATAATTGAATGGCATTGAATATTCAGTACAATGAATGTTATTGCAATTCAACACACGATTGCTGACCACCACAAAAGAGCACTCTGTAAAGGAAACTTTTTGTTGGTGAGCTGTCACTGCTAAAATTAACATAAACATTTCCTTTGATGAGTGAACGAAGCAATTAGGTGTTTTGGCTTGTCGCACAAACACCTAATTAATTCCGAGAAGAAATTTTTAATTAGTTGATTATTATCGGTTGATAAATGTACGGGTAATAAGATTTAACATCATTGACTAGCTATAGTGAGAATATTCATGAGATACCAGTATGATCACTTGACCTAAAACCTGGTTGGACATGAATGTTTAATAAACAAATCAGGATGCTGTTTGTGAAACAAGATCAATTACAGAGGCCAACATTCCCAGATGAATTGGGACGTGTTACCAAAAATCTACTAGATGATGAAAATTAAGATATCTGAAGCGAGGTGAATAAGCGTTGCACATTTGCATATGAGGGACTAGAAACAGATGAGGTACGTATCAGCCATTTAAAATCACCCAGTATAGCAATGGCCAAGTAATTGTGAGAAAATGGGCAAATTTGGAATCCAAAACCATTGATAATTTCAAAAAATTTTAACACCGACACTGGTGTCTGTATAAACATCCTACAATGTTTACAATGAATCTCTCCAACCCAAATTAGTTCTAAATCAAAATGTTCAAATTTATTTATGCAGTCTTTTAAATGATTGGAGAAATACCGCAATAAATACACCACCATACCGGATTAAGATTGCGATCCTGACAGATACAGTAATGGTTGGCATTACAATTTAATTCTTACCGGGTCATTTATTGCCAGAGTCCCAGCCAGGATTCAGTGGATACAAAAGCAATGTCCTTCTTGTTTCACCAACAGTTTGAGTCTGAAACAAGACACTTTTGTTACGACAATACTTCTAGCATTAAAAACATAAACACAGTTCATACTTGATCTTGAGACATTGTTGGATCTGTGGGACATTTGTTGAATTTGTATTTCTAGAAGAAAAACAGCATCACTGTAGCCAGGTTGTGATTGGACGAACATCCCACCGCCGAGTTCAAGTTGAAAGGAGATACAAGTAGAGTTAGAAATAATAGCTAACGTGACAATTGCCAAACCTTTCGATGAAAGAAGACGTTTGAGACGATCGACCAATATAAGGAGATGACTGTAGAAACTTGGGTTGAAAACTTGAAGTTGAGAACGTGAATAGGAGGGCAGGATGCATGTACGTGTATATGTACACAGTTCCACCATGTTGGTTGCATCGTCGTGAAGATAAAACCATGCTAACGCTCCAGAACAAAGGAGAGTGTAGAAAGCAGGGATGTAACTGCTGGCATGCATGTCCATAATAAATGGTTTGGCCGGCAACGGCGACACTATTGGGCAGGGCAAAAGGGCAGGAAATGCCCCGGAAATACTTATATTTACTATAGCTATATAACATGTCATTGTCCACAGGGACTTTCCCCACAATGTACTCAAGGATGCGGTGGTTACCCCATTGTTGAAGAAGCCCACCCTGGAAAAAGGATACCTTAAAAAATTACAGGCCCGTTTCCAATGCGCAGTTTTTCTTTCTAAATTTAAATTTGAGAAGCTGCTTTTGTTGCAAATATCAGATTATATCAGTAGTAATGACTTGTATTGTAGGTCCAATCTGCTACAGACCCAATCACAACGGAGACAGCCCTGTTGAAGAAGTCAAAGAGTGACATCATCCAAGCTTTGGCTGACAATCGGCAGGCTGTTTTCGTGGTGTTGTTGATCTGTTCGACATCTGCTTGACACCTGATTGATTATGTGATGTTTTGTTACATAGATTATCATACGTATGTTGGTTTCAAGAAATAACGTTATTGCCTGTTCAACTTCTACCTTAATAATCGAATATGTAGAGTTAGGATCGCCAATGAATTTTCTGATCCTAAGGTTCTTCTTCACGGTTTGGCCCCAAGGCTCATGCGTGTCGGACCTCAGATGTTCCTTCTTTATACTCAACCTATGTATGAGTATCATCACACGCCACCCTGGTATCAAAGCCCATTTTTATATGCAGATGTGACACCTAGTTATACATTAATGTTGATCCCTGAATACCTGTGAGATCAGATCGCGCAATTTCCACTTTATCTAAATGCATTTTGGGAAATCAAATCATGGATGTCTAAAATATGCTACTCCTCAATGATGACAAAACCGAATTTTATATTGCTGCTAATCCCAACATTTTGCATAAGTTTTCAGACATCTCTTTACCATAGGTAAAACTATTATCAAACCATCCTTCAAAACTATAAGGAATCTTGGAGTAGAATTTGATAGTGCAATGAACATGTCCCATCATGTATCATCAATTTGTAAGTCTGTTAATTTTCATCTTGTAATTTATCACGTATCAGAATGTTCATTGATGATACCACATGCCACCATGCAGTCCGTGCTTTAGTAACTGCTCGACTTGACTACGCTTAACTCACTTCTCATAGGTTCATCAGCCAAAGAAATTAAAAGACTTCAGCGACTTCAAAATAGGGGCTGCTAAACCCATCATATTCAAGATAAAAAGTTCGGCCATATATCACGCCTCCAACAGCTTCATTGGCTACCTATGCAAAAAAACGTATCGATTTATAAAATTATGAGCTTATTACTTTTAATTGCCTTTCTAATAATGCATGCCATCTTATCTATGCGAGCTTATCTCGCTATACCAACCTAACCGTAGATGGATTTCGCTCTAGTTCTGACCAAAAGATGCTCTCTAAACCCCGCACTCATCTTTGTTCTGCAAATAAGGGTTTCTTTGCTTCTGCGCCAAATCTGTGGAACAATCTCCCATCAGATATATCTGTCATACTAAGTGAACTTCAGATGTTTAAAAAGTAAACTTAAGACTCATTACTTATTTTAGCTTTGTTGTACATCTTATTTTATTCACTGCTAAATTTTAAGAATTACATCTCATTTTATTCACTGTTAATTTAAGAAATTATTGTTGATCCATTTTGTAAAGCGCTGTGATACCTTTCAGTCGTAAGAGCGCTATATATAAATGCTATTATTATTATTGTGTATTACTTTCTTTGCCCTCCAATTTTCCCCCAATTTTCTCCCTGATGGTATGTCAATGCTTTTTCAGCAGTACAAAATTACATTAAAGATTATGTTTGCCCCTCAATAAATTAAAGCATGCCCCCTCTTGCCTCCCCCAGTTTAACATAGGTCTGGTGCCGCTGGTCAAGCGTAACGTGAAGAATGCAGTTTTGACTTGATACAGTGCAAGATTCTGGCGCTGAAAATACTGAGAACCATGAAGAAACTGGCTGGCTAGGAATCATTCCAGGAAACAATGTATATATATTTTACATCAGAAAGAAACAGTAGTCAAGCCCCATCAGCTGGTATAAATTCCCTACAGTTTGTGAAACACAAATGGCAAAAAATAGTACATATTGTCAGAGCCCAGCAAGGAGCGTGCTGACTGACCGCCATCTTAACCTTTGTGTGAAATGTTCCACCCCCAAAAATAATAATGAAAATTAAAGTACATAGATAGATTGTTAGAACCATCTTCCTGCTTAATTAGTGGAGTTTTTTTAAGTGTAAAGTTTCATAGTTTCCAACAAATTAAAATCTTCTTAGCGCGTGAAGTGGTGTGTGTGTTCACTGGAGTTCCATGGTCGAGCGGTTTAGAGCATCGGATTTGTGTTCTGATGGCTGAGTCGTCAGAATGTGGGTTCGAATCCCAGCCACAACGGGGTGCTTGTGTCCTTGAGCAAGACACTTTGCCATAATTTCTTCTCTCCACCCAGGGGGTAAATGGGTACCTGTGAGGGCAGAGTTGGTTGTTGTGTTTGATTAGCCCTATACATGTATGCGCTGTAATGGCAGCAATTGAGCTGTATACTGGTAAGACTTGTAGCTTTGCATGGTGAGGAGGATAAGTAAGACTAATTGCGTTGACACCATGTGAAATTCTCAATTGAGTAGTAATTAGTTCTGAAAAGAACTGGAGGTACAACTCGACGTTTCGATCAGTGTGCTCTGATCGTCCTCGGGGAATGCCTGACTCTGGGGAATGCTGCTGCATTCGAAACGTCGAGCTGTAACTCCAGTTCTTTTCAGAACTAATTACTACTCAATTGAGAATTTCATATGGTGTCACCGCAATTAGTCCTACTTGAGCTGTATACTCCCGCGGGAGCTGAGATGGTTTCAGGAATGATTTATGAGCCTGATGAGCAGGGGTAATAATATAATGCGCCTTGAGCACCAGTTTGGTGGATACGTGCGCTATGTAAGTCCACATTATTATTATTAGTAGTAGTATGAGCAAGGAGAAAACAGAGGATGGGTGGCGAACGAGTGAGTGGCATAGTGGCTGAAGGTATATAGGAGACTGGGATCTGGGTGTGGGTGTGACGACTTTGGATAAAATCTTCTCAGCCTCATTAAGCCTTACACAATATACATCAGTCTACATGAAATACAGTTTCCTTGTGTAGCCATAATGGTTTTCACACCACCAGCATTACATAATGTAAATAATTCATTTTTAATTCCAGTAATGTGCTTCTTGGAGCGCTAGTCTTCCTTGATGACTATGCCAGCAACAAAACAATCCATTCAACTGGTGATATAAATCATATCATACAATCAAAATGCTGTAAGCGAGCCAGTTACCAAGGCAAACCATTATGTCAATTGATAAACTTTAAAATAAAAGAGATATCAAGATTGAATTCAAACAGTTTGCCATTATCAGGCCGACACTGGCCCAGTTTAGGATCTGTACTGTCTTGCAGTTATGGTTTGCCGCAATCAACCAGGCACTCACCCAGTACAGGAATTGTGCCGTCTTGACGTAATGGTTTACCGATACTATTCCAGAACTGGCCTGGTTCTGGATCTGTACCGTTGATACCGTACAGTTTTGCCGCTATGAAGCCAGCACTGGCCCAGTGCAGAATATGTACCGTCAAAACTGTACGGTACTGCCGGAACAAAACCAGAACAAGCCACCAATGGCCCAGTACTGTCATGTTTGCTGGGAAGCCACTATCACTGTAATTTTGATTATTTACCACCATTGTATAAAGCTTGATTTAAACTCTGTCACAATCGTGTAAAATTGATTACTCTGTGTTAATTAAACCACTTGAAATGATTTAAAACATTTTTCATAGACCCAAAAAAGACGGGGCTGAATGCCTTTGTTGCGTATTGCCATTTTAAAATGGAGACAGACAGACAGACAAACCGCCCGACAGACAGACAGACAGACCGACCCAGTGGCGTAGTCCGTGTCAAAAATAGGGGGATATTGATACTTATGTTCATATTTTACATGTATAACGAAGTACTTCAGCGCACAACCAATCAGAATCCCAAGGCTATAACAAAGATTACACCCAAACGGACAAACAAAATAAAACCTTCTCCCAAAACAATTAAAAGCTATACTTCATTACTTACACAGTCCCAAATTATTACACATCCTTTGAACTTTGCTGAAGTGAGATTGCTTGTTTTTGGTTTATATACCACCTTTTTAACAATGTGGCCCTAGCTGCCCCCTTCAGTACCGTGAAAAATACAATGTACACGTATAACACGGGTCTACATCTATAAATGATTCACCACCCTGCTCATGTGGCAGATCCTGGGAGGAGCAATGGAAGGAGAAGGGGATGTTTGTAAAATCTGGCCCCCACTCCAAAAATAGGTGAGACCCAAGATGGGTCCAAGTCCATTATATTTAGCCCATGCTGAACCCCCTTGCCAAATTTCATTATTGTACCACAACATGAACAATGTTTATCTTAGCAATTGGACAAAGGAAAAGTCCCCATGACGAGTTTCAAACTATTAAATAGAATTTGAAACCGTCACAGGTTTATTTCTTTACATATCTTTTGACAATTATTTATTACAATTTAAAGACATTAAATGTTACCAAAAATGTTTAATGATTCGACGTTGTTATTAAGTGTACCGTAAACGGTTATAGTACTTGTGCACAAACCATATGGGGATGGAGCCAGAAACAAACACGAAAATAATCATACACAAAATTAAACACATCGACAAAACCTATACCTGCTCCGACTTGTGTGTCGGAACAGATAAAACTGTTCTTACCGTCTTGAGAATTCGCTGAGGCGGAAATATATAAAACCACCACTGCAATGAGCAGAAGTAGTCTCATCATTTTGGCGGTGTTTTTAACGTGTGCATTGGCCATGTAGCAGAATCATGAGATCCTATCCACGAAAGTCGATCCCGATTATCCGCGCGAACACAGTATCAGCGCTCACCGATCTACAAACATGAACATGATTGTGAAACGGTCTTTACTGGGAATTCTACAATGTGCCCCAACCCCTTTGTAAAACATCGTTCAACCGTGTAACTTAATATTCATATGTAAATTGAATATGGGAATGATTCGCTAATTGTGCACTGTAGAGTTTAGGTTCTGGTGTCACAAATCTTCTGCAAATAATTCAATTGTCATCCCCCCTTAAAAAATAATTTAAAAAATAAAAAAATTCATATAAACAAAATCAATAAACAAAACATGAAGTTTTCGAAATCTTGAAATACTATTCCCGAAAATAAAGTAAACCTAATAACGTGATAAGATAAATCAAATGAGAAAAAAAGGAGAAAAAACAGGTAAAAAATATTAAATAACACGGGAAAAACATTTTTCCCGATGTATTTATCGTTCACAGAAAATGTTCACAGAAAATTTACAAACAAATTACAAAGAATATTTTAAATAGACAAATTGATAATTATCATGGTCCTTGCCGAAAACTTGCTCATCCCCCGCCTCCAAGACCAAATGAAATTAACATTAACAAAACTTGTATTATTGTTTTCATATTTTATAATGTTTCTCTTTCTATAAGCTACCGCAGAAACACCAGGCAAAAATAGTTATCCGACGTGAATTAAAGCGGAATTAGAATTATGTTAAGACAATATTATTTGTGTCTGTGACATCATTTACAATTTACAAAGGTCAAAGGTCACGTATACGCATTTCCAGTAGTCTACACAACCGTGAAACCTGTACGGCAATTGCAGATTGTATTTAGACTGGTACCTCTGCATTGCACACCGTTGTGATTGTAACAAGAGGAACAAGGTTCTAGTCTGTACATTTTGTATCCGTTGTAAACACACGAACGATCACAGCAAATTGGACTGGTTCGATTCAACCAGGTGCGTCGACGTCCAAGATCATCATCACAAATTGAGGAAATGCCTAGTAGGCTTGATGAGACCTTGGATCAAATCCATGGAGAAAGGCATAGACTGAACAAAACTGAAAGTGCTAACCCTTAGCAGCATCTGTCTGGACATGCTGGATTCTGGGTGAGCATCTTAATCATGATCAATTATTGGTTTTGCATTGCAATTGGTAGACAGTACATGATGTACAGGATTGTACATAATGAACACAATCATGACAGTGTCCCTAGCAATTATGTGAAATTGTTCCAACCCCTGATTACATACTCTACATATTTGACAGGGAAAAAAAATGTTGAAAGGGAAGTTTCAATTTTGGTTTAGATTCTCATATCCTCAAAATATTATCAAACATTTTTATTTGGTCGGGACAGGCCTTATGACCAATTTGCTTATAATTAATTAATTTGTCCCGAAGTGCTTTTAGAGAGAGAGAAAAAATATAATTATGTAAAAAATACAAGAACGCGTTACTAGACATAACTTTAGAAAAACATGAGGGGAGCACCTATTTTAATAAATTTTCACAAGTTAGTTTTTATGCTATTTTCGTCGTGACCTAATGTTAACGTGTTATGAGGGGTTGAAGTTAATGTTCATTATCAAATACCAATGATGAGCATTTTATTTAGTTTTAATGGTTGTTTATTACAACAAAATTAAGGTTTAGTATAATTTGCAACATGTATAGCAGTACTGGCATTTCAGTCCAAGAGAAGGGGTCTATCTGATAACCACCTTTCCATTCCATATCAGTTAAACAATGTTTTACCTTATTTCACAGCGATTGTTGATAATATCGTTTCGGTTTGCGGAAACACCATGTGTTTATCTCAACTAACGTGAAGCTGAGGTACAGGTTCTGAAAAGAACCGTATCGCACAACTCGTATCTCAACCTTCGTTAAGTGAGAAAGGTTCAAGGGAGAACCAATTTCGGGCAACTCGTTTTCTCTACTGTCGCTAAGTGATAAATATGGTCTCAGGGAGAACCATGGGGACTTCACGGGGTTATTCTGGCAACGTTTCGATTAGCCTGCTCTAATCTTCGTCAGGAGAATGAAGCGGTTTGCCGATGCAACCAACTCCTTAAGTAGTATTTGCTGGGATTATGTGTAGAATAGGAAGTGTTCCGATTGGTGCTACTGTTGTGTGTGATGTGTTGTGATTGGTTTTGCCACCGTGGCATTGTTCTTGTTGTGTGTGTTTCTGCTATTATTATTGAGTTGCCTGCTCGCTGAGGCGTGTCAGTTGACAGGGTGTGGGGTGTTGGCGGATGGTGGTAGGATTGAATGCCAATATTTGCTGATGAAAAGCCGATGTCACAGACAGGGACAGTGTCATGTTTATGAATCTCAATAGCCTCTGATACGACGGTGTTGTACCGAATTGGCTTTTTCCGGGGCTATGATGGGACCTTTGCATTCTTTACCAAGTCAATGATGTGGAATCCAAAATCGGTGGGTGTTTGATGATCGCAGATTTGTTGTCACACATTCCCCTCTGCGACCGTGGGGCCCTTGTGTTAATTGGAGCCTGGTCGTGGCGTCTCTGCCGGGTCTCGCCAATGTACACACTTTCCCACAAGTGCAGGGGAATTCCGGTAAACCCCAGCTTGACGGCTGGGATCATGTCTGCCTTCTTAATGGGTGTGTAACTTCGTTTCAACTTGTTTCAAGTCCGTCCAGTAGTAGAGCCAGACCTTAATGTCCAAGCTTCCCCAGGATACGCTGAATCTGAATCTGCGTGGCGGCCAATGTACGGTAGGACGACAATAGGTTTTCAGTTTGCGTCGTTGCAGGATCGTGGAGCGTTCCTATTCCCGGAGGAACTTTAACACAGCAGCGAAAATTACACACAACAAGAACAATGCCACTGTAGCAAAACCAATCACAACACATCACACAACAGTAGCACCCAAATTGGAACACTTCCCATTCTACACATAATCCCAGCAAATACTACTTAAGGAGTTGCATCGGCAAACCTCTTCATTCTACTGACGAAGATTAGAGCAGGCCCTAATCGAAATGTTTGAGAATAACCCGTGAAGTCCCCTTATGGTTCTCCCTGAACCATATTAACCCATGAAGTCCCCATGGTTCTCCCTGAACCATATTTTCACTCTAGCGACTTAATGAGTAGAGAAAAAACAGAGCGTTGCCCGGAAATTGGTTCTCCTTGAACCTTTCTCACTTAACGAAGGTTGAGATACAAGTACAAGTTAAAGCGATACGGGTTCTTTTTCAGAACCCGTTACCTCAGCTTCGTGTTAGGTTGAGATACGATATCGCGATTATTCCACCATGAAAAGCCTCACGAAACTTATGATTGTTGGATAATGTTGAATTTATTTTAAATCTGAAGCCGCCTCTCCTCTTTTCACCTTAAATCTTTTTTCAGAAAGAGGGACAGAAACATCTTGCTACTTCAGCTTACAGAATTGATGCTGGTGTGATTCTCGACATAATGAAGCACCACGATCTTCGGTCAATGGAATTGGTAATTTGGAATCAAGCATATGTCTGGGCCCCTTACTTTTATTGCTTGTTTGCCCCTCCCCTGCCTAGTTCTTGGATTCTATAGTGCTGCAATGATAGTCCAAAGTGACAGTACATGCTATCACCAAGAACTTGTGGGGGGCAGGCATTTTATTCCAAAATTACCGATTCCAATGACAGCCCCTGAATGTCACCCATTCTGAACTGTCACTAAATCGTACATACAGAGCGTACATTTATTATGCAGATTGATTCAGTTTTCGTGTCAACAAAGGATCATGGTTGGGTTCATTTACACTGAAGTCATTTCACTTGTTACATGTGTAAGGCCATGTGCACTTATTGTTAGATTGTTTACAATAGGTTAAACAGGTCAGCAAAGTGGTTTCAATTGATTGTGGGGGGTGGGGTGGGGAAGAGTGGAACCACAAAAGTCAAGTCATGAAACCAAATGGACAATTAAAATAAATATGTATGTTCATTGTTTTATTAGCCCAATTTATGCCACCCATACAACTCTTTGATTATTTCAATGTCTCAAACATTTATGTACAAAAATGGCATGATCTTTTAGTTTATAATTCTATAGATTGGATGCAGCTACAGACATTTTGCCAAATATGTGTACAACCTTGAAATTTTATAAATGATTTTTAATTATTTGCAGTATGGGTGAAAACAAAGACAATTTATAAGCATGTCACAATAAAGAGATGCTTGATTACAGTGTTACTATCATTGTCAATTTATCATCATTATATTTTTGTTCATTATAAACTTGAGTTGAAAGTGAAGTATATTATAAATAAAGATCACTCTTGGTATATAAACATGCAGTCCGTCAATTAAATTTATGTTTGTACAAGACTTGATAACAAGACATAAATATAAGTTTTGAGGCTTTGCATGGTGGAATATCGATATCGTTTCGGTTTGCGGTAACACCATGTGTTTATCTCAACTAACGTGAAGCTGAGATACAGGTTCTGAAAAGAACCGTATCGCACAACTCGTATCTCAACCTTCGTTAAGTGAGAAAGGTTCAAGGGAGAACCAATTTCGGGCAACTGTCCTGTTTTCTCTACTGTCGCTAAGTGAGAAATATGGTTCAGGGAGAACCATAGAGACTTCACGGGTTAATATGGTTCAGGGAGAACCATACAAGGACTTCACAGGTTATTCTCTACATTTCGATTAGCCTGCTCTAATCTTCTTCAGGAGAATGAAGAGGTTTGCCGATGCAACTCCTTAAGTAGTATTTGCTGGGATTATGTATGTAGAATGGGAAGTGTTCCGATTGGTGCTACTGTTGTGTGATGTGTTGTGATTGGGTTGCCACCGTGGCATTGTTCTTGTTGTGTGTGTTTCCGCCTGCTGTGTGTGAGTTGCCTGCTCACTTCAAGGCGTATCCAGTTTGACAGTGGGGTGTGGGTGTTGAGGTGGATGGTAGATTGAATGCCAAATGTTGCGTGATGAAATAATGATGTCCTGGGGATGATGTCATGTTTATGAATCTCAATAGCCTCTCTGATACGACGGGTGTACCAGTGCTTTTCCGGGGCTATGATCACTGCATTCTGCCAGTCAATGATATGGTCCAAATCGGTGGAGTGTTTGATGATCGCAGATTTGTCCACATTCCCCTCTGCGGCCGTGGGCCTTGTGTTTCCTTGAGGCCTGGTCGTAAGGTCTCTGCCGGTCTCGCCAATGTGCACTTTCCCACAAGTACAAGGGAAATTCAGTGAACCCCAGCTTGACGGCTGGATCATATCTGTCCTGTGGGTGTGTAACTTCGTTTCCAACATGTTTCCAGTCCAGTAGTAGACCTTAATGTCAGCTTCCTCCAGGATACGCTGAATCTTGTGTGAAGTGTGGCCGATGTGCAGTAGCACGGCAATGGGTTTTCGGTTGCGTCAGAGGATCGTGGAGCGTTCTATTCGGGAGGAACTTAAGCTTATCGGTCTGTATCCATTGTCTCTTAACACGGCGTTAAAGATGTTTCAACTCGGATAGCAAGTGCTCTTTATCACTGATAGTGTGTGCCCTTCGAAGTAGGGTGCGATTCACGAGAGGATTTCACGGATGGTGGGTGGAACGACCGGGCATTTAGGTAGCGGTCTGTGTGTGGGTTTTCTGTAAACCGAATGCCCGTGAGCCATCAACCGTTTGGGAAAATAAGTACATCAAGGAAAGGCAATGAGTCGGATGTCTCCGGTTTCCATATTTGGGTAATTCAATGCTCGGATGTTGCTGGTTGAGGTGACCGAGGAAGTCCTCAGTTTGTCGGAACCACGTGCTGCCAAATGATGAAAGTATCATCACGTATCGAAGCCATAGTTTGGGTTTGTATCGTGCCGTCTCGAGTGCTTTTTCTGTTCCGAAATCTTCCATGAAGATGTTTGCTAGGACACAGGGGATGTCAGGGATCCCATTGGAGTGCCCAAAGACTGTTGATAATTAAGTCTCCCTCCATTGGAGTATGTGGATTTCACACATAATGAAGTAGATCCTGATTTGATCTGGCGTTAGGCTGGTTCGTTCCGGGGAGCGATGCTATAAATATTTCATGCCCCTATCGACTTGGTTACGAGGATAGCCTCGTCTGTCATTACATTGGTGGCAGATAATGACTTGACGTCAAAACTCACTAGCGTGTCGGAAGGCTGCAATATGGTTCCCTTTATGATGTTGATAAACCCTGCTGAATTGGGTACATGGTGGGGCGTCTTACCCACGAGTGGGTAATAAATACCAATGTCAGCTTCATCTAACTGTAGAATTTGAAGGTTTTTCCATAAACAAAATGAAAAGGGCAAGCAATTATCAGATTTGATCAAGTGGATGTAATTACATTTAATTTTGTTTGCATTGTCAATTGGCTAATTACAACTTGGCCCTTACTTTTTGGGGAATTCTTTACTTTTGACAACTGTTCGGGGGCGGGGGAGGGGAAACATGGATGCAAGCTTTCTTTCAACTTTATCTGTAGTTATTTTTTTAAAGGCAATTGTGATATCCAAAAAATCCATAATAATAAACATGGATGAAATGAAAATTTTTAACTTTTCAAAATTCCCTGTCGGAAAAAATTTAAAACCCGGAAATGGGAAAAATCAGGGGGTAAATTTTTCTCCGGGGGAATTTTCCTTTGGGAAAGTTTGGAAAAACAAAGAAAGGGGAAAATTTTTTGTCCTCCATGCTTCATTTTTTATTCCCCCCCAATTTAACCCCCCCTTCCCGTCCTTTGAATTTTCATCCCTTTTTAAAAACCCAAATTTGTGACTTTATGCCCAAAAAACGCTGAATAAGTTGATCTGGCTACCTAAAGCCTAC
>CM055819.1:15460579-15478031 GCA_029582265.1 Zoroaster sp. YZ-2022
TGTGGTGGTGACTTCCTGCCGATACTCAATTAGGTAAATGGTGGTTTCTAAACTGGGTATCGGCATTTGATCAGTATGCTCTGATCGTCCTCAGGAAATGCCGAACCTGCAAAATGCTGCTGTTTAAGTATTAGACTGCTGGAGGATCATCCCATAAATGGATGCTGGAGGATTAGTTCGTTGAGGCGCGCAGGCGGAACTGCTGAGACGAGGATCCGAGGGTTGGGGAGGAGAGAGTGTCCTCACTGAACTGAATCAGTTAACAAGCACACAGGGGAAGGAGGTGGTTGACTTAAGATATAGGAGATCCCTCCTGTAAAAATTCTGTATTTTACAGAAAACGTCACAGAAACGTTATGTTTTTTATTTTCAAATACATATTACAGCCATTTGCTTGGATTTCAAATAACGTTGCCTGTATTTTAATATGGATGTAAAATTATTTTACAGATTTTTGTATACTATAAAAGCAATTAAGGGCGTTATCTTAAAAACAGAATATCTGTATTTTTACATCAAAGTGTCTGGCGATGTTTGCTGTCATCACTTTTGATGTAAATTAGAATATTTTTACAGTGCGGTCTAGGGTGGAGTTATGGACTTTGGATATAGAGATCATTCAGTCCGTAGTAGTAGTCGCCAAATGTCGCTGATGTAGAAGCCGATGTCCTGTGGCACAGTGTCGTGTTTGACGATCTCGATGGCCTCTGATGCGTCTGGGTGCCGCATGCGTCGATGGGTGTGTGTGATGAGTTGGAAGCTTCAAGTGTACCTAGAACCAGAATTGTTACGGTTCCTTTTCCAATACCAATGTAGAATGAATGATACTTCATTATGTCACATAAAACCCACAGATTTTGCCCTTCGGTCATGCCTAAAAACTACTTACCAGATCCATTTTACAGGCTGCCGTCAGGAAGACCCCCGCGTTCTCTGTGCATAGCATATCCGCGAACAACTGCGCCGTCGCGACGTGTAAGCGTCCCTACACTACATGCGCTATGCAGCAATGAAGCCATTATTTTCCATGCACTCGAGCTTGTTCGCTAATATTCCCGCAAAAATTCCACCATGGCTGAAAGTGACGGTTCCTGGAAGATCATAGTGTAACAGAGGAAGTCATTGGTGGCAGTAGCAGTGACAGTGGCAGTAATTCAGCTAGTAATTACAGCGATTTCCAGTTCGCCAGACGACGAAGTCGAAGACCAGGACGTGGAAATTCGTGGTGAACCGCCCACCGGTTCGAACCGCTCGCTCGTCTGGTAGGCCGGGCGGCGAAGATGACGACGAAGACGAAAGCCGAACAGGACAACGATTGTTATTTCAACACCGACTGGTGAGTTGCATATCAAGCGGGAATCATAATGCATGCCAGCCTGTGGTCCGTATTTGGTGAAGGTGGTGCAATTTTTACTTTATTCCATTGGAAAAATAACGTAGCCCTAACGGTACTGGGTTTGTAAAACATTTCTCATTGCCCGGGGTGAAGTTGGCCGATTGACTTCGTGAACATGTACATGGCGCACTGTGTAATCAGTGATTGCAATAACATCACCAACCTCACGTGTTGACGTCATGAATTATTTCTTTAATCAATCAAACGCCCTCAGCGGCCAAATGCACAATGTTAAGTTCGCCCGTCCCTAAATGACCATTTCTTTCATGCGATGTTGCAAAAAGTCTGTCGTCAAATTGTTATTTAACTCAGAAAGAGTGGTCTGATATAATGTCTACAATGCTTATAATTGTTTCTGCTCTAAATTCTGGTTCTAGGTACACTTTCAGTCAACAGATCCATAAACAAGTAACTAGGAACAACGTTGAAGCTTTTTCAACTGGTACAAACAAGATGTGTTAATGTACAGGCAATATTGTTACACTATAAGCTTTGTGGTTTATACAAACACTAAAACGAATATAACACTATATAAAATCCTACAAATTAATTTTGAGAAAGGTAACCGATGGTAAACTTTTGATGCATTCAGTACCCTACAACATGTAAATTTTACTTTTAAAATAATGAAAGACACTGATTTATGTTAAAACAGGTATCAATGTCTAGGAACTTAATAATTTGCTTGATATTCACACTTTTCAAACAAAAAAAGTGAAATAGACTACATGGAATTTTTTTTAATCCAAAACTTTTGACAGTGTCATACATAAAATTATTTATTTAATAGGTAAAACCCATAATACCTACACTGTCATTTTGTATTTTTTATATGTAGTTATTTTCATGTATTTGTACAATGTAGGTTTAATAATTATTTTCATACCCAGAGTTGGAACAAAATGGTATTAGGAAGGGGCAGGAGACATAATCTAAAGGGCTCAAAGCATTAACATTTCGAAGGACAAGATGCTCCTCAAACCTGATTTAATGTTTTGTTTACTGTTATAATATTAATTTTATGTAACAGATTATGTTTAAAATTAACTTAATAACAGTTGTTTGCAAACCACTTAATGTACTTACTAGAATTATGAATACGAAAGAAAAATAAACCATTCTATTGTTATCGATCATGACACGACTGCCAGTGTTGTAGGTCTCGAGACCTGGTCTCGGTCTCGGACCTTTTGCCGATGCGGTCTCGGTCTCAGTCTTTCGCCCTCGCCTTTATAAATGTCTCGGTCTCCAAGAAGGGCTGGTCTCGGTCTCAATCGAATTGGGTCTCCTCGGTCTCGGATGCCAAGGTCTCAGATTTTGCCCCAAGACCCATCAGGACCACAGCAACAACTCACGTTAATTTTTTGCAGAAAAAATAGCCAAATACGTTCGCGGCGAACTCGGCTCGCTCACAATAAAACACCATGTTAAAATAGATTTGTTCATTTGCGCTAACCTAGTCTTTATTCAGTAGTCCTTCACCTGTGTCAAACGACTTCCAATGTGCAAGTTATCAGGCTGTTGCGTCGACGAAACATATAGAAGCTTGAATGGAGACCTGACCCGCTGCAGCATGCCAATTCGGAATGGTACCCACGCTGAGCACAGTTGCCCGTGTATGTCACTGGTGTATGTCGGGCATGCTACACACTTAACACGTTTATTGCGTTGCAGGTAAAGTTTGGCATTGGCATGCTTCATAAAACTTCGGAAGTTTACGATAACCGTCTCAGTGTGGTGTATCAAATAAATCAGCAGTGGTGTTGGTGTTCGGCTTAAAACCACAAGGATTTGTCAGGTGGTGGAAAGGGAACAAAAAGCACTGTGCAGAGTGCAATTTTGTTCAAAATTATATCGGAGGCAGAACATGGGACCTCTCTGCCTTCCTCTCGCCACCTTAAAACGGGTACACAAACAAAAGTCTCCTTTACAGTGGTGTAGGTCTCGAGACCTGGTCTCGGTCTCTAGACCGTCTCGAGACCTTTATTGCCGGTCTTGGTCTCGGTCTCAGTCTCGTCCTATAAAAGTCTCGGTCTCGGAAGGGCTGGTCTCAGTCTCGAAATGCATGGTCTCGGTCTTGGTCTCGGTCTCAGATGCCTTGGTCTCGGTCTCGGTCTTGGTCTCGGACAAGCTGGTCTCGACTACAACACTGCATATTGCAGCCCTATATACTTTATTAAAGTTTGTTGTCTTAAATTTATATACTGAAAATATTGATAAAAAGTTAGGTTTTCTCGCTAAGCATGCATCCCAATTAAAACCTACATTTACAAACAAATTACAATTACATAATGTCTATTTACATTGATTGAGTCTTAAAAATAACGAAAAGTCTTCAAATAACTAAAGTGGTAAAAAGTACTCAGATAATTAAGATGTTTTCCCATTGGTTTGTGTTCAAATCTTTCCATGATTTATTTCAAAACATTTATTTCTAGCTGAAATATAAATCAAGATATAATCCTTTTGTAGCCATTTCTCGGCCTTTTAAACAAAATTATAAGCGAGACAACAAAAAAGAATAATTAAATCAAACTTTAAATCACAAAGGTGAAAATTGAACATTAAAAATTTAATAAAAAGCCACTTGTACTAACTCATTATCAAGGTAAAGAGTCTTAATACAGTTAAGTTTAAGTCTCATTGACAAATCCAACTTCAGCGTTACGAATTCTCAAGAAATCGATGTTGGTCATTAGATGTGACTTGTAGATCTTGGTGTGTTGACTCAGGAGAAATATAGACAGCACACACAATCAAGTCAGGGACTGCGCTTTTGGAAGCTTTTTGGGTAGGAAACAAGGAGCCAGCTCACTTCAAGTTCATTGGGAACTGCAATATCTGTTATTTTAGTGTTGATTTATCATTCACATATACTAATATGCCCATCCACCACGCTTATCTGCAGCAGTTGTTAAACCGGATCTAGTGAGGTGTTAGGGTCGCCAGTTATTATGTGCATAACTGTGTTACGATCTGAATTTTCTCAGATGCAACAAAGAAATCAAACAGGTCACACTGAAATAAAGAACAAAGAAATAAAAGTGATTTAATAATGAAAATATCAACCGCTTCAAATATCGATGGGGTTTAACAAGCGTACAATGATTAGAGTAAACAAGGTACATTAAGAAAAGATCTTATACTAAATAAGAAGATCTTACGGGCGAGGACTGAGCAGGCTCCGAAAACTACACAAAACGGTTTTCTGATACAGAGTGTAAATAGAGCTGGACGTGGGCGAATTCACTTCAACAAACGGCCGGAAATAAACGAAACCACGGGGACGCAAGCCGACTCTGCTCACAACAATATGGGAAGAAGAAACCCAAGAAAAGTGAACTGTAGATTTTAGTTCTAAAATATCTCTTCGGAATTACATTCAGCTCTCAGACACTTCACTCGGTCAAGACGAACTTTCTCAAAACCTCCACAGACGAGTTGTATAGCAACATTACAGGTCCTAGGTTTCTCAATTCTGTTTACCGAAGTCTTGATGGTTTATCAAGTCCTAACCAAAGTCCTCTTCAGCCCGTATTTATGGTTTTAATATCTTCTAGAAAATACTACGTCTTCACTTCTCGAGATTTCTGAAAATTACATCATTTTTCCAAAAATAAACTTCCAGAAATTTCTAGTCATAACACGTACCCATGCTCCGCCTTGGGTCAACACGCGGTCACGCACGGATTATCTAACACCTGTTTTAGTACTATGTATGTAACAACTGCAATATCGGTTTTTGTCTTATTTCAAAATTCATCCAGTTCGTCATGTTTATTGAGGATAAGCGTGCGTTCGTTAGGAAGAAACGTGACAGAAACTCTTGCTCTTGGTTCAAACGCATCAGTAGTACATTTGGGAATATTAACCAGCAGACTTGGTCTGTAAATGTGTAATGACAGAGTGGTCAATCCCTAATAATCGTGGTAATATGTTCTACTTATATTTACCACCGGCAGCTTTTGGTGTAACTTTAGCAATGCCCAGTTGTTGCAGAATGAACAATAAATCAAGTTGATCTTTTATATGTTCGGGTTTTACACTAGGATATACTGTATGCCACGTATACTCGTCTATTTAAAAAAATATTCTTGGTTGTTATTGTTGAAACTTATATAAATTTATGTTTTGGAACATCCCTTTTGGGGGTTTACATTATCTCTGGTTTGAGCACTGATATTTGCCTAAATATGTAACTGGTACATTTCACCTTAGGTTATTTATAGGCCATGGAAATTGACTGAATTCTGAGGCGCTCTACAATGCAATAGTTGACACCATGTAAACCATCAGTGACAGGGTTTGTGTATTGTGGTGTACCAAGTAGAAAGCACAGAACACAAAGCAACAACATTTTACCTCTACATTTTCTTCTTTCTTTCTATCAAAATGACACCATCAAACTGTCACCTGTCCAAATGATATCGCTCTCAATGTGGCCCTGGTAGAACCGCGAACGAAAAAAAGGATTTTGGGATGAGCCAGTCGCTGTCGACAACAACAACATTGTTCGGCGTACCTGGCGATGATCCCATGCACCAGGCTTCATTTCCGTAGGTGTTACAACTGTGACATATATGTGGATTGATTACGAAATGCTCTGGGACCTTTAACGTACACATTCCAGGTTACTGTGTCAACAACAGGTACGTAGATTTTGGTTTAACAAAGTATACCTACATCAGTAGGGCGGCAGATAAGGAATTGGCTTTGTACATTTGAAACATTTAAAAGCTGAAAATATTTTAGTCATACCTGAAAGAGATGGCGCAACATTGATTATCAAAATATATGCTTTATTATCACCAAAACTTACTTGGTGCAAATTTGGTATGAATAATCAATCAATAATCTAATAAATATTCATCTTATCTTAAATGGAAAAATTTTGTTGTATTTCAAAATGTTGCCATCCAGCATCTATACTACAATAAAACTTACCACTTGTTTGGAATAACATAAAATTGAAATGGTTCAAAATAAGACAACACAACAATTTGGATTAGAAATGTTGGCATTTGAAATGTCCGTTTTGTCCACTGTACTCGATCCCATCTGTATCCACTTCACCGGCGAAATGTCAGAGGGTCACGTTTTGCCAAAATAAGTGCATATTACATTTTATTACTGTGATTACTTACTGATAATTTAAGGTCGAAAAAGTGGTAAGTTCTATTGCGTCTCAGTATATGAAATTAAGCGTTACAAATCTGAAACCGTTTGTTAAAGAGCACCAGTGTGATGAGTCTGTCATAGGTTAGTTTTATGATAAATATATCTTGAAAACTAAGGTTGGAATTAAATAATGCTGTATATTCTTCTGTAAGATGTGTGTCGTCCATCTTTTCGTTTTTTCACTGCAATTGCTTTTCAATAATCACATTTGAAATTACATTTTGCATTTTGTAAAAAAGCACAAGTTGTCCAGAAATGAATTCACTTACACATTCCTGTCATACATTTATTACTTGTTACAGTTAATTCAAGCTTTATGTTAAATTATTTTTTGAAATATTTTTTCAAAGTAATTGTTTTCAGTGGTAGTCCAGTTTTCAGTATGAGTCTAGTCCAAGTAGTTAGCCTTTCGAGTTTTTGTGAATTGGAGTCAGAAGTGCTGAGTTTTAAGTACTCAAAGTACGTGTAGGAGTCAGAGTATTTTGAACCAACAGTATGGATTAATTAAATTTTGTAAGAATTTTGAGAAAATGTATCCAGATTGTTTAAAGATAAATCAGACATCCAACTGCAGGACAACTCTTGTTATTGATAACCCTACCCTTCCAAACCTGGCTGGGCACTTCTGCATTTGAGATTTTCAATAATTCCATAAACATATATTTAATTCTCAGACCTTATGCACTAGTAGTTACGTTGTTTTGATGTTTTATTTTAACTCTCATAATTGCAATCACCGTTTTTAAGGCAAAGCCTGCTTCAGCATAGAATAGATATTGTTAAAGGATGGCAAAACTTTGATATTATCAAATTAACAAATAATTATTTAAAAACTTATCTACCTGAAAAGTTGGTACAGGTTTCGATTATCCTATTGCTGAGGGTTGGTGCCAGGTGGGAACTAAGGCCATATCTGGATTGGTGTTTAGAACTAAAACATTCATAGATTGATTTCTTTATGTATTTCTTAATTCCCATATTAAAAGGGCAAATATGACTGCTGTTGGAGTTTCAGTAGGATAGATTCCACAAAACAATCACTATATAGTTCCTGATGTTGATTTTGGTAATGAGTATGGACTGAGCCACTTGAGGACGGCTGTTTTTACTTGCAGAGCTGCACCAGTACACATCTTCACTGCTAAATATTTGGGATATCGTGTTCCTGCTCTGCACCCTCAGATAATTGCAGACAGTATGACTGTACTCTCTTATGAGGAAGAATGTACTTCACTGGAAGACTAAGACTAATTCACAGTTGTTTCACTTAAATTGAATTCCTAAAACAGGAACGGACGATGGTAGTACTAAGCGACTTGCCCTACCGACGCAACCACCAATGTATCAACCGTCACCTGGACTTCCCCCAACACCAACTGGTGCATCTGGTATCCAGAATACTGCGAGTAATTTACAGCCAGTTTTGAGCTGCAATTGCAGACGGTTTTACTACTGTTACTTATGATACTACAGATTACAGGGCAACCGAGCTTCTGCTCCTTCATAATAAAAAAACACACGTGTTGTGGTATTAAGGCACACTATTTGGCGCAGAATCTCTCCCAAAAATCACTAAGTATGGACTCCGTCTCTGTATACACTGAAAGGGAGTCAAATAACCCAAATATCGGTTGCCGCACAGACAATTTGGGTTTTTTTAATTGTTGAAATCTTACATGTGAGGCGGCTAAAACTGAGGCGGCCAAAGCTAATGTTTAAATTTCAAAATATCATTTTCACTATGTCACTTTACTGAAAAAAATCCAGATAAACCGTAACAGAAATTCTACACTTTCGATGGTTGTCTGTCATTTCATAGTCCATTGAGCATACGCGTGTGTATTATGACAAAACGGCGTAGGCCTATGTGGTTTATAAACAAAATGTTGTCCGATACGTAATACGCGCAGATTGGTAGTGCGCACATTCTTTTCCCTACTTCGGTTCAAAAGCTGGCATACCGTTGTGTGTAATTAAACCTCTTGCTTTTAACATTCAAAATCAATTCTTGTTAATAAACAGGGTATTGATCTCCATTATATTGACTGGATTTGCTGGTTCGTCAAGCGCGTCTGGCGTGCACGCATTATGAAAAGATGTTCATATGGAGAAGTTGTTTCATTTTTCCGTTTGTGCTGTCTGCGCGAGGGCGCTATAATATGTAAATTACATTGCGCGACGTACGTCCGTGTGGCTTCTGCGCATGCTGCCTGCATTATTGCTGCTGTGTGTACGTGTGTGGTGGGTGAGTTTGTGCATGTGGTGGATAACATGTACCCCAATTATTTTTGAATTTCAATCAAAACTTAATGTAGAATTACACTTGAGTTAAATATAACCACAAATTCAGTTTGTAACAATGTATATAATCCTCATGCTTTTTATGTTCTAACGAGTGTTTGTTTTTTATAAAACTATGTATACCCTACTCCAAATAATGGTTTCGTCCGCACTAGCTCATCATTATTCAAGACCTGTTTTCCCGATTAGAGATTTGACAGCATTTTTGATTCGGGTACTGTGGATAATTTTCTGAAAATCAGACAATCTAACAATGGAATGATTCTACCATAACTAAAAAAAATTCTGTGACTGTTCTTGGGACGATGTCAACGAATAGGCTAATATAGATTTCAAACGTGAGGCGGGTTTACCAGTACATTTTCTGCAGTTGGTTAATTTGACGACCTAATTTGGTTTCCAAGTCACAGTTGGTAAAGTTTCAAATAAAAGTTGTATCAAATGAAAATGTAATGTTTTCTGTTTTAAATGGTGGTCCTGCAGAAAATGTTTACAATTTTTTTACGAGGTTTCTACAAAATCCGCTATTGTTTAATCATTGCAGCGGAGATCTCGACTATAGAGGGCGCTCACATAGAGACAAAACTTCTCCATATGTGAGGGCATTAAACACTTATGTCATCAGGGTTGGGGTAGGGTCTCCGTGAGGAGGCGGCGCACATTGTAGGCCATACCATTAATGTGACCGAAGAGTGCACATACATACTAATGCGCGAACGTAAACACGGGCTACTGCTAAAAATCTCCCGGTGAACATCACAGATGTTATGTTGTGGGAGGGAATTTAAATTTAATATTATAGCCTAATTGTACCAAACGGACGCAGAAAAAATGGACAAAAGAAAGGATATTCTCAATAGACATGCTTTATTGTTTACACTAAAAACGCTTGAAAACTCACATGTCTACCTGCAAAAGCCATGATAGAGACTTATGTATAATGCGCTATAAGAGCTGTTTATTGTTGAGTATTGTTATTTTGTTTTATTGTAGGCTTCTAGATTGGAGATCTACATTCGTGTTTATTTTCTTACAGCCATTTCTGAGTCATATAATCCAGTTATCACAAGTTGCCCTGGTAATATAATGCAAGCAGCTACAAATGGGACAAGCGATACTGTTCAGTGGGCTGCACCAGCTGCCTATGATGATTCTGGATTTGTTCGTCTTGTCATGCAGACCACTCTTGGTAGTTCCTTCCTGTTGGTACGACGCCAGTTGAGTTCCGATTTGAAGATGCTGCAGGAAAATAAGCTCGATGTGTCTTCAATGTTGTCATCTCACCAGGTTAGTCATTTCTTATATTTGGGTATTTCTGAGTGAATGAAACAATGCAGATGTTATAGAATTGATTGTTTCCATTACAACAGCCACCATTATTGGCGTATTCCGTCACTTCAATGTAGTCATTTCAGGTAAGAACCACAAATGCTTCTCGCTCGCTTGATCAGTATGTCACTCACCGCGTGTATGCCGAGACGATTATGTAAATTAATAATAGACGAGAGTAATAATTTTTGGTGTATTAATTTCAGACTCTCTCAGAATTTGGATTTCCTTTCCAGCCGCTCGTATGGAATATAAGGCTGGATAAATGTATCCCCATCTTAATTAAAAATTTTGTGTCTTGGTGGATTTTAATTTTAATTAAATTAAAAAAACAAATTGTTTCAAATTTTGCGCGACGCGAGGTAGCGCTATTCGTGACGTACACCTGGGCAAGGAGCCTTACGCTAGGCAGCATGAGTGAGCAAACATCGTTTGCTAGCATGCCTTTTTAACCTATAGTATTGTTGGACATCATTTTGCCACTAGGTAATAAAACAGTCATGAACTGCTGCAGCTAGCAACATGTACATGTACGACTTTGGCACCGGTGCCTGTACCACCATGCTGCCCGGAACATGCTGGCGGTACCGTGAAACGCAGCGCATGCCTAAATTGAACCGGAACCTACCAACGGAAAACCGCAGAGGTTATTCGTGAAATAAAACAATAATTGAGTTCGTCACGGTATTTAGAACAAAAAATAATAATAAATAAATTAAAAAAACAAAGACTGTTGACATTTAAACTTCGTGAAACTTCAATAGTAAAATGACATAGTGCCAGGTAAACACGGGCTAGTGCTAAAATCCCAGGTGTACAACCGCAGAGTTGTTGTAAAATAAAACAATAATTGACGGTGCGTTACGGTATTTAGAACAAATAATAAATAATAAATAAATAAAAAACAAGACTGCTGACGTTGAAACTCTCGTGAAGCATGACACAGGTGCCAGGTAAACACGGGCTAATTAAATCTCCCAGGTGTACCCAGAGGCTATTGTGAAATAAAACAATAATTGAGTACGTTGCGTGTTTTAGAACAAAAATTAAAATAAATAAATAAAAGCACAAAGACCAGTTGACATTTGAAACTTAGTAAAACTTCAACAGTAAAGCATGACACAGAGTGCCAGGTAAACAGGCTAGTGCTAAAATCTCCCAGGTGCCCGTCACAGATTTTTGTGTTTAATATGGAGATTGGGAGGGCGTGGCGCCCCTAGATTTAGAATTTCATTTTTTAATTGTACAAATCGACGCAGTAAAAAAAAATGGACAAAAGTACATTTCTCCAACAGACATACTTTGTTTACACACTGTTAAAACGGTCTGTCTTCATAGACTTTTTGAAGGTGTTTCTTAAACATAATTACTTTCTTTTATAAATATCACAATTACATCAAAGGTAATTATAATGAATCCCAAAACAAGAAACGTTTCAAAATCACTCAAACGATGTTTGAGTGATTTGTTAATAATAAGTTTTCCAAACTAAAAACACTTTATTCTTTTCTGTGTCCGAAAACGTCTGCTAGGCCTATTCTATAAATCATGTTCAATTATCATAAAATCACAATCACGAACGGTCTATTTATTAATTTAGGTAAGTTTCCTCATCCGGCTTGAAGGACCAATATCAGTTTTCACACGTTTAATTTTCGTCCAAAGGTGTTTGGCACCAGCTAGTTTTGTGGTGACTGCTTCATTTCCGCGTTTTGGGTGAATATGTTTTTTTAATTATCGATTTTTTAAAACTGTCCTGCCTCCCATTTCTGAAATGGTTTTGATGAAATCAAGCCTCTCACCTATATTTAAAAAATTTAAACAGTTTACAAACAGCATTTGATTAACACCCTTGCCGTAATGTTTGATTGTAGAATTTTTTTTACTAATCTGAGATTATACATATATGTGTTTTAGTGGGGCACCTTTAATAGGGTATACAAAACATAATAATTATGTGTTACATCAGTTTATTTATTTTGTAAATATCCTGAAATTATGTGAAATTACGGCCACTCGTCTGGGTAAAGCTGACACCGCATGGGTTTTTCGAACTGTTGTTCATACTGCCTGTAGTCATCATCCGGCTGTTGGATGGTGTGTAGATCTTTCTGATGAGGCTTTGGTGTGCGCGATCGTGACCTCAACTGTCCATATCAGCCTTTCTGGCATTGGATAGAGGCGCTTCGGTTTATAATTTTGCCCCATTATAGCTATCCAATATGCGGTGCACATTCACACATTGTACATTTACATAATTACGTAAATAATGTATACTGGTACGCATTGTACATTACTGTACATACATGTACATGTACATACAGTGACTATTCGTCGTCGCGCCTTTGATGCTTCTGCATGCCAAAATAAAGGCAGGGCTCATTAATACTATACTAAATTCAAAACCAGACGTATTCTCACTGTTTACTGGTCGGCCCAACGACCGCTCGCTGTGCGCGATACACATAATTGCACTGTACATGTACAATTAGCCCAAGTTGGACTTTGACCTTCGTACCCGGGTCGTCCCATTGTGTTGGGTAATGGTAGCCCAACAGAACATACCTCTGAGTTCGTTGACAGCTACCTCAACCCTCTGGTCTCTCATATCCCTTCATTCATACAGGACACTAGGGTCTTCCTCCGTAAACTAGAGGGTATTAAACATCTCAGATCCAATAACCAAACCAAACCTTCTGTGAGACACCTCACAGATATTATCCAACATATACTGACCAAAAACAGTTGGCACCATCATACGCTAATCTCTTTATGTCTGACCTTATAGACAGATTGCTATCTTATGCCCCCACCGTCCTCTAGTATGGTGGAGATTTATTGACGATATCTTCTCCATCCAGTGTGGAGGCCAAGATAGCCTATATGAATTCATCAACTACATTAATTCATTCCATGCCACCATCAAGTTCTACTCTCCCAACTACTCTCCCAATAGCGTGAACTTCCTAGACGTCACCATCAACAAATCCCAGGCCCACAGGGCGTCTCGACTGATGTCTATTGTAAACCCACTGACACTCATCAATACCTCCTTTCTGACAGCTGCCACCCCAAGCACTGCAAAGAGGCCATTGCCTACAGTCAAGCCCTCCGTATAAGACGTATCTGTTCCACTGATACCTTATACAGAAAACGGTCGTCTGAACTGAGGCAACACCTTGTATCCCGAGGTCATAGTAAACACAGGGTCCAACTAGCTAACAGGGCCCCCTGTACCCCCGTAGCACCCTCTTGGCTACCCGGGGTAACAAGCAGACCCTTCCCAACAGAGTTCCCCTGGTCACGACTTATCACCCCAGATTACCCAGACTTTCATCTATCGTAAATGACAACATAACTATTTTACACTCCTCCGATAGGTTACGCTCAGCCATCCCTAAGACCCCTTTGATTGCTTTCCGTCGCCCCCGTAACCTAGGTGATATACTGGTTCAGGCTAGGCTCCTAGCACTAACAGTGGCCTTAACGTCACTGATCATGAATCACCACAGGGGTGCTCTAATTGTAACCGCTCGAGATGCAAAACCTGTTTGTATCTCAAACCTGCTCGTATCTCAAACCTGCTCAGAAGGTGAAAAGCCACAGTACTGGTCTCACCCACACAATCAGAACTAAATCCCAGTGTGACACACCCAATGTTATATAATGTAATCTCATGTAAAAGATGTATACAATATGTAGGGGAGACAAAGACCAAATTGTGTCTCCGCTTTGCCAACCATGTTTCCTCTGTGAAAACTTAAAAAAACTACCCTGTGGCAATTCATTTTAACAACCCTGATCATGGCATTAATGATGTTGAACTCATTGTAATTGAAGCCTGCACTAGCAATGATACACATCGCAAACTTAGGGAGTCACACTGGATATATCAACTGAAAACACTTCAACCATATGGCCTCAACATCAACACAGGTATCAAATAACCCAGCTACCTTTACCTATATCATTACTATTCACCTATATCACTGCTGGATTTTATCAACTGCCTTGATATATATTTTTACCTTTATGTTATTTTATCTTGTATATTATTACATATTTCCCAACTCCTCAATTTGTATGGTGTAAACCCCCCCCCCTTTTTTTTTTTGTCGTAGCCAGGGATCAAGCCCCGGTCAGATGCAAACAACCCGGGTAACGGCAGTAGCGAGGATCACACAATTAACGGGACACAAGCCTTTTATGTGGTTGTACACAAAGTAGATTTGTATGAGAAACTGATATATATATATATATATATATGTGTGTGACAGACAAATATTTACCCCCCTTTATTTATTTAATTTCATTGCTTTTCCTATAATTCTGATATCCATCCGCCGCTTTCCTTTCGTTACATTTAAATCACCTTTCTTATGCAAATTAGCCAAAATTCTATTGCGCCCTCACATGAGCCAAATTACACAGTTATTCGAAGCAGAGGGACGCAATCTTAATCCTCCTTCTCTCCTTTTATATTCAGGTAAATACAATTTTATTTATTTATACTTATTTCACCGAAGTTAAGCTTTGTACATTACTTTTATATTTACTAAGTTGACTTCATATTAATATCTGTGAGGTTTAGTCTTATAAAAAGGTATTTTAGTTTTAAAATATTTAGTCCAAGTCCGGCCGCAAGATGGCGGCCGATACTTACCTTATGGCGGGAAACGCTAAAAAGGTTCAAATCTTACATTTTGTAACCTGCTTTACTTCAGGAGCATTTATCGTTCATTTATTTATTTATTTATAAATGTATTTAGTAACTTTTGTAAACACTATTTTAAAGAAATAGACACACACAGTTATTCCGAAGCAGAGGAGACGCAATCTTAATCGCTCCTTCTCTCCTTTTATATTCAGTTAATAAAGAATTGATCACCAAAGCCTTTTCCTCGTCCGTCCTTAAGTGTCACACATATATATATATATATATATATATATATATATATATATATATATATATATATATATATATATATATATATATATATACTGTAGTAAAACTAGTGAATGCTGGTAGTTGTAACTCCGAGTTTCACGCGTTATGCGATCATCAGACAACTGATAGTCACCAAGTGATTACTCCTATATATATATAGGCCTACACGCGCACGTACAGGTTATATATATATATATATATATATATATATATATATATATATATATATATATATCGGTTCAGTTCAATTCTTCGGTTCCTCCACATTTCCAATAACCAAATTCCTCGTAGAGCCTTGGCTAAACGAGACAAAGTTCGGCCCTTGATAGAAGTCCTTGTCCCGAAGTTTCTCAACCTGTATAACCCTGCGCAGAATCTGTATCCAGACGAGAGTATGTTGAAATTCAAGGGACGCTTAAGTTTTGTTCAGTACATGCCGAAAACGGGGTATTAAAGCCTTCTCGAACGAGGTCAAACAGGATACACGTGTTAGGAAGGCTTCATGCAGGAGTAAAGCTGCTGCAGCAGCTGACGACACCAAACTGTTATGATGCAGCCATGTGCATGGTGATAAAGGGTGATTCCAAGTCATCAGACTGCCATCCATCAAACCCGACGAAGTTGCAGGAAAGAAATGGTCATTGATCTGGATTCAATCCAATTATGGACTTTGAGAATAAGGGACGCGTAATATGATTGTGATAATTACTATACTGGCACAGCTCTTTTAGCTATAAACTGTCTAAACTAGGATTCGGATGTTGTGGAACTGTTCGTTACACTACACAGGGAATACCCCAGGCCGCAAACCCCAAAACCCATAAAATGAAGAAAGGAGCTGACCCATTTTATGTCAATCCCATCGTGGAGCCAGGTTTCAGAAATACCCAAGACGTCAGGATCACCTTCCAGCACTATCAGTCGTATTTCATCCAACTTCTTGAAGGATTGGGCATTTAGATGTAAAAATGTCCTTTTGTGTTTTTGATGGCAGAACACTGCTGAGCTTGATATAGTAGAATAATCAGCAGTGTTATCAAAAGGTAACTCAGTAGAATTAAGTGAGTTCTCATACTGAGGCAATTCGGCGAACAGACAGCGAGGACAAATCCATGTTACTAACTGGTGGCTTAAAATTAAAATATATTGTGAACGAGACAGTCTTCCTGGCGTGACAATTGTTAGCACACGAGATACACTGGACAGAGCGATGATTCTTTGCCACTGGATGTTCACAACAAGCACGTGGATTTTGAGTAGGTCCTGGGTTTAGTTGAACATCGTTACTTAGATAACAGGATGGTAATTGCATATACTGTTGGTATTATAGGGAACCGAATGTTTGTAGAAGCGACGTCTTAATTTAGACAAATTAATAAAATGTCGTTCATACTTGGCCAGGAGCCACAAGTTACTTTAAAGCTGTCGTACAATGTGCATTTAGTAACCAAGATGGCCTCTGATGTGTGTTTGCACTATCGATAGAACTGGCATGTGTTGTATACATATAGGTAAAACTTGTAGCTTTGCACGGTGAAGAGGATAAGTAAGACTAATTGCGGTGACACCATGTGAATTTCTCAATTGAGTAGTAATTAGTTCTGTAAAGGAACTGGAGGTACAACTCGACGTTTCGATCAGTATGCTCTGATTTGTCCTCATAGGAGAATGCCGGACTCTAGGAAATGCTGCCTGCTAACCCTTTCAGATCCCATGGAAGTCTCTCAAAAAAGAGCCTTTGTTGTGATACGTTTCGATCCCGTGGGCTCTACAAGGTGCCGGAATCAGCATGCCCTTGACGACTACGGCTGCTAATTCACCTACATTAGAAAATGTGAGTGGTTTTCTATGTTTGGCGCCCTCTATGTGTGACAGAATGACATTTAAAAGTTCATGAAAGTGCAAAATGCGCGTCACTCCTGCCTTATGCAGCGTCCACTACCAGGTACGCATGTTTACTACAAGCGTCCACTCGCTTTACACCAACAGTCAGTTTTAGTTGCAATCATGATGGAAACGGACAGCAATGAGTGGCATTATTTAGCTGATTTTGGCCAGAGCAATGACTCCAGAATCAGATGACGAAGTAACGGATGACGATAGCACATTATCTTTAGTAGAACTTCAGCGGAATTCGTTCAACATGTTCAAAGAGGTAGGTAACGTTAGGCCTAGAGGCTAAACCACAGTAAAATAGAATAAAGTAACAGTTAACGTTGATCGTTACTTTTCCAGCCCAATGCAAATTAATGTAATTCCATATTTTCCTAGGCTATAGCGTAAATATTGGATGCATTTTT
>CM055819.1:15478531-15496380 GCA_029582265.1 Zoroaster sp. YZ-2022
AACTGTAAAAAAATTTGCTTTTAAGTGCGATTTTTACGCGGCGACTTTTTTTACATAGCAGTGACTTGTTCGCCGAGTGTTTTGGGATTCCCCCGTGTACAGGTTACCGCGCGTATGCGTTTAACTCGATCTACATTTCCGCATTTGTGTTCGTGAACGACCGCGTGCATGGCAGCACGATGAATCCATCTCCAGTTCCCCAACTAACGCGCGTTATAAATATTGTGGGGTGAGCATAAGCCAATTATGATGGCATTTTATAAGGGTCATAGGATATTGTCTCTCTGGTCGGGAACCAATGGATTCAAAAAGGTGTAATCTCATGCTTGCTGCCATGCAGTCGAGTACAAATGCGAAGTAGCCACTATTATCAGCGCATGCGCGTGAGTAACCTCGTACGGCCAAATCCATAAACACCTCAACCCGAAATCGCCGCGTAAAAAGTCGCCGCCCCTAAAAGTCGCCACGTCAAAAAAGTCGCCGACTGAAAAAAAAGGCGCTGCCAAAAAGGCGCCGCCATGTAGGTGTCCATTATAGAGACACCATACGTATATGCCTTTCACTTTCTTATTCGTCACTATGTGAAAAACAAGTGCCGCACTGGCGTTTACGCTCGCACACCCATGTGTTTGTACATGTTTCAGTATGTGTACATAATCTATATAGACCAATATTACCAATAAGTAATAATAATAATAATAATAACTAGAGATTCAAGAGTTTGTCTCTCGGACACAAAACTCTAGGTGTTCAGGGAGGATGTATGCAGCGTCAAATTGGGGTCAACTTTGTTTAAATATTTTGTGACAATTAACAGATCTGTACAATGGTGCAATTTTTTTAAATTTACACTCTTGTGGTTGGTGAGATATGATTTTTTAAATATTAAACTTTGACCTTTCCGGTTTGGACAGGACGCCATAAGGTCAAATTGGGGTCCACCTTTTGCATAAATATTTTTGGACAAATTAATAGTCTGTACAATGGTGGAGGAATTGTGAATTTACCTCTTGAGGTTGTTGATATATTATTGTTTTAAAATATTAAACTTTGACTTCCGGTTTGGACAGGAAGTAAGGTCAAATTGGGGTCACCTTTTTACAGCGATATGCTCCACAAACGCGTTATAAGTTTATAAATATATGTGATGATCAGCGCCACCAAGTGACCACTAAAAGTTTTGAAATTCAACAAACTCAAATAAAATAATTATTAAAAGGCACACAAATCAGTAAAGCAGGTGCCCAGGTGGACATCTCTCGGTGAAACCCCCTCTTACATTCCATGTCCACTATTAAGCAATCCGATTAGCGTAACGGGAAACTTCACGCTAAACTTGGCATTGATAGGATAAGACGAATTAATTGCTTACGCACCGATTGTGTAAAGACCACTAAAGTTGTATAGCGCCTCCTCCTCCTCCTCCTCCTCCTACCCACCTCCTCCTCCTCCTCCTTTTCCTCGTCCTCCTCCTCGTCCTCCTCCTCCTCCTCCTCGTCCTCCTCCTCCTCGTCCTCCTCCTCCTGCTCCTCCTGCTCCTCCTCCTCCTCCTCGTCCTCCCTCTCCCTCTTCTCCTCCCTCTCCTCTTCTCCTCCCTCTCCTCCTCCTCCTCATCCTCCTCCTCCTCCCCAATAACTGTCCGGTAACAAACACATACTTGCAAACTTCACATGAACTTGAAACTTGGCATGTACTTAGAACTTAACAAGTAGATGACACTCGAGTTGTGAGTGACCCCGATTTGACCTTACTTCCTGTCCAAACCGGAAGTCAAAGTTTAATATTTAAAAAAAATCATATCTCAACAACCACAACAGGTAAATGGACATTTTTTGCACTATTGTATAGATTGTTAATTGTCGAAAAATATTTACAAAAACATGACCCAATTTGACCTTACTTCCTGTCCAAGCCGTAAGTCAAAGTTTAACATTAAAAAAAATCATATCTCAACAACCACAAGAGGTAAATTCACAATTTTGTACCATTGTACAGATCGTTAATTGTCAAAAATATTTACAAAAGGTGACCTAATTGTGACCTTGCTTCCTGTCAAACCGAGTCAAAGTTTAATATTTAAAAAAAAATATCTCAACAACCACAGAGGTAAATTCACAATTTTTGTAGCATTATACAGATTGTTAATTGTCGAAAATATTTACAAAGGTGACCCCACTTGACCTTACTTCCTGTCCAAACCGGAAGTCAAAGTTTAATATTTAAAAATCATATCTCAACAACCACAAGAGGTAAATTCACAATTTTGTACCATTATACAGATTGTTAATTGTCGAAAATATTTACACAAAGGTGACCCCAATTTGACCTTACTTCCTGTCCAAACCGGAAGTCAAAGTTTAATATTTTCAAAATCATATCTCAACAACCACAAGAGGTAAATTCACAAATGTACCATTGTACAGATCGTTAATTGTCAAAAAATATTTACAAAAAGATGACCCCAATTTGACCTTACTTCCTATCCAAACTAGAAGTCAGAGTTTAATATTAAAAAATAATAATCCAAAGTTTCTTTAAGAAACATTCTGACGTCATCATCACTGGCCTGACAAAACTCGAACACCTATGTGTTTGTAAAATCACAAACACTGCCGTCTAGTTATTATTATTATTATTGTTGTCGTCGTCGTCGTCGTCGTCGTCGTCGTCGTCGTCGTCGTCGTCGTCGTCGTCGTCGTCGTCGTCGTCGTCGTCGTCGTCGTCGTCGTCGTCGTCGTCGTCGTCGTCGTCGTCGTCGTCGTCGTCGTCGTCGTCGTCGGTTATACTTGGGGAAAAGGTGGCGTAAAGCTGTGTGTCGTCCGCGTAAAAGTGGGGAAGTAAGCTATGGTGTCGGGCAATGCCAAGGGAGATATGTACAAGGTAAAAAGCATAGTTTGATTAAATCCATCGTTTTGGGCAAAGGATTACTAGAGGTATCATGCTAGCTATAAGGTGTTACTTGGTAAACAGTGAAAAGGATGTGGAATCTGGGCTCTGAGCTTGGGTGAGAGAAATCCGCCATGTGTTTAATCGTAATTTGCGAGGACAACCCTATTTATTACGTTGTGTCGGTTATAGCATGACTATAATGGCATTCAGATTTTCGAATTTATTCTATGGATTAGCTACGAACGAAGTGAAATTAATTATTGGTAATATTTCTTAGATAAGTTTGCCATAGCTAAAATAATTTATTAAACACCCCAAATTGCCACTCATGACCCTTTGAGCGCGCGTTGAGATGTCAAATGTATTACTATTATTATTAGCCTAATTAGTTTTACAATGTAAAAACGTTGGGCAACATGGGGTTGGGTAAGGTTATTTCTCCCAGAATTGGTCAGTATTTACCACAACTGTTCACATATTTTGGCAAAAAAATATCCAACATTGGGCAATGGTAAACCAACTGTGTTACCTGTTGATATGTTGACCAGTGTTGGGCAACATATCAACCGTGTTTGCCCAACATTGTGCAACTGAGAAAGGCCTAATATGGCGGAAAAACCTGTACCGACATACTTTTAAGTCGGTCAACTGTGTCTTGCCTTTCGGCCATACTTGCTTTTCGGTACGTATAATATTTTTCTTATACTGAATTTATTAGGTGTTCGAGCGCGAAGCGCGAACACCTATTGTTTTTGTACTGTTTTTTTTTTTTTTTTTTTTTTACTTCTTTTTCTCAAAGGCATCCTTGCTAAGCATATACAGCCTTCAAACTTAACACATAAACAGAACATATCAAGCAGATGAAACCGTTTGCTGTAACGTCATGATTACGTCATCAGGTGTTGAATTCCGCTAAATCAAAATTTATTTAAAACGTTTCAATTACGTTGCATGAAAGAATCAAAGATCGTGTAGCACCGCAAGGCGCAATATCAGGCGCTTCACGATCTTTGGTTACAATGGAGGTTATATGTACAATCGATATCGACGCTGTTTGCGTGTGTGGTGCACATGGCTCAGACGTAATTTTTAGACTCGTAATTGGGTTTGACCCAATACTTGGATTCCGTGAAAGAATGGATAGCCAACACAGTCGTAAAGGGTAGGTATCTTGAAGTTAGTTTTTAAGAGGATTTCCTGTATTTATCTTCGTGTTTTTATACAAGAAAAGCCATTTTTTAAGCGTTGGGTGGCTGGCCATTCGTCGTTGCATTGTGCCTGTTTAACTAACGAGTAACGTTAGTTACGTGAACATACTTTGGACAGTAAACAACTCGCCCCTTTTCTAACAAAATATGAACAGATGTCACCAAAATGTATTTAGAATATAAATATGGATAAGAAAATTCAGTTGTTAAGGTTATGGCAATTTTTCAGTCGAAACTTTATGCCATATTTTGTAATTTTTGTTTTCTCCAAACATCTTCAGTTTGTGCACAAATTAAATAAGTAGCCTAGTGTAGTAGTGATTGTTTACTGCACTTTTCCAAGTTAATTTGTTACCCTTCTCAGATACAAATCAACTTACATAGACAATTATTTCACAGGAAAAATGCACAATATTCATGACACAATACATGTACTTGTAGGTCCTGCTCCCTGAGGCCTCTCTCAGACATCTCTCACAATCACATGAAACTATATGAGTATATGAGACTCAGCAATTTCCTTAAATACCTTTCTTTTGATGTGAGTTTCGTGCGAGAACATTTCTTTTAATTTATTACACATTGTCAAGAATAATTGTGTGCAATTTTGAAAACAAACCAATGCCCTTTTCAATTTCAATGGTCAGCTACTCAAAGTATACACTATTTTCCCCATTCACATAAATTAGAACTTATCTGAATTTTCAAATACTTTATTCTTGGTCCATGTACTTATAAAACCTTCCTATTATTTTTTACAGCATGTTCACTGTGACATATTATTTTCACATAAATTAGAACTTCTCTGAAATTTCTCTGCAATGATAGACCAAAGAATTTTAAAAAAAAGAATTAAAAAACAAAAACAAATGTGTTGGTTCATCACCAGTGGCCCCAGTACATGCCATCACCAAGAACTTGGGGGGGGGGGGGGAGGGGGGCAGACATTTTATTATAAAATTACCGATTCCAACCCCTGAATGTCACCCATTCTGAACTGTCACTAAATCGTACATACAGAGCGTACATTTATTATAAATGCAGATTGATTCTGTTTTCTTATCAACAAAGGATCATGGTTGGGTTCATTTACACTGAAGTCATTTCACTTGTTACATGTGTAAGACCATGTACACTCATTTCTAGTTTGTTTACAAGTAGGTTAAACAGGTCAACAAAGTGGTTTCAATTGTGGGGGAGGGAAGTGTGTAACCACAAAAGTCAAGTTATGAAACCCAACAGACAGTTAAAATAAATATGTATTTCATTGCTTTATTAGCAATTTACAAGCATCCATGCAACTCTTTGATTATTTCAATGTCTAACAATTTATGTACAAAATGGCATCTGATCTTTACAGACATTTTGCCAATCATGTGTACAACCTTGAAAAGTTAAAAATCAATGTATAATTTCTTTTCAAATTTTATTTAAAAAAAATTAATTATTTGCAGTATAGGTGAAAACAAAGACAGTTTATAAGCATGTCACAAAAAGGAGATGCTTGATTACAGTGTCGCTATCATTGTCAATTTATCATTATATTTTTGTTATAAACTTAACCTGAAAGTGAAGTATATTATAAATAAAGATTAAATTAATTTTTGTACAAGACTTAATACCAAGAGATAAATATCAATGTTGGCTTCATTTAAATCTAAAATTGAAATGTTTTTCCATAAACAAAGTGAAAAGGGAAACCAATTATCAGATTTGATCCAGTGGATATATATTCTGTTTTCTTCTCAACAAAGGATCATGGTTGGGTTCATTTACACTGAAGTCATTTCACTTGTTACATGTGTAAGACCATGTACACTCATTTCTAGATTGTTTACAAGTAGGTTAAACAGGTCAACAAAGTGGTTTCAATTGTGGGGGAGGGAAGTGTGTAACCACAAAAGTCAAGTCATGAAACCCAACAGACAGTTAAAATAAATATGTATTTCATTGCTTTATTAGCAATTTACAAGCACCCATACAACTCTTTGATTATTTCAATGTCTAACAATTTATGTACAAAATGGCATCTGATCTTTAGGTTGTAATTATGTAGTATGGATGCAGCTTCAGACATTTTGCCAATCATGTGTACAACCTTGAAAATGTAAAAATCAATGTAGAATTTGTTTTCAAATTGTATAAATTATTTTTTAATTATTTGCGGTATAGGTGAAAACAAAGACACTTTATAAGCATGTCACAAAAAGGAGATGCTTGATTACAGTGTCGCTATCATTGTCAATTTATCATTATATTTTTGTTATAAACTTAACCTGAAAGTGAAGTATATTATAAATAAAGATTAAATTTATTTTTATACAAGACTTAATACCAAGAGATAAATACCAATGTTGGCTTCATTTAAATCTAAAGTTGAAAGGTTTTTCCATAAACAAAGTGAAAAGGGCAACCAATTATCAGATTTGATCCAGTGGATATATATTCTGTTTTCTTGTCAACAAAGGATCATGGTTGGGTTCATTTACACTGAAGTCATTTCACTTGTTACATGTGTAAGACCATGTACACTCATTTCTAGATTGGTTACAAGTAGGTTAAACAGGTCAACAAAGTGGTTTCAATTGATTGTGGGGGAGGGAAGTGTGTAACCACAAAAGTCAAGTCATGAAACCCAACAGACAGTTAAAATAAATATGTATTTCATTGCTTTATTAGCAATTTACAAGCACCCATACAACTCTTTGATTATTTCAATGTCTAACAATTTATGTACAAAATGGCATCTGATCTTTAGATTGTAATTCTGTAGTATGGATGCAGCTACAGACAGTTTGCCAATCATTTGTACAACCTTGAAAATGTAAAAATCAATATAGAATTTGTTTTCAAATTTTATACATTATTTTTTAATTATTTGCAGTATAGGTGAAAACAAAGACAGTTTATAAGCATGTCACAATAAGGAGATGCTTGATTACAGTGTCACTATCATTGTCAATTTATCATTATATTTTTGTTATAAACTTAACCTGAAAGTGAAGTATATTATAAATAAAAGATTAAATTTATTTTTGTACAAGACTTAATACCAAGAGATAAATACCAATGTTGGCTTCATTTAAATCTAAAATTGAAAGGGTGAAAAGGGCAACCAATTATCAGATTTGATCCAGTGGATATAATTACATTTAATTTTGTTTGAATTGGGAATTATTTACTTTTTGACAAAAACTCTTCTGCGGGGGGCAGTGGAAGATGGAAAGCACGGATGCAAGCTTTCTTCCAACTTTATCATCTAGTAGTTATAAGCTTGTTTTCTAATGAAAGGCTAATTAGCTGAAGGAAAGGAAAGGGGAAATATTTATATGGTCTTCCATGCTTCATTGTCTTCAGTAACCCCCAACTCCCCCAAACAATTTAACCCACACTTCCTGCTCTTTGAATTTGCAGCCAAGTTTAATCCAGTTACTATACATGTAGTCCCCTTCTATCCTAAATCAACTTTGTGACTTTATGCCCACAATAACGCTGAATAGGTTGATCTGGCTACCTACAACCCTGGCAAACTATTTTCATATGAGTGATTTTTAATGTTGATTTTTCATCTAGCATGGTTTTTGAAAAGCATGTGTTGGGCTAGTGTCAATATTTAAAATAAAAAACATTGTGTTCCAAGTCACACTTGTTAATTTCTAATGTATTGCTTAAATCTCACAACATTTCCAAGTTCAACAGCCAATATCTCAAGAACTAAATGACCTATTAGAAAACAAAAAACACAATTGAATTCCTTACATTAATAGCTTGTAATTCTTGTGAAATGAGTTACCATAAATGCTTGCCAATGGTCCAATTAGTGGCACACGAAGTAACGATTTTTTACAAATTGTAAAAGGTCATATCTCATAGCTTCAATTTGATGTATAAGTTGACAAATTTGTAATTTTTTCATAATCATGAGGAGGTCATAATTCATAAGTTCAAATTCAACACATTCTAACGCAAAATTGATATGTCTTTTGAATATGAAATTGATATTGTTATTATAAAAGATGATAAACCCTTGCACAGTATGATATTGATGATAATTTGATTGAACCGGAAGTTGACTCGAACACCGTGTGTTTGTTCTAACAAACACTTAAGCTCTAGTTTTTTTAAACTTCTTTTTTCTCAGTGGCGACTGTCCGGCAACAAATGCATCCTTGCTAAGCATTTACAGCCTTCAAACTTAAGACATGAACAGAACATAACAAACTGACGAAACCGTTTTCTATGACGTCATGATTATGTCATCAGGTGTCGAATTACGCTAAAAAGTAAAATATTTAAAACGTTTCAATTACGTTGCATGAAAGAATCAAAGATCGTATAGCGCCGTAAGACGCAATATGAGGCGCAACACGATATTTGGTTACAATGGAGCGACATGTACAATCGATATCGACGCTGTTTGCGTCTGTGGTGCCCATGGTCCCCAGACGTCATTTTTTAGACTGTAAAAATGGTCATAAACGGTAGGTATCTTGAAGTTACTTTTTAAGAGGATTTGCTGTATTTATCTTCGTGTTTTTATACAAGAAAAGCTATTTTTTAAGCGTCAGTTGGCTGGCCATTCGTCGTTGCATTGTGCCTGTTTAACTAACGTTAGTTACGTGAACATATTTTGGACAGTAAACAACTCGCCACTTTTGAACAGATGTCACCAAAATGTATTTAGAATATAAATAAGGATAGGAAAATTCAGTTGTTAAGGTTATGGCAATTTTTCAGTAAAAATGTTATGCCATATTTTGTAATTTTTGTTTTCTCCAAAAATCTTCAGTTTGTTTGTGCACAAATTAAATAAGTAGCCTAGTGTAGTAGTGATTGTTTACTGCACTTTTCTTTAATTTTTTACCCATCTCAGATACAAACCAACTTACATAGACAATTATTTCACCGGAAAAATGCACAATTTTCATGACACAATACATGTACTTGTAGGAACAGCTCCCTGAGGCCTCTCTCACTCTCAGACATCTCTCACAATCACATGAAACTATATGAGTATATGAGGCTCGGCAATTTCCTTAAATACCTTTCTCTTTTGATGTGAGTTTCGTGCGAGAACATTTCTTTAAAGTTTAATTTATTACACATTGTCAAGAATAATTGTGTGCAATTTTGAAAACAAACCAATGCCCTTTTCAATTTCAGTGGTCCAGCTACTCCAAAATTATACACTATTTTCCCCATTCACATCAATTAGAACTTCTCTGAATTTTCAAATACTTTATTCTTGGTCCATGTACTTATAAAACCTTCCTATTATTTTTTACAGCATGTTCACTGTGACATATTATTTTCCTCATTCACATAAATTAGAACTTCTCTAAAATCTCAAATACTTTATTTCATGTACTTATAAAACTTAACTATTATTTTATACAGCGTGTTGACTCCGATGTATCATGGCTCAGACTGCGTTCCAGCCTACAGTACCCCGACATGGCATTGACACCACATCCAAATGCACTATCGTAACTGTTCAAGTCATCAACAATCTTCAGTTTCTAGGCTACACGATGGTATGGTTTAACGTCTTATGTTAATTAACAGATCGTTTGAAAAGGGGTCTTCATACCAATGATGAACATTTCATTTAGTTTTAATGGTTGTTAATTACAAAAAATTTAGGTTTAGTATAATTTGTTATTATTTTTTGTTATAGCAGTACTGGCATTTCAGTCCAAGAGAAGGGGTGTATCTGATAACCACCTTTCCAATCCATGTCAATTACACATTTATTTAAATCTAAGCCCTTACTCCTTTTTTCAATCTTAAATCTTTTTTAGAAAGGACAGAAACATCTTGCAACTTCAGATATGCAGAATTGATGCTGGGTGTGATTTTCGACATAATGAAGCACCAGTCGTCAGTCAATGGAATTGGTAATTTGGGCCCCTTATACTTTTATTGCTTGTTTGCCCCTCCCCTTCCCTAGTTCTTGGATTCTATAGTGCTGCAATGATAGACTAAAGAATTTAAAAAAAAATGTGTTGGTTCATCACCAGTGGCAGTACATGCCATCACCAATAATTTGGGGGGAGGGGGCAGACATTTTATTCCAAAATTACCGATTCTAATGACAACCCCTGAATGTCACCCATTCTAAACTGTCACTAAATCGTACATACAGAGCGTACATTTATTATAAATGCAGATTGATTCTGTTTTCTTGTCAACAAAAGATCATGGTTGGGTTCATTTACATTGGATTAGCTTTGTTTGTATTCTTTGTTCTTTTTCGTAAGAAAGTGAGACAGGGTCTTATAAAGTTGATATGTTGCTCATATGGTACGTTCAATGAAAATCTTAGTATTTAGTTTAAATTTCAATAGAACACGTAGACGTAGGCCTACTTCAGGTACATCGGACACCAACGCAGGTAGAACCGGTAATCCTCAAAATACACAATCTACAGGGCTTTAATTGGAACATTTGCACAACTTTCTTTTTGAAAACAAAAATGTCTTCAGGAAAAGGGAAAAAAAGTATCACAAATTTGTTCGGCTGATGTATTTCCACATATGACACAGTAGTTTAAAGTAATTTTTGAAAACGTGTAGCATCAGAGCTAAATCCAGGACGTACATCATTAATAACGTTACCAAAATTGTTACTACGATTGTGCACACCTACTATTGTCATTCAGTGTTAACATTCAACGGCCAATCTGGGAAATATTCAGTTCAATACGTCACCTAAGTTATGAGAAACTTCAAAAGAATCAAAATATAATAAGGGATGTTTAAATATTCATGTGACGATAACTAAGCTAATTAATTAGAATCTTAAACTAAACACATTTAATGATAAGTTCATATCCTAAGCTTTGATATGATATAGGAGCTGACTCTTTCATATTTTGCCAAGTATAACTTTTGGAGTAAACAAAAGTCGTGTACAAATGTATGGTGTTTTGGCGGAATAAAAAGAATAATAATAATAACTAGACATTAGGTGTTTGTCCTATGGACGAACACAAAGCTGTTCCGTTGTTGTTGAACTATAATTGTTATGACGCGACCCTCAACCTAAGTTGTAGGCCTAACCCTGATCTTGACATTGACCATTGGGTTCAGACCTTAAAGATGCATTGCCCAATTTTAGGTCGATTTGACGGTCAAAAATTTAGTTAAATGTTAAATTGATATTTTTACGGATTAGGAAAAGTTATTAGCTTTCATTTGATACCTTGAACGAAAAAATCCGTCGAGGATTAGTGAGAATAAATTAAAAACGAAAATTAATAAAAGGATGGGGCAGCCTTTTAATCCTGAGACTTTCGACGTACAAAATTTGCATGTTGCAGCAGTCCAGTTATAAATATTCATTAGATATATACACGCTACACACAGTGCGTATCATATACGTTTTGTAATGGCCTGGAATTAACTCTTACTAAAAGCTGATTTGTTTGGGGGGTGGGTATAGCAAAAGTTTTTTAAGTTTGTAATACTGCTGTATATATAGACTGTGTTAAAAAGTATTTTTTTTATGAAGGGGTATTGAAAACTTACTTGCATATTGCTTTTGGTATTTATGTGTACACACACACACTGCTGTTTAAAGATGTGTGCAAAGCATGGTGATGGCGGATGGGGGATGCCTATTGAAAACTTACTTGCATATTGTTTGTTTGTATAAGCATAGTATAAGTGTGTACATATGGACACTATTGTATAAACACTACAGTGGCATAAGTATGGGGGCACGGGGGTCGGGGGCACGTGCCTCCCCCTCCCCACCTCCCAGCTGAGGTCTGTGCCCGGCTGGGTGTCCCCCATTCAGAATGTTGAAAAAATAGGTCCCCATTTCACATTGCAGGATACAAAATGTTCAAGTAATGACATCCCCCCCCCCCTGGAAAAGTGGTGTACCCCCAATCTCCCTTGCAAATTGGAGTCTAGTTACGCCACTGAAAGACTATAATTATAAAGCATTGTTTGTTGTCAGAGATGGTGGAGGTATTGGAGTGTCATGGCCGAGCAGTCTAGTGTACCGGACTCAAGTTCTGGTGTTGTCACAGTATGGGTTCGTTCCCGGTCATGGTACTTATTTGTGCAATGTGCCATATGATTAAAACATTAAAACATAAAATATTATTTGGTGTCCTGATTCATAATTATTTGTTCACTATTTGAGGCCAACAAGTTAATCACAGTTCAGTCTGCAGCTTCCGTGTACAAACGAATACTTAAATTAAAAAAATATCTATATTTACCGCATTGACATCTTTTGGGGGATTTGGTACATTATAAACTATCAATATTAATATTAATAATTATAGTTTAGGTACAAACTAATGGGGCTAGAAAATTATTCATTCAAGAAACCGTTTGGAAACATTAACATCCGTAGAATACAAAACTCAAAATCTTGACAGTTAATGATTGTCACAAGAGGGCGGCGTACAACTTAAACGGTGATGTCTTTCAGAGAATAATCCTTAACGTACGTAGGAATATATTGGTCAAGAACATGCATTATGTAAAGGGCCTGTACGACAACTAATTGGCCCTGAAGCCGGTTAGCAATCCAATAACTACACACCGTGATTCAGCAAGCCTAAAAAATTACGTCTGGGCACCACACGAAAACAGATTGATCCATTGCAACAATCCACTGCAATGAGGTTTCAAAAATATTTTATTCTTGTAAATAAAATATACACTTGTTACAGAAATTATAAATTTTAAAAGAAGGAGAAAATTTCTCCCTTGACTTAATTTAAGCTAATTAAAAAACAAATTTGTCTAATTTAAAGAAGAAGAAAAATTCCTTCTTTAGCTTATGTAAGCTAATTTATATATGTTAGCTAATAATAAAAAACAAAACGGGGTTTGAGAGATCAGGCTCTGTAGCCAATGGGGACACTAAATTATAACATTGTAGGTTATTTAAAACCTCCTACTGATAGACCATTTTCAAAAATGCCCATTGGTTTTGTACACACATGGTGATACCATTTGAACAATGTTGGTAGCAAGCTTTACTACCATTCAAATCCATTCAAAAGGTTTTGAATGGTCCATTGATTCACCACTTAGAAGTATTCAAACAAGGTTTTATATTAGCTGTACTACCATTTGGAAAGATCCAAACAAGGTTTTGTATTAGCTGACCTACCATTCAAAACCATTTGGGGGAATCAATACTGTACACAGTTATTTCACCATTCAAAACCACATAAGCGAATGGTTTCAAATGGTGCATCAACTTGTATGAAAAAGGTACCAAAAGTAGGAGGGTTAAAAGTACAGTCGGTGTGGTCGGCTTGTGATCGTATTTTGCTCTGTTTCTAGCCAACCACACCGACATACGAAATTTTAAATTTACATTTAAAGAAATTATATTAAGTAAGTCAAACATAATAATATATAAATATAAATAAATACAAATAAATATAAATATACATATACATGTTTCCTGCAGATTATAGTTCAATCTCCAAATAAATGAAACCAGGTGAAAAGGAAACAATATACATAAATAAAGTCCAGTTGAAATGAAAATAAAATGTTCAATGTTGCGGTTTTCTTATCTTTTCTTCGATTTTTGCTGCTTAAATCCTTCATCCCGTTGGCTAGCGTGGCCAGCAGGTGATGATGAGGACTTGAAAGTGATCGTTTGCTGCCCACGCTAGCCAACGAGATTGTGGATCCGTTGGGAAGACGTCTCGGAAATGTGGTCAAGTTCATCTTCAAGAACATAATATTGTCCTGACATAGGGTTAGCTTCTGCACAAAGATCACTCCATAGGATTTTGTTGCGTTGAATTTCCGGTTTTTTGCTCACTGGGTGTGGGGTGGGTATGGGGTGGCCAGCGGCGTAGCCAGGACTTTTTCAGTGGGGGGCACGGGGGCATTGCTTTTCAGTGAGGGTGCCCAGCCAGGGTATGGGTTTTTCCTTTTCTTTTCTCTTCTGTTTTGGGGCACTATGAGGATTTTTCTGTGGACGATTTGTACGAAATTACTATTGACATGTGACCTTTTCAAAATGTGACTGATGACGTCATCACCTATCACAGCGCCATCTGGCGGTGGGTTTAGAAAAATAATAGTTTTCTATCTCAAAACCATAGGAAATTTGAATGACTTCTGTGAATAAAGTGATTAGAGGCAACTTATCTTTAAAAAATATGTTTGAGGACGTCTAGCGGCATATAAAAACGTACTAACGTTATTTTTCATGATCATGAGGAAGTTTTATTGTGTCATATATATGACCTTCAGTCACCTGATCTGACATTTACAAAACATTTTGAATATGAAATTGATATTGTTATAATAAAAGATGATACACCTTTGCAAATAAATGTCCTCAGTTTTATCCAACACTAGTAGCAGTAGGAAGCAATTACGTCATTGAATTTCGACATTTATGTCACTAGTGTTAACTTGAACTTGAAGACAGGTCCAGTGGACAAATTTGATAGAGCTGCTATAAGTATATATACAAATTTGCTGAGCATAAGTTGGATACCTGCCAAATTACTACGTTTTGCTTCTAGTAGGTTCTCAACTATATTTTGCTTAGCAGATATGCTAAGCAATATTCTCTGTTTAGCAGCCCTGTGAAATTGGGCCCAGGTTTCAAATTGGCCAACTATCTACATGATTTCAATGCAAAATAACGTTTAAATATTCACAGAAAAAGGGTGTATGTACAAGAACTTTGTTTGAAGGTGGGATGTGATTAGATCTGGGATGTCAGTCAGTTGGGTTACCCTAATAGTTTTCTTCAGATGTGCAATGAAAATAAATACACAGTACATGTAAAAATGCATGTTTATCTCGGAGACCGTAGATACCATTAATTTTCATCTATTTACAGTAAATCTACAACTATGTTATTTCTTCCAGTAACCCCTGCACAAGTCTTCAACTGCCCAACACAAGATGTGCAGGGAGACAGTATTCCAACCATTAGAGCAAATGCCACTGCTGCATGGAATGAGGTTTATGCCTTGTTAGAGATCGACCCAGCTGATAGTATCGAGAACATCTACGGGCAATTGAGTAGTGCTACTCTATTTAGCTATGGCTTTAACACAGTTCGCTACCAATTTTATGATAACCCTCCAGCTGCACCAACCAGAAATGTTGCATATTGCACTTTCTTTGTTACTATTGCATGTAAGTATAATCCTATTTTCGACAATGACGCCAAGGGAAAATGGTCAAACATTGTATACACTGTCGTCAGGTCCAATATACACAACAGCTTTGAAAAATGTACGCATACTGCTCTGCTTACAGTTTAAGAACAAATCACATGTGATGCATGTACGCATTCAGATTCAAACCTTATAGCCCAACTCACGTATCCACCAAACTGGTGCTCAAGGCACCTTCGTTATTACCCTTGCTCATCACACTCAAAAAACATCTCAACTCGACTCCTTGGGAACTACATGTATAATAGCTCAGTTGCAGCAATGTTTGCGCACAGGGCTAATCAAACACAACAACCACCTCTTTACAGGTTCCTCTTGGGTGGAGTTAAGCACTTATTATAAAGTGTCTTGCTGAAGGACACAAGCAGCATGGTTGCATTCAGGGGACAGGGGCCTGCTTAAATATTTAACTTGAAAACATTATGAAAACAATTCTGTATCCATGTTGACATCACTAACTACCTTTTAATTTAAATGTTGTTGGTGTTTCGATATCTATATGCTAATATCAATTTGCATATCCATGATAAATCAGTGATGTCACAGTGGATCATCAGACGCAACATCATCGTTGATTTGTGCGTAAAGTTGACAATTAAGACAATTTGTTGTGTTGTCTTGTTAAGTTCTTCAGTATCATGGGCTGGTTTATTTCGTACAGGACCTGGTCAAGGCCTTTATATGCCCTGGCCGGATTCGCTACTCAATCGCATACGATCGCGTGTCTGGTATTTTCGGTGTTGTCACGTGCGCCTTGACTAAAGGCTGGGCTTACGCCAGAGAAAGGAGCCCGCGGAATTAACGGGCCGGATTTAATGGGCCTACGGACCAGCGCTGTTCAAAATGCTCTGCAGGCGACATGCGGTTTGGGCGCATGCGCGAGAATTTTGAAGGGTCATACAAAAATGCATATTCATAACGTGACCTTTACTTTTTTTTTCCGTCGCGGAGTTCATTGATAAAAACGCCTGTTACATACTGAAAATTAATTTCAAAGAGAATTTTTAACCAATAGGATTAGAAAGAATATGTCGTCTGCAAATATTGAACTAACATTACAGCAATATGGGCAAACGCGCGAATTTCCTTGAAGTTTTTTTGTGCACAACTCTGGCCCTTGACAAGAGCGCGCACGCTGAAAAAGGTAATATTTCAAAGCGGATTTTCTTCCTGAAGATGAATTTTCTTGAGACATAAACAATATGATAGGTGAAAGTACTCTTATTTTAACTAATTATTACTTTGTTATTTGAGCAAACCCAGTTGCTAACTTTTAAACGGTGGGATTCCCCTGCGGCTTTAACGTTGTTAAACGAAAGATTTCTGGGGAACCCGTTACGGTTTTAGGATGACATCATTGTGTATGCGTGTGCATACACACACAGATTAGATTGTGGGCGTTTTCATTGTAAGGGGGGTTAAATAATTTTTTAATAACGTTAGAATATATTTTTTAAAAAGGGGAATGATTTGAGTTTATAAGCCAATATGAACCAATATTTAATACATATATTCTGTTCACTCTTCCATTTTAAATGAATTTAAGGATTTTTTTCCTTTCTATGCACTCCAAATCCATTATTTAAACAGCGAAGATGTAATCAATAGCAATATTTCACCTTTTTTGAATTGCTGCCCAGAGGCCGTTACTTGGGTTTGCTCAGGTATAATCACCATGAAACTGTTCTCCTATGCTTGATTTTCAAGAAAAGAAATTCATGAAAGACGTACAATAACGTCAAAAATGGACCAATAATTAGCTTCTCTCGATCTGTAAAATTTAACGGAATATGCTCAATATTTGATGCACATTGAAGACGCTTTTTACACTTTGGGTTTCGATGAATTCACCCTGAAACGTGTCATGTTGTAAAGCCATGACTGTAGATTGATGTGTGATCTTTGTTCATTGAGGTCATTTGGCATTTGCACTCACTTTGATCGTACACCTCCAGTCGACTTGCCAAATTTCAAAAGACGCGACCTTGTTTAAAGTTGGTGAAACAACACCAATAGGGCGCTATACAGAGCAGAAAAAGGCGCATGCGCGCAAACCGCTTGTCGCTCTGCGTGCAGCGGTGGGACATAATGGGCCAGACATAATGGGCCCAAATCGGTTCGTTAACAAATTCGTTGGCTGCCACCAGCACATTAAGTGTTCCCACTCTGGACATGGTGCTCAAAGTTTAGTGGGCTGTCAGTAGGGTTGGGCAGCGCTTTCGCAGGGTGGATACAAAATATGGGTAATTCTTGGAAAGCTATAATGGTAATGTGGAGGATGCAAACTCCTTCGGCATAGTTTGTATTTTTGGTTTATTTCTGTTTGGTTTATTTAAAACATTAACAAAATCGCTGTCTAATATGGTCCAGCGGATAGTGTGTTATAATACAATAAATTATTGTGTACTTTCATAAAAGCATCAAATTTGATACACAGAGGTTCATTTCGATATAACAAATAACATTCAGATTCTTGGAGCCATAAAAAAGTTAACGTTTCCCCACTTTTTAAGGCCCATATTTATTTAAAAAAAAGCTCTGTGCCCATAATTATTAGGAGTTTA
>CM055819.1:15496880-15512657 GCA_029582265.1 Zoroaster sp. YZ-2022
ACCTTGACGATATCTTTGTATCTATTCTAAAACTTTTGCAGAGCACTTAAAACACCTTTGACAGTTGTTTTCACTCGTCTGAAGCAGCATGGGTTAAAACTCCAAGCCAGCTAAATGCCATCTGTTCGGAAAGAGGTCAATTACTTGGGTCATGTGGTGTCCGAGAAGGAATCTCAACCGAGGACGAGAAGACAAAGTGTGTGTGATTGGCCCGTACCAAAGACTGTTAAGAAACTCGGTCGTTCTTGGTTTCGCCAGTTACTATAGACGTTTTGTTCCGAGGTTTGCCCAACTTGCTCGTCCATTGCACGCCTTAGTAGGTAATTGTCAAGGTCATGACCCTAAGTTTTTTCGAAGTAGGTGGTCATCCGCGTGTCAGGAAGCATTTGACTCATTGAAGGCTCAGTTTACATCGACTCCCATCTTAGCATTTGCCGATTTCTCGAAACCTTTCATCGTTGATGTCGATGCCAGTCTTTCTGGACTTGGCGCAGTCTTGTCTCAGATTCAAGAGGGAAAAGAGAGGGTTGTAGCGTATGCCAGCCGTACTCTTAGGGACTGCGAGAAAAGGATGGAAAAGTATAGTTCCCGTAAGTTAGAATTGCTTGGTCACGGCCGTGCATCCAAAAATAAATAGCGCCCTCTTTAGCTTTCTTAGTGCCAGGCGCTCGAACTTTGCCCTGTATGCAAATTAGGCTATTGAATTCGTCCGTGTTCGTAGAATTGCGTAGGCCTTTTGGCTGTCTGTGATTGGTTCATAGTAAAATTAATATTTAAATGAAATGAATAGGGTTATTAAACATCATATGTAAAATGGAAATACATGCAAATTAGTAAAATAAATTATTCATGAGAGAACGAAAGCAGACTCGCCATGCCCAGTTTCGTGAAGGTCATTATTTTAGCGAGTCACGTGCGAAAATTAAGTGCCGGAAAAATTGCCTTTTCTCTGAAAACGAAGTTTTTGCTGCTGTAAAACAGATACCTACTTTGAATTCAACTGTCTGTCCATCACCCATGCTGATTTTGAGTTAAGGGGAGCGGTAACGTTTTAGTAATAAGGTGATTTCCACGGGAACAATTTTGTGTTTACAATCGTACACATCGTGAAAGCCGCATAGTACATGTACATGTATATGTACAACACACGTGTGGGTGAGTACAACGACAACGTGTACTGTGTAGTAAGTTATGTAGGCCTATGTGTACATATGTACAGATGGTGTCAGGTCAATTCGGACCCAAACCAACTCGGACCCACGCCAACTCGGACCCACTACCAACTCGGACCTATGCCGACTCGGACCCACTACCAACTCGGACTCATGCCTACTCGGACCCACTACCAACTCGGACCCACTACCAACTCGGACCCAACCAGTACCAACTCGGACCCAACCAGTACCAACTCGGACCCAACCAGTACCAACTCGGACCCAACCAGTACCAACTCGGACCCAACCAGTACCAACTCGGACCGGTAGTGCAGTACCAACTCGGACCCAACAATGACTGAATCAGTTCTTGTTGGTAGTTTCAGGAATATTTAGGTTTTGACCTGAAAGCTTTCGCCGGTGGATGTTTTGTTGTTGGCCCAAACCAATCTCGGAAAGATTAAAACATAAACTAGTTTTTGTTTTGTTTAATACAGACGTGCAGTTTTGGATCGAAGTTTTGGATGTACAAACATTCACAATGCGACAGACACAAATTAAATTCTAATCAATATCTTTAAATTTTGCCAAACATTGTCAAATGGAATAATGGGTCCGAGTTGGTAGTGGTTGGGTCCGAGTTGGTAGTGGGTCCGAGTTGGTAGTGGGTCCGAGTTGGTAGTGAGTGGAAATCTCCGAGTTGTCGATCGAGACAACTAATCGTCGAAGACCAATAGTGGTCCGAGTTAATGAGTCGAGTTGGTAGGGTCCGAGTTGGCGTGGGTCCGAGTTGGCAGTGGGTCCGAGTTGGCATGGTCCGAGTTAGCATGGGTCCAGATGGTTTGGGTCCGAGTTGGATCGAAACCGTACAGATCCCTGTGTACATTGTACTTGTATTTTATAGTTTTAGTACAGTTGTCTTTTTTCACTTATAGTTATACCGCAGAAAACACTTGCATTTCTAGATTTTTTGTGCCTAAACCCTGATATAAGTTGCATAATCCTACCTTTCAATTTTACACAAACACCAGTGACAGTGACAAACTGATTGAGAATCAGATTGAGAAACGTGAAAAACAGGATTGATCCATTTTATTGACATACCATCATGACCATAGACTGGGTCTACCTCAACTGGGTTAAGTACTGTACTTCACATTTTTCATATCATTTCCTCCTGCATGATCTGATAATGCATGTTTACTATGTTAGGCAAGTGTATGTAGACCATTTTCAATAATCAGGTTTGCACTTGCCTATTTACAATTTTTCTCGTACATGTATCTATAGTTATAGTATAATATATACACATTTTAGGAAAAAAAAATTTCATGTCATTACATGTCTTAGTTTACACCTTGGGTCAAATTTAGAGGTACGTTGGATCAAATTCAAAGGTAGTTGCGACAATCGTAATCCTCCATCCTCCCAATGGTTGTAGACCGGAGGGTTACGACGGAACACATGTACACTTTTGGTAAATATTTTTATTTTAAATGTACACAATTGCACCGTCATTATCAGAAAAGTGTTCTTTCATATTTTAAATATCAAAAAATTAAAAGTAAAGTGTAACCAGAGAAAAAAGTACGTTACCAGATTTTCATGCATTGGTTGTACCACAGCAGAGCGGTGAGTTTCACATGCGCATGCACACCACGCACCCGTCGCATGGACCTTGCACAGCACTCACGCCATCACGTGACCGTAGGCCTGACAAATCGGGTTGTCAGGCCAGTGAGTGCGTGCGTGCTGTCCAAGGTCAGCCGACGGCATGCGTGTTTCACACACGGCTTGATAGAATCGCAAACCTTTCAATGCACGTAAATCTGGGTACTGTAGGAATTTGTTTTATTTTTACACTTTACTTTAATTTTTCGATATTTAAAATACGAAATACTTTTTGTGATAATGACAGTGCAATTGTGTACAAGTTGAAAAAATGGACAATTTACCAAAGTGTACATGTGTTCCATTGTAACCCTCCGATCTACGACCATCAGGAGAATGGAGGTTACAATTATCGCAAGTAATCCAAAGTACCCTTACGAATTGACTGAGAAGTGTCCTTAAAGTGGCTGTTGATATGAAAGCATTATTCTTCGATCTTGCAGAGACTTGGTAATTGTACACTTTTGAATTTCAGGAGTGGTACTGAGATGGTGTCGCCGCACAATTGTGACAAGACGTTGAAGGGGTCCCTCATTCCACACACTACCCTAGCTGTTCGGTTAAACTCCGTGTGAATGAGCTCGCCGCCCTGCTCATTTAAAAGAGCAAATCAACTCCAAATCTCTGCAGTTGCTGGACTGCGTGATCTTCTAGAAGATGCAGCTTAGGAGTGATTGATGCTGTTGGGAAGTGCCTTCTGTAGCACTCCATGAGAGCTCTTGATACAGGTATCTGCAGCAACATTTTATAATATAAAACAAAAGAATTCATAGGGTTAGAAATTTTAAAGTGAAACAAATTGAGCTGCTGTAAGAAAACTGTTTAAAGTTTTTGGCATTGAAAATAAAATTGATTGAACAATGCATGCGTTCATTGTTCACATCATTCTAATATTTTGTTGACATCAATCTAGAAATATTGAACCCATAAAATGTAGCTATTCAGACTTTGTTTTACCTATTTTCTTTATGTCGTCTTGTGTGACTGGCTTAGCATGATTGATCGCATGATGGACATCGGCAAACATCATGAAAGTTTCCTGAATTTTGTCCAATTTTAGCAGCTTGTCTGATGAGTTCCAGATGCTGACAGACTGGGATGTTATCATAGGACATTCCTTCAAGAGTATGTCTGGGAGCTTCTGTGAGAGCCTGGATAACATCGGCCTACATATAATGGTAAGTAAAATATAACATTAACATATTGCTTTTTATAATACAAATATAATATTATTTAAAAGAAAAACTCCTGAAAGGATATAAGAATAATGTTTTCTTTATAACCTGACAGCATCTGTGAACATGGTTCCCGACAAAGGACTTTCCATGGTATGCCTGGCGATTCACTTTAAATTGTTTAAGGACATCGTCCAAACAGCCAGCTACTGGTCCTGTCCCCAACTGTGGCCTGACATCTGTATTATCCTGCATAAATGAAAGCATGTAAATACATCACTGTTGAGAATAGAGAATTTTGTAATAGGCACTTTAGTTTCATTTACATGTCATTAAATTTAAAATTATATTTATGTACCAGTATTTGGAGCTCATGTCTTAGATTGAATGCTCTTTTCGCCATATCTTGGAAGGTGTTATCAACCACCTGGAGGTCATTCTGAATTATATAAAGAGGCAGTTCTTCCTCTACTTCCTCCAACTCTGACTGAAGTTTTTGACGATTTGCTTTGAGGGCTTTCTGTTGCTCTACTGCAGCATTCACTTGCTGCTCAAAGTTACACTGAGGTGGCATATTGTCCTCTTCATCATTAGTGATGCCAGTCACACACAAGGCAAAGAGCTTTGAATCCAGCCTTTCACATTCTTGCTCAGCATGTCAAACAGTTTCTTGAAGATTCCTAATGACATATGAAGACTTGGCAATACAACACTGATTGTAACAAAAACATGACAAGGTAAATAAATATACATGTGCATGTAATTTCATATTTTGTTGTTACAGGGAATTCAGTGTCAGCTTTCATACAGTACACTTTACTTACATAGTCAAGAGGAATGTCAAGCATTGGTAGTGAGATGATGCTGTGAGACACATCTTTGCACGGGTTTTTTCGCGCTCCATCTTGGCATGTAGGTTGCATAGTCCTCATGGATCATCTGCAGTGTGCGAGGATGGAAGTTGCCCCTGTCTGAATGTGAAGACTGCATTGACTCTCGTGTAGCCAGACAATACAGGCAGCAGTAACGTGCTGTAATAAAAACGTAAGGTAATAAAAAACTTTAAGACAGATTCAAATTTTTATTTGTATTATATCTACATGCTTTCTTCTTAAATGCTTTAGAAGCAATTGAAGATGAGTAATGCTTTGGTTACCCTTACATTTAATGACTTAAGGAAAGAGAAAATCAACTGCTGAAAGACAGCGACAGTGCTTTTTAACATACCGTTACAACTGCACAATCCATAGACCTTAGTGAGGATTTCATAATCTCCAAAGAACAATAATCTGATGGACTTCCTCTGAAAGAAAACCAAAACTTGTTATAATGTTGCTAATCATTCACTGATGGTATTGATTGACCTCAACGAATGATCAACAAATTTTCTTTCAATTGCAGTTCAAACAAACACAATCTGTAAATAACACTTGACTTTGTCTATTTTTGTCTGCAGAAGAATAGCGTCAAGGTTTCTGCAACAGGACTCTACAGAAGGTATGTGGCTAAGAATACAGGAGTTTAAGATTCCCCTATGACTAGTTTTCCTCCATTTAAAATGTGTATTTTCGCCCGTTTAACCAAACAAACTTCTGTGACAAAAACTTTTTTTAATTTTTTTTTTTTATACACTTATCATTTTAATTTATTTGGCTCCTTACACTCCATGTCTGCTTACGCAGCTTGGCTAGCTGCTCCATAACAGGGGAGTACTTTGCGTAGGTTTGCAGCAGAATCATTGCCTTCGTAGCAAAGAAATACCACTGTGTTGCTCTTCGAGTTGGGATGGTGGGTGTTTGCTATCTGGAAGCACATTTGAAGGAATCTCCCCTTGTCTCCTCCAATTTTAATCCATACTTCATTTGTCGGAATTATGTTATTGTGCCAAGTTAATAAGCCATTTCTACAATAAATTACATAGGAAAAATGCACAATAATTAAATTATTTTTATTTTTATTTTTTGTTTTACCCATACACCCAATGTGAAATGCACTGTACGTATACACAGTGCTATGTGAGTCCGGCAGACAAAATCTAAGTGCTGACCACTTGGGATTCAACCATGGTTTTGCATTCTAGAGCAGATTTCTTAACCAGTAGTGTTGAACTGGCCTCGGTAGCAGGCACACTCTGTTGTGTAATGGTTAAGACGTCTGCTCTATAATGCGGGGGTTATCTAATCCCACTCGAGTTGTTAGCTTGTGGATTTTTTTCTCCAAGGGACTCAGAAGCACTGTCAGAGTAAACTGCCTATTACACATCAGTGTTTAGGTATACAAAATAATATATTCTTTATCCCTGATGCAAATTATCACATCTTTTGGGGGAAAAAAGAAATTGATTTTATTAACTCTGTTACAGTTTCAGAATCACTACAGGGAACATCAGCAAATCAAAGTCATCCAACAACACTCACACTTCATGCCGATCAAGATAGTCAAAGATCATCCTGCTGAGGTCAACTACTGTTACACATGGTACTTCTCGTATTTCCATCCCATCCATTCCTTTGGCACTTGAGCATTTAAAAAGCAGAGGGATCATCCTCCCAACAACATTATCTTGGAGAAAAGTGCTGCTTGTTGTTTCCTCATTGAATATTCAGAGGGTATGGGCATTCCAGCAAAGTTGAGGTATCTGAAAAAGGAAAATCCCATACCAAGTCTGCCTTGAGCTGCACTGCAAAATGTTTGTCCACAGTGATGAGGCTAAATGTCACCTTTGTTTGAGAGTTTACAACTTGAATGATCACTGCTTTGAAAACTGTTCACAGAATGAGCCCTTGTACAGAGTATCTAATGATGGAAATCATCCAGGCGAAACAATTGAACTTTATTCACTGTATTGAGAATGAACTATTTAGTGTAAATTTGACTGACACAAATTTTATCTTTTGTGTAATATTGGTTAGCTATTTTTCATATCAAGTTTTGAATAATTATTTACCTGCGGAGCTTCCTTAATTGCTCCCATGCCAACTGGCAGTCCCTCATCATTGCTAGTGACTGATTGGCACTCATTGTGTCTCCAGATTTAGGGTCACTAGATGGATGATTAGAGTCTTTGGCTTGTTCTTGACTTATGAGCTTGACATAAGCTGGCTATGATTTTTCATAAAAAATATATATAAATATACATAAAATTGTAATGAGCAAATTTAATGTGAAGTCTTCAGAAATTAAAGGTAAATTACATCATTGGTTTTGGATGAATACATTCATTTAAATCATCTATTTTCAAAATATACATCATAAAACTATCCTGTGAAAATTTTGCAAAATCTGTCTTCACGTTTTGAGAAATCAATGAACAACGGTTTCTGTTTTGTCAGTTGTTTTGTGCATGTTACTAAATAGAATTTTCCTTCTCGCGAGAAGAAAAGTATTTGTTTTACCAGTTTTTAACAAAACTAGAGCACTTCAGGTAGAAATATTTCAAGGAAAGTTTTCACCATGATCATCCTTATACCATACAATTAATGTGTAAATCTGTGAACTTTTAGATTTTTGATCTTACCAATCCTGTGATATATCTTTAAAAGGAGACCTGTTTGATATATTCTCAAATTATAATCATAAGATTGATAGCACTATTTTCTGTGTTCTTTTCATACCTACAGTAATTTCTATATGTATTAAGCAACCAAAGTGATTTAAATACTAAGATCTGAAGTGTTTTAAATTTACTACTTACCCTGCCAAGAGTTTTAAGTCTAGCATTTTGTGTTTGCTTGAGCTTCAACCAGGTCCATCTATCAGCCGCTTCTTCCAATCTCTGGGGAATTGGAGCTCCTCTGTGTGCTGTGATGCTAGAGATTTGAGTAAGCGCGCTGCTTCAATGGCCTGATTTGAAGAATTTTGTGGCTTTTTGATGGGGAATCTGGTGCATAATAAACTGCAGACTTATTTGAAGGTTTGGAGCTTTTGGGGCATATATGACATTTCATCTGCTCCAGCTTGCCCAGTGAGCCACACTGGATGCAGACTGTTTGAAGTGATTGGAGTTGTACTGTAATACCCTTGGAGATACAGTTACGTCTTGAATGTTCACTGCTACATTGCAGACTGGGCATTTTACAACCTTACTATTCACATGGTGAAACCAACCAAGCAGACATTCTGCACAAAAAGTTATGTTCATGTAGTTTGAACAGCAGGTGAACCTAAGACGCACTGACAAATGCTACAAACAAACAAACTCTCCTCAGTTGTAGAATGAAGGATGTCTAAGTTCAATGGTACAAGGTCAGATTCAAACGGACCTATGTTGAAAGACAGTGGACCAGTCTCAACCTCACTGACTTGTTTCCATGTTATAGCCATATTTGGCAAGCCGTATCCACTTCTTTTACGCTTAACTGGTCGACCACCTCTGCAAAATTTGATGTACAGTTCACAAGTTTTACATGTCCCAGTTCTTGAGTGTTTTTCCCAAGTAATGGAGGAAGTTTCTCTATGCTCAGCTTTTTCAAGACATTCCTCCCTCAAGAACCTTGTGCACCTCCAACATAAATTTTGGGGATGAACTTGATCATCATCAATCCACACGCTTAGTTGTAGCAGTTCATAAATTTTCTTTGAGTAGGTTTTTACAGGAACTGTTGTATTTTGTTTTATATTACTGGTAGATGACTTTGAAGCTAAACGCCCACACAGTCTGCAAAGTTTGTTAAGTGCTTCTTGATGAAGAGTGAAACTCATGATTTTACATGTTGTCAATAAATAACAAAATAATAAACAAAGGAGAACATCACTTATGTTTTATGGCATGCTTACTTAGTTGATGTCCACTTGTTTGATGTAGACGAGTACAAGAGTAGAGTGTCTCAGAATTTTGTAATTCCCGCCACTAGTAGTACACTTACGCATATGGGCGCTGTTGCGCGAACGACTGGCAAGTAGTTTAGTTCCCGCCGCTAGGTACACTTTTCCGCATGTGATATAGCTCGAACGACTGGTAACGAGTTTATTACTACTATCTCACCCACGTACACGCGTACGTTGTTTACACAAAACTCGCGAAAACCTTGTACTTCACTGTCAAATTACATGAAATTTACTGCTCCTCTCAACCAAACATGGAAATTATTTTGAGAAAAATATACTTTTATTAAAAGTGTTCTAGTGTAAATTTGGGAAAACCTAATCTTTTATGTGACAAGGGAAACATGTAGGTCGCCCGCATCATAAAACGTAAACATACGGACTTTTCGCTCACGCATACGGCGCAAATAAATCAAGATTTCAAGCTTTTTGGAACACAAAAACCGAATTAAGTGTGGGGAAGCTTGAGATCCAACATAGACTGGCAAATATAAAGGCCAAAATTTAACTTGTCTATATCGATGGTCTTCTTATTTGATTTTTCCTGACTATTTGTACGGACGGATATTTTTACTGTAGCTAGGACGCCATGTTTGTTTTTATTTTCAACCATGACGTCACGTCCATTCATTACTGGAGTAATGAAAACTCGCTCGAATAAATACGACCAGCTTTTTATTGCACGCACAATGGCAAGTGAACGGCCGTGTGGTCTCAAATGGGCTGTAACTGACAAATTCAAAGATTACTTGTATGGTTCCCAATTTACCGTTCGCACGGATAACAATCCATTGACACACTTGAAGACTGCTAAGTTGAGCGCTGTAGAACAGAGATGGGTCGGTGAATTAGCATCGTTTGACTTTCAAATTGTCTATCGTCCTGGACGGCTCAACAAGAACGCTGATGCACTGTCTCGTCAATGTGAGGAAGATGAGGAGGAAGATAAGACGTGCTTTGTGTCCCAAGTCTCCGTCACTAGTAATATGTCAACAGCAATTACATCCCATTTCCTTCCTTTAGATTTGCAGTGCACTGTCAATAAAGTAGCCAGCGAACTTGGTCCAAGTAGGGCACAATTGTGGCTTTGTAACTATATTTCCACATTTCCTTCGTATACCACAGAACAGCTAATTGAGTTGCAGCAATCTGATCCCAACATCGAGGCATTTCTGAGATACTATACAGCAAAACGATTACCAAATAAACGAGAGCGACGAGGTGTACCCCATTCTGTGCAGGCAATGCTAAGGCAGACTAAACAATTTTCTATGATCGATGGAATTTTGTATAGATATGTCAAGGATCCCAAGACTGGGAACTTACACCAATCAGTTTTACCTTTGTCTATGAAGTCCAAAGTCCTCACCAGTCTACACGATCAATTTGGTCACCAGGGCACTGAAAGAACTATTTCTTTGATTCGTTCACGCCTCTACTGGCCGAATATGTATGCAGATGTGAAGAAGTGGATTGCAAACTGTGAACGGTGTACCATCGCTAAACTTCCTAGGCCATCTGTCAGAAATCCTCTTGGTCATTTAGTGGCTAGCAGACCATTAGAAGTCCTTGCTATTGATTTTACACTCCTTGAACCATCCTCCGACAGAACCGAAAATGTTCTGGTGGTAACAGATATATTTTCCAAATTCACGATCGCTGTGCCAACCAAAGATCAGACAGCACAGACTACAGCGAAAGTCTTGGTCAAAGAGTGGTTTTTGAAATACGGTGCCTTCCTTGCGTATACATTCAGATCAGGAAGACAATTTGAGTCGGACCTTATATACCACCTCTGTAACTTGTATAATATATGTAAATCACGCACTACAGCATACCATCCACAGGGAAACGCACAGTGCGAGAGATTCAATCGCACTATGCATGACCTTCTTCGAACACTATCAGAAAAACGAAAGCGTTCTTGGTCAATCTTTCTCCCCGAGTTAATCTATGCATACAATTCAACACCTCATTCATCAACTGGATTTTCGCCATTTTATCTCATGTTTGGCAGAGATCCTTGTTTACCAGTTGATGTGTTGTTAAATCAAGTAGAGAAAACTTCGGCCCTAAATGATAATTGGGTATCCCTCCATCAAAGGCGACTTCAAGAAGCATATCGACTTGCTAGGGTAAAGAACCAGCAGCATGAGCGAGATAGACATAAAGATATTTATGACCGTAAGGCTAATTATAATACCTTCAAAGTAGGCGATTATGTTTATTTGCGCAGTCATGTGAGAGGTAGAAATAAAATTCAAGACAGCTATAATCATGAGGTCTATAAAATCATAGATCAACCAGATCCGACCAATTTTGTCTACATTATAGAATCAACAGAGAGAAATGGTTGTAGAAAAACGGTTAATTCTGTTGAACTCAAACTAGTTCCTCCAGGGCTGCTACATATTATTAAACCAACAAATTTGTCTGAGGATCCGCAAGACATCTCAACATTTAATGTTGCCCCCTTTCCTGCGAAATCCTCGAGTTCAAGTTCAGACTCGGACTTTGATATAGCAGTAGTAATTCCAACCATTGAGCCTGAGAGTCCGAAGCAGAAGGGTCCCAGAAGATCGCAACGGGCAACGAAAGGAAAAACATCGAAACCCATTTCACTTGCCGAGGTCAGTGTTGTCTCAGCAACAAACATCCACAGCCAGAGGGTTTGACAAAAAATTATCACTTTCATTCTTATTGCATTGTTGGTGGCTTTGATTTTCCTGCATACACTCTGGTGACACTTGAAGTAGTATTTGGCATGTTACTTGTCCTTCTGATTTTTGATTCTTTCTACCCATTGGGTGACGTTACTTGAGACATCTAGCAACAAAATGAAATCATTTGGAATTAGTTGCGCACGATGGGCAGAGGAATGTATAGAAGATTTAATTTAATTATAATATTTGTATATACTTTTTTTATACCCTGTAGTTAAACATTTCATGAACTTTGGGTTGATTACGGCAGTTATATTATACGAATGTAAAGGGACTCTTTCCAGTATTGAACACATTTAGGGACTTTTCATGTGGAGGTGACTCATTTTGGTGGCCCGTCTGAAATCATTTCTTTCTTGGTGCGACATGCACTAAGCGGACCTCACCAACTCTTTTACACCTGACTGAAATTCTTGTATGTGCTTCATTTCTGATATATCCCCAAACATCTGTTGACATGGTTTTACACGGGTTTTATTTAGTAGGCCTACATTATTCAGATAAGACCATTTGAGGTTAACTCGTCAGCTTCTTTAGTGAAGTTAGGGTCCGAAGTCTGTAAATGTATGTTCTGCCCTATGATTTTGATGGCAATTCATTCACAAGTTCATTCAATTTCATCCCCGGGTGATTGTGACCAGCCAGACTAACTACGCTGCCAGGCCCCTGTATAATACACCTAATGTTTACCTTGTTTATTTTCTTTGTATATAAAAGTAGGCAAAGTAAGTTGAACAGCGCCGCCAGCGTTGATCACTTTGCGCCCGCTAGCGTTCTTTAACTGCATAATTTGCATAAGGCGGACGATTTAAATGCACCTCTTAACGGCTATAGGCACATGGGCGTGAACATTCCGGAGATTCCTAGACATTTTTCCTGGAGAGTAAGCAAGTAGGGTAGAGCGCATTTGACTTCTTGCAATCCTTGAAGCCACACCTTACTCCTCTGGAGAGTTTTTTGGCTGTTTAATTATTGATATTGCCGGGCTGCGTTTATTAGGCCCCTATCTTCAGTCGGTAACCCGTCAGTCTCCGTGAGGGCATAGGTAGAGAAACTACAACTGCGCCGGTAAGTGTCTTTAACCTTAAAATGATTGTAAGATATTATTTTAAGAATGATTGCTGAAGTGAAATTGGCTTTAGGTTAGATTAACTGTTTTATTAAAGATACAGAATTTGTGTACAATATTTTGAATGGATAACTGAATTTAGATGGATTTAATATTTGTTTCACTTTTATTTACAGAAAGCCATAATATTATTAGTGACTGTCGTTTTGTAAAGTATAAATACTGTAAATTTCATCCACACCACGCCGAATAAATAACTTGTAAAGAAACATAATCTCTGACTGTTTTCGTTGTCACCATCCCGCATAACCTTACCAACTCGGTTACAGGAAGAAAATAGAAAGGATGCAACCAGTACCTGGATTCGACTAAACTGGTAACCCGACGACTGACAACGCGAACGATTGTTAAAACCCAGTACCAGTGCAAATCAAAGATAGAGCGCCGTATCATACATAATTATTTATCCGTACAATCGATCGGCCGGCCAGGGTATAGCGTCATTTTTTTCCGTACGTCATATTAGCTTTTTCCCAAAAATGATTTTAATTGAGGAAAAATTCGTTTTGGTCTTTCCCTTTTCTGTTTTTCTATTTTCCAAGGAAAATGCTAATATGACGTGCAGAAAAAAATCTCGCGGCCGGCGTCCGTGGTGCTGGCTGGGGCCGGTGTGGGCAGCTGCATGGCGCTTCAGTATCACATCGATGCGTTGTACTCATTGTTTTTGTATACAGACATGGTTGTACTTGTAGTCATCGTTTGCATCTGTCGATCCGCGGTGCTGTTTGTGCGGGCTTTAAATGCATTAGATGGATCGCGGGGTCGAGGGGATAAATGTCACACCGGTCCGCACCTACCAAAAGATTCGGGGTGGGGTGGTTCTTTAAAAATGAAATTTTTGGTGTGCCCATTTTCCCTCTATTTTTTTTTCACCTACTGCATCCCCTTTGTTCCATTAATTCCCCCCCCCCGTTTTTTACCCTCCCAACACAATTTTTTTTTTTAAATAAATTAATTTAAAAAAAAAAAAAAAAGTGGGGGGGCCCCCCCCGGCTCCGGCGCCCCTGCATTCACCGGTGCCAGTACTCCAGTGGTTACTCCATTCACCGGTGCCAGTACTCCAGTGGTTACTCCATTCACCGGTTCCAGTACTCCAGTGGTTACTCTATTCACAATTGCCAGTACTTCAGTGGTCACTCCATTCACCGGTGCTGACACTGCAAAAACAACCAATTCTCTTAATGGTAAGGTTTTTTTCAAGCTTGTGTCTATACTAAATACTGTAGCCAGTTCTTGTCACAGATGTTAATGATTCAGTGCAAACATTTTCCATGGTGCAACTGCTGTTCATTGATTGCTATTAAAAGTCTTAGTGTTGTTTTTTAATGCTTATTTCCTTACTTTGATGACAAGAGTCTTACTGGCATATCTCTGTAACCGTGCTCTCTTCAGAGAATTCAGGGCAGCAGTAACGTATTTCCTTCCATTTTTTTTTCTCCATAGACAATACTTTATTACATAGAACCTATTAAAGTTTATATTTTTATGACTTTGAAAAATTTGAAGCATATGTCATTTCGTGGTTGAGCAATTGCAACATCTTCCCTGAGCAATATCCTGAAATTTCAACCTGGCTATAAATTATTTTCTTTTGCAAAATATGCAACATATTGTGGGTATATATGTAATAGACCTGAATGTTCTGGTACTAATATGACTAATTATAACACCCGTTGGCTGAAAAGAGCGTCATTTTCTCTCAAATTATTTTTTATACTGATTCTGTGAAGATTTTACAAGGTGGCTTGGGTGCGGTGGATGTATTGAGACATGATTACCTCGTTTTATCATTTACTTCCTTTGATAAACCTCCCCGTTAAAGCGACTGATAAGATTCCATACCATAATAAATAAAACAAAAATAATAATAAAAAATACCCACTGCTGGACTGACTCTACACTACCCATGGATGTACCACTTCACTGACCGACACTAGCATTTTCCCTACCAATTACCCACTGACCTATACATTAAACTAACCAGACCTACTACCAGACTGACTGCTAAAACTGACTGACCGACTATCTGACCTACCATTACCCAAAGATCTACTGTGAATTGCCATATTATTAAACACTAACATTAACTTGTAAAAAATCCAACAGTTGTCAACTGCATTAACACTGAATTCATGAAACCAACTAGAAAAGGCAATAAGCCTGAGTAGAATTCTGAGGTCAGCCTATTTCATTCAATTTCATAAAATGGTTCGAGTTGCAGAGTGAATCTTAACATTAATTCTGAACACGAATATTTGGAGAACATCAAATTAACAGTGAATTTAAAATGAACAGTTTGAATTCGTGACAAAGTCCTGTGAACAATTTACAAGGATATTGCTGTATTCTTTGGTTTTATGACTTCCATTCTTTTGATTATAACATTAATGGTTTCTTTTGGGTTCAGATTTGAAGATCGAGGGTTAAAGTTTGATCACTGGGTTTATATCTCAGCTTTAGAATTACAATTGATTAAAAATATTAATCAAAGATATTAACCCTATCAAAGACATTGACCCTAATAATCAAATGATCAAGTGGGCATTTAAACATAAGTTACTGAGGATTTTAAACATTTGTTATCACTGGAATGGATTTACATTACAACCTTTAAGCAAGAATTGTTTGCGAAATACAAAGAACTTCTTCAACAACCTTAATCACTACCTCCGGGCGCAGCACCTCAGATATGTAACCAAGTAAATACAAAAGAACAAGAATAATTAAAATAATTTATTCAACAAAAAAACTATAAGGAATACAGGGGATTACCTCCCCGAAAAAACAAATATCTCTTTCTTGCAATTACGGAGGAACAAATCAACTGTGACTTTAAAAGCCTTTACATCGGATGATATCCATAGTTTGCTCACTGTAACACAGATATTTACATACACTAAAAATTACAATATTTGAATATTTGACATAAAAAATCATCTTTACCGATTGTCTGAAAAATCAGCTCCTTCATCAAAGTCTCCTGCTGCTCCTCAGTGAATGGTGGGCCAAAGATTATACACGTAGTCGTAAACACTGCTGCTCCTCAGTGAATGGTGGGCCAAAGATTATACACGTAGTCGTAAACACTGTTGTGAAACATA
>CM055819.1:15513157-15528829 GCA_029582265.1 Zoroaster sp. YZ-2022
AGTTAGAAATTCTAACTATAGACGCCACTTGGTAGCGCTCATATTTAAAAAAATCATATCTCAACAACCACAATTTTTGCACCATTGTACAGATTGTTAATTGTCAACAAATATTTACACAAAGGTGACCCCAATTTGACATTACTTCCTGTCCAAACCGGAACTCAAAGTTTAATATTAAAATAATTTCTAAATTCAGTATTGTATTGTATTCAAATAAACTTCTCGCGAGAACTTCAACAGACGTTAACATTTGACTTCTCCAACACTTCGAATTTATGACGTAACCATTTTAACTTCAACCGAACACCTTGTTTTTGTTATGACAAAAACTTATATCTAGTTCTTTTTCTTTTTCTTCTCCTTCTTCTTCTTCTTTTCCGGATCGATTGTCTACAAAAAAACACGTACTTGCAAACTTCATATGAACTTGAAACTTGGCATATACTTAGAACATAACACGTAGATGAAACATAATTTGTAACGTCATTATTAGGTCATCAGATATCAAATTACGATAAAGAATTCTTTATAAGTTAAAACGTTTCGATTACGTTGAAAATCAAAGTCTACACGGCTGTTTCAACGCTAAAAAGTGCGCCCTCTGTTGGTGAATCTAAATCAGCTCTGGTCGTGCTCATTATGTATGCATGTTTATGAATTGAGCGTTTACGCTTCGGAAATGCAATTGACCCCTGAAAAATTGTGTTTCTGATCAATTCGTTTCGCAACATGTATTATGTGATTGACTAAAACTTTTAGGTTCTTTTTTATGTCAGCATAATCTATTTATTCTGAAAAGAGGTAAATTCAGTTTTTGCACTATTGTACAAATAGAAAACAGTCCGGCCGGCGGATCGGAACGCTAATATGGATTGTCGCCCTCTATCGGCAAAAACGATTGTCTACAAAAACACATACTTGCAAACTTCACATGAACTTGAAACTTGGCATATACTTAAAACTTAACACGTAGAAGAAACATAATTTGTGACGTCATGATTAGGTCATCAGATATCGAATTACAATAAATCAAAGTTTAATATTTAAAAATCATATCTCAACAACCACAAAAGGTAAATTCACAATTTTGTACCATTGTATAGATTGTTAATTGTGGAAAAATATTTACACAAAGGTGACCTAATTTGACCTTACTTCCTGTCCAAACCGGAAGTCAAAGTTTAATATTTTAATAATCATATCTCAGCAACCACAAGAGGTAAATTCACAGTTTTGCACTATTGCTACAGATTGTTAATTGTCAAAAATGTTTACAAAAACATGACCCCAATTTGACCTTTACTTCCTGTCTAAACCGGAAGTCAAAGTTTAATATTAAAACAAATAATGATGCAAAGTTTCTTTTAGAAACATTCTGACGTCGTCATTACTGCCCTGACAAAACTCGAACACCTATGTGTTTGTATTATCACAAACACTGCCGTCTAGTTTGTTAGGTGTTCGAGCTACAGCGCGAGCACCTATTGTTTTGTTTTTTGTTTTTTTTCTTTTTCTTTTTCTGCTCCTTCGTCTTCTTCTTTTCCGGATCGATTGTCTACAAAAAAACACGTACTTGCAAACTTCATATGAACTTGAAACTTGGCATATACTTAGAACATAACACGTAGATGAAACATAATTTGTAACGTCATTATTAGGTCATCAGATATCGAATTACGATAAAGAATTCTTTATAAGTTAAAACGTTTCGATTACGTTGAAAATCAAAGTCTACACGGCTGTTTCAACGCTAAAAAGTGCGCCCTCTGTTGGTGAATCTAAATCAGCTCTGGTCGTGCTCATTATGTATGAATGTTTAAGGAATTTAGCGTTTACGCTTCGAAATGCAATTGACCCCTGAAAAAATTGTGTTTCTGATCAATTCGTTTCGCAACATGTATTATGTGATTGACTAAAATCCTTTTTAGGTTCTTTTTTATGTCAGCATAATCTATTTATTCTGAAAAGAGGTAAATTCACAGTTTTTGCACTATTGTACAAATAGAAAACAGTCCGGCCGGCGGATCGGAACGCTAATATGGATTGTCGCCCTCTATCGGCAAAAACGATTGTCTACAAAAACACATACTTGCAAACTTCACATGAACTTGAAACTTGGCATATACTTAAAACTTAACACGTAGAAGAAACATAATTTGTGACGTCATGATTAGGTCATCAGATATCGAATTACAATAAATCAAAGTTTAATATTTAAAAAAAATCATATCTCAACAACCACAAAAGGTAAATTCACAATTTTTGTACCATTGTATAGATTGTTAATTGTGGAAAAATATTTACACAAAGGTGACCCCAATTTGACCTTACTTCCTGTCCAAACCGGAAGTCAAAGTTTAATATTTTTAATAATCATATCTCAGCAACCACAAGAGGTAAATTCACAGTTTTTGCACTATTGTACAGATTGTTAATTGTCAAAAATGTTTACAAAAACATGACCCCAATTTGACCTTTACTTCCTGTCTAAACCGGAAGTCAAAGTTTAATATTAAAACAAATAATGATGCAAAGTTTCTTTTAAAAACATTCTGACGTCGTCATTACTGCCCTGACAAAACTCGAACACCTATGTGTTTGTATTATCACAAACACTGCCGTCTAGTTTGTTAGGTGTTCGAGCTACAGCGCGAGCACCTATTGTTTTGTTTTTTGTTTTTTTTCTTTTTCTTTTTCTGCTCCTTCGTCTTCTTCTTCTTTTCCGGATCGATTGTCTACAAAAAAACACGTACTTGCAAACTTCATATGAACTTGAAACTTGGCATATACTTAGAACATAACACGTAGATGAAACATAATTTGTAACGTCATTATTAGGTCATCAGATATCGAATTACGATAAAGAATTCTTTATAAGTTAAAACGTTTCGATTACGTTGAAAATCAAAGTCTACACGGCTGTTTCAACGCTAAAAAGTGCGCCCTCTGTTGGTGAATCTAAATCAGCTCTGGTCGTGCTCATTATGTATGCATGTTTAAGGAATTGAGCGTTTACGCTTCGGAAATGCAATTGACCCCTGAAAAATTGTGTTTCTGATCAATTCGTTTCGCAACATGTATTATGTGATTGACTAAAATCCTTTTAGGTTCTTTTTATGTCAGCATAATCTATTTATTCTGAAAAGAGGTAAATTCACAGTTTTTGCACTATTGTACAAATAGAAAACAGTCCGGCCGGCGGATCGGAACGCTAATATGGATTGTCGCCCTCTATCGGCAAAAACGATTGTCTACAAAAACACATACTTGCAAACTTCACATGAACTTGAAACTTGGCATATACTTAAAACTTAACACGTAGAAGAAACATAATTTGTGACGTCATGATTAGGTCATCAGATATCGAATTACAATAAATCAAAGTTTAATATTTTAAAAAATCATATCTCAACAACCACAAAAGGTAAATTCACAATTTTTGTACCATTGTATAGATTGTTAATTGTGGAAAAATATTTACACAAAGGTGACCCCAATTTGACCTTACTTCCTGTCCAAACCGGAAGTCAAAGTTTAATATTTTTAATAATCATATCTCAGCAACCACAAGAGGTAAATTCACAGTTTTTGCACTATTGTACAGATTGTTAATTGTCAAAAATGTTTACAAAAACATGACCCCAATTTGACCTTTACTTCCTGTCTAAACCGGAAGTCAAAGTTTAATATTAAAACAAATAATGATGCAAAGTTTCTTTTAAAAACATTCTGACGTCGTCATCACTGCCCTGACAAAACTCGAACACCTATGTGTTTGTATTATCACAAACACTGCCGTCTAGTTATTAGGTGTTCGGGTATGTACCCGAAACACCTATTGTTTTTGTTCGGTTTTTTTTTTTTTTTTCTTCTTTTCCGGATAGATTGTCTACAAAAAATACATACTTCAGGCATGAGAATTTCCCGCCGTTCCGCGGTTTCCCGCTTTTTGGAGGACAAAATATGTCCTCTCCGAGTTCAATGTGAATCCGGTTTAAAATTTGGGGGGTAGAGGTGGTCTAGGGTGATTTTTTTTTTAAAGGGAAATTGTGGAAATATCATTGCTGAAATGCCCCGAGATCGGCACTTTTAAAGTCGGCTTCGTAGCTCTGTTTTTAGACGCTCCCAGCTGTTTTATAAACCTGTTTGTCCGATCCTATTTACACGACGTACGGAGAGCGATGAAGTGCTGTTACAGAGATGAAGTTTACTAAACGAATCAACGATCGCGTTAGGTATCAAGTATTCCATAACGTCATAAAAATTGTCCAATCAACGATCCCCTATAATGAGCGTTAGGAAATGCTGTTGTTGATTGAGCGGCCATCGTGTTAACGCTTTGGCCTTTGTGTACGTGAAAGAAAAAAGTTATAGTAAAATTATCGTGAAATATCGGAGGCATCCGACTTCAAAATGCCGAGAATTTTGGATAGAAATGAAGAACAATTCGTACGGGAGTCGGATAAAGGTGTCAAAGAAAAATGGAAGTGGTCTTGGTTAGAGGAAGATGTGGAAATTAAACTGCCTGGTAAAAGTGGTATTGCCGATAAAGTAAAGTGCAATCTCAGCGAGTTCGCCAGAAAGGTAGATAAGTCGATGTGCACGCTTTGCAATAAACTGATCAACTATGGTTTCAATCATTTTGATACAGTTTGTATTTTAGTACTTGAGTCTGAGGTGAATCAGAATGATATTGTTATTTTTTATTGTTTAACATGGAAATCCACATCTCAAAATTCTCAAAATTTTCTCAAGAAATAACAAGAACTTAAAATATGTATCAATTGGTAACTTGTTATTATAGAGTGATACATTTAGATTCTCAAGTGTCAATTGTGTTTATTTCTGCTGTTTAATAGGGCCTATGGACATTCAGATCTAAAAATTACGTTGAAAATTGCTTGAAAATGCTACTTTTCAGTACCTAAATTGTCAAAATTTTCTAAAGGGGGTGCTGACCCCTTCAACCCCCGCCAGGGGGCCCCGGCCCCCTGAAACCCCCGGCATGCCTCGCCTTCGGCTCGGGCCAAGCCTACGGCTTGATTGGGTCATTAATAGTGAATCGCTATTTTCCAGTTTTTTCTAACACAACCCATTCTCATGCCTGATACTTGCAAACTTCACATGAACTTCAAACATATTTTTCGGACCAAATGGACGTTATCTTTAATATTGCAACGTAGGATTTCAGAATTAGGAAGAGGTAATCAAATGGCATTGTCTGCAGAAATATTTTACACTACATATAATGTTCAAGGACTATTTTCTAATCAAATGCTAGAAATAAGAAAAGCAAACAAAAACATAGCTGCAATAATCATAGCTCCTGGCCTCAGATACCGAGCAGACACATCTGAAACGGTTATGAAAAAAGCCAAATTTATTAGAGGCTATTCAAAATTCAACGTGTTTTTTCCAGTGCCTGAAATAGTGAAATTGTCCAAATGACATTTTCAATCTGACAGCAATGGCCCCTGAACCTTGGAAAGTAACCACAAATCCACTTACAATCCCCAAAATAGTGGTAAAAAAAGAGAGAATTACGCAGCTGATTTTAAAAATGTCATGAATGAATGTGGCGGGAACCAGACTAAAGTGCACCAAATTTGGGCTCACTTCAATCTGGTACTAGTGGTAGCCGCATTCACTCATGACAATTTTCAAATCCGGAGATAGGCCTACGATTTTTTGTATGATTATCCAAGGAGGAAGGAGTATCGCAGCTAACACAACATTAACATAACAAAAAACGGTGATCCCAAACTAGCAAGTAGCTAGCTAGCAGGAAATGCATCATGCATTGCTGTAAAAAAATGAAATGAAAATGTAATGTAATGCATCATGCTGTAGAAAAAAAAACGACAAGGAAGTTTTCTCCCTCCATGCATGTCCATGATCTGGACCATGCGTAACTTTACAATCTATTCCTCCATACTAGACCCCTTCACAGATAGACTGGAGTTTGCGACAATATTTTGTACACAAAACCGCATGGGCCAAGGGAGGCCTGCAGTGCTATCGCTATGTATCGGTAAACATGCGACTCCGTCAAGTCTAACGTTACATACAATTACAAATGATGCACAATTAATACCCCCGTTGTCCACGAATTTCCCATTATTTTATTCATGAGTAACTTTGTGCATGCCTATGCTTTGTGCATTATGCCTTGGCTTGGATATGACTCGACTAATGTACCTGCCATGGTTTTGTGTAATATTAGTAAATATCAGACACAACACTTACCATGTTAAAGCATGGCGGAATAAAATAGAAAGGATGCAACCAGTACCTGGATTCGACTAAACTGGTAACCCGACGACTGACAACGCGAACGATTGTTAAAACCCAGTACCAGTGCAAATCAAAGATAGAGCGCCGTATCGTACATAATTATTTATCCGTACAATCGATCGGCCGGCCAGGGTATAGCGTCATTTTTTTCCGTACGTCATATTAGCTTTTTCCCAAAAATGATTTTAATTGAGGAAAAAATTCGTTTTGGTCTTTCCCTTTTCTGTTTTTCTATTTTCCAAGGAAAATGCTAATATGACGTGCAGAAAAAAATCTCGCGGCCGGCGTCCGTGGTGCTGGCTGGGGCCGGTGTGGGCAGCTGCATGGCGTTTCAGTATCACATCGATGCGTTGTACTCATTGTTTTTGTATTTTGTATACAGACATGGTTGTACTTGTAGTCATCGTTTGCATCTGTCGATCCGCGGTACTGTTTGTGCGGGCTTTAAATGCATTAGATGGATCGCGGGGTCGAGGGGATAAATGTCACACCGGTCCGCACCTACCACAAGATTCGGGGTGGTGGTTCTTTAAAATTGAATTTTTTGGTGTGCCCATTTTCCCTCTATTTTTTTTTCACCTACTGCATCCCCTTTGTTCCATTAATTTCCCCCCCCCCTGTTTTGGCGTCCCAACATAATTTTTTTTTTTAAATAAATTAATTTAAAAAAAAAAAAAAAAAAAAAAAAAAAAAAGTGGGGGGGCCCGGGCCCCCCCGGCTCCGGCGCCCCTGGAATGAAACATTAATTTTGGCAAACATTGGTAAAACAATAATTTTCCCACACTACAAATGAAAAGCTGCCACAATATTGTCTCCCATTTATTTACACCGTTGTTTTGTTTTGTACACATGTTATTTGTTTGTTGTCGAAAATGCATAGTGTATCTCCATTTTTGTTTTTACAATAAAATAATAAAGATGCACGATAACAGGCAGGGTTCCAATAGGGAATTTTAAAAAAATGCGCCCTCTTTTGCATCTGATGAAGTATAGTTCATCTTGCCACGAAAGCCCTTCGCTCGGCCCCACCGGTCTCCTTAGGTTAAGGCGATGGGGACGAGCGAACGAAATCCCATGCATGCTGTATCCACGTCTTCTCCAGGGGGGGGGGGGTGGTGGTTCTTTAAAAATGAAATTTTTGGTGTGCCCATTTTCCCTCTATTTTTTTTTCACCTACTGCATCCCCTTTGTTCCATTAATTTCCCCCCCCCCTTTTTTCCCCTCCCAACATAATTTTTTTTTTAAATAAATTAATTTAAAAAAAAAAAAAAAAAAATTGGGGGGGGGCCCGGGCCCCCCCGGCTCCGGCGCCCCTGGAATGAAACATTAATTTTGGCAAACATTGGTAAAACAATAATTTTCCCACACTACAAATGAAAAGCTGCCACAATATTGTCTCCCATTTATTTACACCGTTGTTTTGTTTTGTACACATGTTATTTGTTTGTTGTCGAAAATGCATAGTGTATCTCCATTTTTGTTTTTACAATAAAATAATTCTAAATATTTATTTTTAAAAACAGAAGGTCTATGGGGGATCGACTTTGCATGAGTAGGCCTAGGGTGTTTCTTTGTCTTGCCGCACGCAAGGAAATCGAAACAATAAGCAGTGAAATGCACACACACAAAAAATAATAATAAATAATTTAAAAAAACCTCTTAAAAACACAACACAACACAACACAAAAAACAACAACATACAAAGTCCTGAATTTCAAGAACTTCTAGAATGTACAAGCAGTGTTTTCAGCGATAAACAATGTTGATAGGCGAAAACAGACAGAGTGTAAAAAGTTGACACGTAAAATAACTGCCTCCTTGCCTGCGCTCAAGTAAGTCACAAGTTGTAGGCACACAATACTGCACTGACTGAGCCCTAGCCACATCCTTTTTTTATGACTGGCTCCTGGCTCCCGCGGCTAGAGCTACAGCTGACAGTTTTCCCGATCACAACAGTGTGCACTTTTAGCCAATGATCTTTTTGGCGCCTTCTCACAATCACACGTATGTATGTATCGGTGTATTACAATTTCTACATCTAGGCCTAGCCTGCATAACAATTATGTACATGATAGGTATGTACGCGGACGCTTTTTGTACATACGGGACATCACGCCATAAGTAATAGTACTAGCTGTACAAGAGTTTACTGTGCGTGTGCTATGTGTGTGTGCGCTATCTTATCTACGTACGTACTGGCGCGGCACTGCTTACTGGCTGCTCGCTGGGGAGAAGTTAGTTGTGTCTGTACTGTGTGCTTTTCTGGCTTTTGTGCAACAAGGCCAGGGGACACAAATCAATCCAAGTTGTGTTGAATGTTTATGCTGGACCAGGTAAGAGAAATATTGATTAAGTTAAATTAAACTTCAAATTTAAGGAAATTAAGTTATTTATAACAAAATGACTTCTGACTTCTGTTCTAACGTTAGTTCTAACTGTTACTAGCGTTAGTGTTAGCATGTCTAGAATCTTCTAAAGTTGTACTTGTACTTGTACTTGTATTATGTAGTTGTAGTCTGGTAGTAGGCCTATCGTGCCGCCATAATGTTTTCGATCGACAGTATTTTCGATCCCCAATTTTGAATCCGTTTACTGCACGAGAAGGGGCGAGAGCCACGGTGACCAGAAGCTCTGTTCTGTGTACTTTACTTCTACGTTGTACTCGGCATTGTCCATAACTCGGGATATAACGCCAAATGATTTATACCGAAATTTAGACTTAAACTTTTGGGTGTCACCAACAACATGATGATAGATAGCACTGTGTTACTGTTAGGGCCTATAAAAACAGAACAGAGGTTCTGCTCACCTGGTCACGGTGGATCAAAATCGGGGATCAAAATTACATGTCGATTGAAAACATGACGGCATGATACAAACTGTCAATGTCATGATCTGTACAGTGTAACGTTAATTGTCCTTATTAATATTATGACTATGACTATGAGGAATTATCGTTATTTATGCATTCAAATTTAAGTTATTTCCATTCAACACTGTTCAAGTTATTCCCATCCATGATAAATAGTGCCAACCACTTCGTATCCTTGACCCTGTACTGTAGTGTAACTGTAAGTAGTTTTACATAAAAGTTACTTCACTCTGATCACAATAAACCCTTTTCGACATTCTCAATGCATCATGGGAAATGATGCAAATGTCCTGGATGTGTATGACTAACTATGGTTTTTGTGAACAAAGTGTTGGGCGCAATACGCACTTCAGCAACTTTTTTCACCTTTTTTCTTTAATTAATAGTTGAAAAAGGTTAAGTCAGGATTTGTAACGAATGGTTGATTTGGTATAAAAGTGAGTTATTCAGGAGAAATTGTTGGGGATCCCCTCTCCTGCCTGGATGGCATTGCCATGGCGACACCATGGTTGACAACTTACTTTCACACGCAAAATGACAACTTTTCCACGTTTTTCCTCATTTTTATACCAAATCAAGCAGTCATTATTCTTCCTGCATCTAGACAACAAATCTGCATTGCGCCATACATTTTGTACACAAAACAGCATCGTTTTTGTCATCCACATCCGGCCGGGTGATTTCCATTATATCCCATGATGCATTGAGATAGTCAAAAAGGTTTATACATTTTTGCAGAATGGCTAGCTGTGATAATTGCAACTAGCAGATGGCTCGTTTAAAGTAGGCTTATCGTTTGTAGTAAAAAGCAACACAAAACAAAAGCAAACAATACAAAACAGTGTTTGTTTGTTTTAGATAGTAGGCCCCTCACATCATTCAAAATAGTAAGGCTCTTCATTAAGGGGAGGCTGGCATGGGTGGATCCAGAATATTTTTTAGGTGGGGCTGAGAATCAAGAACGATTTTTCATTACTACAAAAATTACAATGAAATAATCAAAGGGAGAGGAAAACAAAGCACAGTGAGGGGAAATGAGGGGAAACATGAGGGGGAATACCTTACCATTTGTATCTGATTCTGTTTTTTTTTACAGCCCCCCTTAGCCCCCCTGGATCCACTAATGGCTGGGTACATGTTTGTAAGTGTACAGTAATTCTCCAGGGGACTGGAGTTTCATGTTCCTCTAACTTACTTAGTTAAACCTGAGTTATGTCTACTTGTTGGATGCTGTACTATGATAGTTTAGTGATTCAACAATCAATCGAGGGGCATGCTTTGTTTTTACCTAATGCCAAGGCACCAATCATTCTGTGAAATTAATGCTAGTATTACCAACTGAAATAGCCCAGTTCATCATTTTTGCAAATAATTTTTTTTTGTACAAGTTTAAACTCTCGGGTTCATTTTTATACATAGGGGCCCATATTTTTATTTTACATTTATGAAGTTCTTATTGATTCAGATTTTGCCACCAATTATTTATACATTTCATTCAGTAAACAAACCTTTTTTTGTTACTTATACTTATAGGCTTACATACTTTAGGGCTTTAGGCAAGTGTAGAATTACTCCTAGAACTATGACTTGAGGTTCTACAATCTTGAGTTAAAGGCTGTGCAATAACATTGGTAAGATTGAAATAAAAATGTCCACAGATTTACACATAACTTACATGGTATAAAGATGGTCAGATGGTGGGAAAACTCCCCTTGAAATATTTTTACCTGAAATGCTGTAGGTTTTTGAGAAATGAGTAAAACAACTAATTTTGATTTCATTATCAAATAATAATTGTTTCTTGGTTTGTGTGCAGGTTGCAATGAAACTCCGTTTAAGATCATCTCTTCGCAGAAAAGGGAAAGATGCCACACAATTTTGTTTTCAGCAGGAAGACCAGCCTGGATTTATAGTGCAACATATCAACAAATTTATTGGTAGGTAATAAACTAATCAAGACCCACCCACTGCGCACATGAGTAATACTACCTGCACCTCTTTTTTGCTTCACTGCTTGATCCAGACACACACTTCACATGTTCGTGTGATCAGACATTGTCAAACTAAAGGTTCCACAATCACAACTGTGATTAGTCAATACATCCAGGGGCTGAACTTCATGGATCGGTCAATTTACTACTCAAAATTTTCCATGAGCATGCAGTGGCTCTGTTACTAACAACTGTTTCCACCTACATAAAAAATTATGATGCACATGGAGGCAGAATAAATCCCATCGCATCATTTGGGTATTTTCACACTAAAGGGATACAAACTGGACCCTAACTCCCTAGGCATTGACTTGTACTAAAACAATAAAAATCCTTCAAAATCCTCCAACTGGCTTTGTTGTCTAGGGAGTTAGGGTTAAAACCAAGTACAAGAGGGCAAGATGCAGTCAAGTATTTTACCAAATTGTTTTGAGACATTGTGTAGGCCTACTTGCAGTCAGTTAGTGTTTAATGTACTATGTGTAAATACATTTTTAAAACATCGAAGAAAGTCATATGTTACGTAAGTAACAAAAGCCAGAAATTTTACCATAATTCAGTTTATCTAAAATTGTTCCAACTTCATCCCTTACCCATTATGGTTGTGAAAAGGGAAAAAAAGGGAAAAAAATAAAAAACAAACAATTTATTTAATTTGCATACACCGACGTGTGTATAGCAGTATGCTCAGCGCTTTCGAGTGTCTGTGGAAAACCACAGGCGACTCGGGCGGATTCAAACCCACGACCTCCTGCTTACTAGTGCAGACGTCTTAACCTCCTCGACCACCGAGCTTGCCCAATGACAAATCGAATCCCGCCCGAGTCGCCTGTGTAGTTTTTTTCACAGACACTCGGAAAGCACTGAGCATACAGTGCTATACACACGTCGGTGTATGGCAACATTAAATCAATTGTTTATCTCCCGACGCAAGAATTTCACCAACCTATCTATAAAAACAAACAAGCAAAAACAAAACATTCTTCTGGATATTTTGGTACATAGAATGCAAAATGGATCACATACACAGACAAACAAAACTTGACAAATGTCTTTGTTATACAGGGGTTTTAACGCAGTAAACCAGGGTTAAAGGTCAACTCCTTTTAATGATAAGCTAGATACTACCCATCTCAGAATTAACTTCTTTGGCTAATGAAAAAAAAAGACTTAAAGAGAGCAGCTAGAGGAGACTTGTATTCTTTTATAATATTATTTAACTCTTTTCAAAATTATACATACATGTACATCCATTGTTGCTTGTAGGACGTGGTGTTTTTGCAACAAAAAGGTTCTTCAGAAACGACTTCCTTCTCGAGTACCGAGGAGAGCTGGTCTCTGGAAAAGAAGCCCTTGAACGTGAACGCAAATACACTGTAGCTGATGGAAGTTTTTTGTACTTTTTCAAACATAACTCCAAAACAAAATGGTGAGCCTTATTAAGTTATAATTTTTGAAATTGAAAATGCAGTCAGCCTTTTCAGCATATTCAAAATTTGTTGTTCCTTGTTTTTATTTCATTTATTTAAAAGCAACATATATATGCAAATCTTTGAGTTATTTTAAATGTTCTTTGTGTTCAGTGCAAACATTGAGTATGTAATTGTAGATACATGTGAGGGAAAATAACTATTTAAAAATGATACTAACATTCATATGGCATTTTTTCCAAAGGATACAAAACATTCAGAGAACAGCCAAAAAGACCTTACCAAAATCAAGGAATTATACAGTGAAAGGGAAACAGTGGAAATGGAACTCATTTCAGTTGCAGTTTGTATGAGGGGAACTTATTATAACAATATTTTATGATAGCCAGTGGTATTTCAGGTGAAATCAATAAAATAATTGTCTTGAAATATTTTACTTGTTATTATAGTGTGGATGCAACATATTCAAATTGCATTGGAAGAATGGTCAATGATGCAGTTGCCCCCAAAGCTAATTGCAAAATGGTGGTTGTTAACGATGGAAAAGATCCACATCTTTGCTTATTTGCAAAACAAGAAATTGAAGTCTGGGAAGAGCTTCGGTTTGATTACGGTGTACCCAACTTGCCATGGAGAAAGGTATTGTAAAGTATTATTTTGGTTTGTTTTATAAATATTGTTTTTAAACCTACATTTAAAGAAAATGGAGAATAACTTGCTGAAGACCTGTTATGAAGGGCCACAAGCAGGACAAATTATAAGCCCACTGTATGTTTCAAATGTAACATGCAAATGAATTAAGACCCTGGTCTTGTCTGGTTACTTTTTTCCATCTGGTTACTTTTTCCATTCACTTAATACTCACTTTTTCTGTATAAACTTGTATTAATATTTTCTAAAGAAAATGGTCACTGGTTCCACTGCTGGTTGAGTGCCCTTTCAGCTAAAAAATATATCATGTAAAAGTTTATTACCAGAAAATGGTTGGAGATATCAATATAAATGTTGTGTATTGTGTTATAATTATCTAAGTGGGTGTATAAATTTGCAGCACTGATAAAGAATGGTGTGAAGCTGCCATTACTGGAACAAGAGTCACTTTAACCCTAACTCCCTAGACAACAAAGCCAGTTGGAGGATTTTGAAAGATTTTTATTGTTTTAATACAATGCCTAGGGAGTTAGGGTTAATTTGAAAATACTTATTAAGCTCTTTTACACTCCATTTGTCATAATAAGCAGATGAGGAATTCTGTGTATCAAGGAAATGCAAAGAGGCCCTTGGAAAAGCACACAAGACGTTAATACGTCATAATCACGTTCAATGTTTTCCGTCACTTATTATAGTTTTTTTTGTTATACTTTTGTGAAGAGGATATTGGGATACTGATTTCTGCCAAGTTTAAATAATAATAATAAAACAAGTTTATTACTGTATTTTTTTTATTATTATTATTAATTAGATGGGGCAGAAGCTAGAAAAGCATCAGCCAGACTACCTTGACAGTCTTACTTTCTGTGGATTGAAAAAGGTACATCATGTTTTCCATTTAGTGAACAAGCAAAAAAAATTCTTGAAATAAAACAGTCAAGATTTCACAACATGATTATGTTATGTCCCATTGCAATCATGTGCTTTCAATATTTGTATTACCTCAATGTCTATAATTATTGGCATTGTTAATTAATATCTTTTTAATTCCTTTTCCCTCAAGATCCTCCTTAGTTCCAATGTTTTAACAAAACAACACACATTTTCAAAAGTATTCACTTCAATATTTCTGCAGAATTCTTTTACACTTAAGATTTAAGCAGTGTTTGAATATATGATCCTGAGTCAAAAGATCATTGCTTACAACAATATCATGATATTTATTTTTTTTAATTGTGAGTGAGGCACTGGTGGATTTTATAGTTTGTTTTCCTGTACAAAAACGTATCTAAAGGTGCTCATAAATTATTTGATGCTTTCACCGTGATTTTAATAAGGAAAATCAAGAAATATATTGTATGTATAAAGATCATTTACCTATTTATTAAAAACCATTCTTACTAAAACTTAATTTTCCTTGTCCTTTTGTGTAAGCTCCCTTTATGCATGCCGAATGTTAATCCTAAGACGTAGACATCACTGTAAACTAGATGATTGTTATGCTCATGTTATTTTACAGCACAATACTGCAGCTGATGATGTGAACAATTCACCTAAAGATGAATTTCATACCAGAGATGATAATGACATCACTTCTGAAACCCCTGATAATGGGGAAGGAGTTCGCACCGAACAACCCATGAAATATCAAGGTACATATCTTACATGCTTGAACAACCTTTTTCTTTTTCACTTTACAAATGCTTTGGCTTTCAAACTGTGTTCAGTTCTGAGATGTTATTACCCCTGACACGTTGTCAATATTTATCTTCATTCATTGTAGCTGTGGTGATAATTGCACAATTTCTACAGGTATTGGAATATTACTTCAGAACGCGAGGTTAAAAGAAAATGTTATGATGATATACCCAAGCCCACTTGAATTCCCTGTCATCAGCTGGCAAGGCATGACTCACACAGTAAATTACAGTTGTCACATTCCCTGCTTAACTATTGCTGTGCAATAAACCAGTGGAAACTTAAACGTTGCCCTGTCCCCAAGCTTCCTCTTCTCCTGTTAAGGCAGGACTCATACTGTTAATCATAAACAAATTATCCCACACATAAAGCAAGGTTTGTTTAATTATAGTCATAATATTAATAAGGACAATTAACGTTACACTGTACAGATCATGACATTGACAGTTTGTATCGTGCCGTCATGTTTTCAATCGACATGTAATTTTGATCCCCGATTTTGATCCACCGTGACCAGGTGACCAGAACCTCTGTTCTGTTTTTATAGGCCCTAACAGTAACACAGTGCTATCTATCATCATGTTGTTGGTGATACCCAAAAGTTTAAGTCTAAATTTCGGTATAAATCATTTGGCGTTATATCCCGAGTTATGGACAATGCCGAGTACAACGTAGAAGTAAAGTCGGTCCGGGGCAAATTAAGATGATCGTCCCGATTTCATGGTTTAAATTT
>CM055819.1:15529329-15569020 GCA_029582265.1 Zoroaster sp. YZ-2022
ATGGGGGGTCCTGTTACTGGTCCGAGATGCTGTTTTTAGAATATTTTAGAATAATTATGTAATTTGTCCTGTGAACGTCAGAATGTCATGTAAGTTAAAGCGGAGGATTTTCTGGAAGGAGAAATCATAGGTTTACGAGTTAGAGAACTTACTCAACATGTTGTTTAGGCGTGTGGGGTATAGGAGCCATGTTCTGACGTTCACAGCGACAAATTACATAATTATAATAAAAAATAGACTGTGAACGGAAGAAGCATTCGGACTAGGGTTCTATCAGTGCTAGATTGGGGAGTATCTTGACAACAACATTCTTCCTACATTTGTTTATATTATTTTCCCAAAAACCCAATTCCCATAATTCATTGCGCAGACAATTCCGAATAGGTCTCGAGTTGACGGGAGTCGATACTTACGTTAGGCAGGTTCGCAAGACCTCCATTAGCCTAAGTTAAGGCATTAGGTTCAAAAGAGACAAAACAAAACCAAAATGTATTTCACTGTCACAACTACCTACACAAACTACATTAACACCTGTATGTATTCTATAACCTCAGTGGAGTATCATATGTTGTCTGTCTTGATGATATGTGGTATATTCCTGATGTTTAAAGTCGTCACATCCTTCGCCAAGTTCATCTCGTGCAAAAATCCAAGGCGCCATTTTCAAAATTAACCATCTCGCTGCAATGCGCACGTGCATATATAAAAGGCACCGCGCAAGCGCAAGAGGGCACGTGTGCTGTTTTTCTATGAAAGAAAGCGATTTGCATTTTTGAGCGCATGTTTAATATTTGAATAAGCAGTAACGTTTTCACAAAGTCAAATGAGAACAGTCAGCCAATGAACATACGCTCTGATAATGAATAGGCTATGCATATTTCACTGGCGACTTCTAATGTAGGTCTACATTCTTGTGTAAGAAATTTACGTTTGATCTTGCCGACGTATTAAGAATGCAAGTAAGAGTAATTGCGGTGACACCATGCAAAACGCTCAATTGAGTAGTGATTAGTTCTGAAAAGAACTGGAGTTGTACCTCCAGTTCTTTTCAGAACTAATTACTACTCAATTGAGCATTTCACATGGTGTCACCGCAATTACGCACACGTCTGGAATGTACGTGAAGTTCGAGCGCTGGGTCGCAGACGGCAACGAGTGTTCGAAATAAACAATTTTGCCCCGTCAAAAACATGGCGCATATTACCGTGAAAGGGTTTATTACTCTTACTTATCCTCCTCACCATGCAAAGCTACAAGTTCTATCTATTAAGAATGCGTTATTCAGATTCAGAAAGTGAAGAGATAATGACCCCTTTCGACTGAGTTACCCAAGTTCTTTTGACTATTGTAAACATCCCAATCTGTACTAATGTTGTTATGCTGTTCTCGTTCAACAATTAATTATAAATCCATATTACAGGGAATGACTTCCAAAGTGAGGTAGTTGTGATTTATTGATGAAACTTTGCTTTTAAGTGATTGGTAAAATGATTATTGTTTAAAAATGGTACATTTTCTGAGGGAAACATCTATGTTCAATTGGGAGGTGGGGGGGGGGGAAGTTTTTTTTTATTGCACATAGGCTAATGACACTATGGTTTACTCACAGATAATTAGTTAGAATTCAGGGCTTTATTAGTAAAAGTTAATTCAACACCAATTGTAACACATTATAATGATTGTCCAATTTCACAGATTTACATGTTGTTGTCCTCTTTCGGCTGCTCCCGTTAGGGGTCGCCACAGCGGATCATGATCCGCATATTTGATTTGGCATAGGTTTTACGCCGGATGCCCTTCCTGACGCAACCCTCCCATTTATCCGGGCTTGGGACCGGCACTAAGCATGTACATCCCCAGTGGCTGGGTTCAATTCGGCCCTCGCAGCAATTATGGTAAAGTGTCTTGCTCAAGGACACAAGCACCATGGTCGCGGCAAGGCTTCGAACCCACACATTCTGACGACTCAGCCATCAGAACACAAATCCGATGATGCACTAAACCGCTCGACCATGGCACCCCACAATCTCTTGAATTTAAAGATAATTGTCTGTAAAAGTGTAAACATTACATTGTTTAAGAATCACAGATTTCTATTCGCACCGCTCAAATGTTAAGTCCAAATTTTAAAAAGTCGTTTACGGGTAAATGGAACCGGATAATGACCCCACAATCTCTTGAATTTACATGTATATCTTGCAAATAAAACCTTTATCCTTGATAATTTGGTTTCTTCAAGTTAAATAAACATTTCAAGGCATGAACTTATCTACTCTAAACATTTCAAGGCACTTACCATAGTACCAGTAATATACTAACAATTTTAAGGCACTTAATCTTTGCTAAAATATTTCAAACCATGATTATAAGAGAAGGTACAACTTTGGTAATTACATGATTATCAAATTGACAAATTAATATTTAAAAACTTACTTTGTGTAAAGTTTGAGGAAAAATAATTCTATCTGAAGACTGAAGTGCTTTTCCTATTGTGATAAAACTTTCACAGGTCACTTTTATTATACTGAACAGCAAAAGAAACGCAAGTCCGAGGACAGCAAAAGAAACGTAAGTCCATGGTTTTGTCAAGTTTTCAAACAGAAGACAAACCATTTTGATTCTAATCACTCATTTCATGAAAAATGCTTTCAATTTGTGAGCTGAAAGTGACTGTTGAATGTGAAAATCTTGCAATGCAATTTCAACAGTCACTTTCAGCTCACAAATTGAAAGCATTTTTCATTAAATGAGTGATTAGAATCAAAATGGTTTGTCTTCTGTTTGAAAACTTGACAAGACCTCGGACTTGCGTTTCTTTTGCTGTCCTCGGACTTGCGTTTCTTTTGCTGTTCAGTATATATATTTCTTGAAAACTAGAGGTTTGATATGAACATACATAACCACTCCGATTCCATGCCCTGTTGATTGTGACAATAGTGTCCCTTTATAAGTGTCACTCGATTTCATGCCCTGTCTATTTTGACGATAATGTCCCTTTAAGTGCCACTCCGATTCCATGCCCTGTATATTGTGACAATAGTGTCCTTTAAGTGCCATTCCGATTCCATGCCCTGTCTATTTTGACGATAATTTCCCTTTAAGTGCCACTCCGATTCCATGCCCTGTTGATTGTGACAATAGTGTCCCTTTAAGTGTCACTCCGATTCCATGCCCTGTCCATTTTGACGATAATGTCCCTTTAAAATGTCACTCCAATTCCATACTCTGTTGATTGTGACGACAGTGTCCCTTTAAGTGTCACTCCGATTCCATGCCCTGTCGATTGTGACGAGTGTCCCTTTAAGTGTCACTCCGATTCCATGCCCTGACTATTTTGATGATAATATCCCTTTAAGTGTCACTCCGATTCCATGCCCTGACTATTTTGATGATAATGTCCCTTTAAGTGCCACTCCGATTCCATGCCCTGTCTATTTTGACGATAATGTCCCTTTTGCCACCCTGATTCCATGCCCTGACTATTTTGATGATAATGTCCCTTTAAGTGCCACTCCGATTCCATGCCCTGTCTATTTTGATGATAATGTCCCTTTAAGTGCCACTCCGATTCCATGCCCTGTCTATTTTGACGATAATGTCCCTTTAAGTGCCACTCCGATTCCATGCCCTGTTGATTGTGACAATAGTGTCCCTTTAAGTGTCACTCCGATTCCATGCCCTGACTATTTTGATGATAATGTCCTTTAAGTGCCACTCCGATTCCATGCCCTGTCTATTTTGATGATAGTGTCCTTTAAGTGCCACTCCGATTCCATGCCCTGTCTATTTTGACGATAATGCCCCTTTAAAATGTCACTCCAATTCCATGCCCTGTCGATAGTGATGACAGTGTCTCTTTAAGTGCCACTCTATTCCATGCCCTGTCTATTTTGATAATGATGTCCCTTTAAGTGCCACTCCGATTCCATGCCCTGTTGATTGTGACAATAGTGTCCTTTAAGTGCCACTCCGATTCCATGCCCTGTCCATTTTGACGATAATGCCCCTTTAAAATGTCACTCCAATTCCATGCTCTGTCGATTGTGACGACGATGTCTCTTTAAGTGCCACTCCGATTCCATACTCTGTTGATTGTGACGACAGTGTCCTTTATGTCACTCCGATTCCATGCCCTGTCGATTGTGACGAGTGTCCCTTTAGTGTCACTCCGATTCCATGCCCTGTCTATTTTGATGATAATGTCCCTTTAGTGTCACTCCGATTCCATGCCCTGTAGATTGTGACGAAAGTGTCTCCTTTAAGTGCCACTCCGATTCCATGCCCTGTCTATTTTGATGATAATGTCCCTTTAAGTGCCACCCTGATTCCATGCCCTGTCTATTTTGATGATAATGTCCCTTTAAGTGTCACTCCGATTCCATGCCCTGTCTATTTTGATGACAGTGTCTCTTAAGTACTACTCCGATTCCATGCCCTGTCTATTTTGATGATAATGTCCCTTTAAGTGCTACTCCGATTCCATGCCCTGTCTATTTTGATGATAATGTCCCTTTAAGTGCCACTCCGATTCCATGCCCTGTTGATTGTGACAATAGTGTCCCTTTAAGTGTCACTCCGATTTCATGCCCTGTCTATTTTGACGATAATGTCCCTTTAAGTGCCACTCCGATTCCATGCCCTGTTGATTGTGACAATAGTGTCCCTTTAAGTGCCACTCCGATTCCATGCCCTGTCTATTTTGACGATAATTTCCCTTTAAGTGCCACTCCGATTCCATGCCCTGTTGATTGTGACAATAGTGTCCCTTTAAGTGTCACTCCGATTCCATGCCCTGTCCATTTTGACGATAATGTCCCTTTAAAATGTCACTCCAATTCCATACTCTGTTGATTGTGACGACAGTATCCCTTTAAGTGTCACTCCGATTCCATGCCCTGTCGATTGTGACGAGTGTCCCTTTAAGTGTCACTCCGATTCCATGCCCTGACTATTTTGATGATAATATCCCTTTAAGTGTCACTCCGATTCCATGCCCTGACTATTTTGATGATAATGTCCCTTTAAGTGCCACTCCGATTCCATGCCCTGACTATTTTGACGATAATGTCCCTTTAAGTGCCACCCTGATTCCATGCCCTGACTATTTTGATGATAATGTCCCTTTAAGTGCCACTCCGATTCCATGCCCTGTCTATTTTGATGATAATGTCCCTTTAAGTGCCACTCCGATTCCATGCCCTGTCTATTTTGACGATAATTTCCCTTTAAGTGCCACTCCGATTCCATGCCCTGTTGATTGTGACAATAGTGTCCCTTTAAGTGCCACCCTGATTCCATGCCCTGACTATTTTGATGATAATGTCCCTTTAAGTGCCACTCCGATTCCATGCCCTGTCTATTTTGATGATAATGTCCCTTTAAGTGCCACTCCGATTCCATGCCCTGTCTATTTTGACGATAATGTCCCTTTAAGTGTCACTCCGATTCCATGCCCTGTCGATAGTGATGACAGTGTCTCTTTAAGTGCCACTCCGATTCCATGCCCTGTCTATTTTGATGATAATGTCCCTTTAAGTGCCACTCCGATTCCATGCCCTGTTGATTGTGACAATAGTGTCCCTTTAAGTGCCACTCCGATTCCATGCCCTGTCCATTTTGACGATAATGCCCCTTTAAAATGTCACTCCAATTCCATGCTCTGTCGATTGTGACGACGATGTCTCTTTAAGTGCCACTCCGATTCCATACTCTGTTGATTGTGACGACAGTGTCCCTTTAAGTGTCACTCCGATTCCATGCCCTGTCGATTGTGACGAGTGTCCCTTTAAGTGTCACTCCGATTCCATGCCCTGTCTATTTTGATGATAATGTCCCTTTAAGTGTCACTCCGATTCCATGCCCTGTCGATTGTGACGACAGTGTCACTTTAAGTGCCACTCCGATTCCATGCCCTGTCTATTTTGATGATAATGTCCCTTTAAGTGCCACCCTGATTCCATGCCCTGTCTATTTTGATGATAATGTCCCTTTAAGTGTCACTCCGATTCCATGCCCTGTCGATTGTGATGACAGTGTCTCTTTAAGTGCTACTCCGATTCCATGCCCTGTCTATTTTGATGATAATGTCCCTTTAAGTGTCACTCCGATTCCATGCCCTGTCTATTTTGATGATAATGTCCCTTTAAGTGCCACTCCGATTCCATGCCCTGTTGATTGTGACAATAGTGTCCCTTTAAGTGTCACTCCGATTTCATGCCCTGTCTATTTTGACGATAATGTCCCTTTAAGTGCCACTCCGTTTCCATGCCCTGTTGATTGTGACAATAGTGTCCCTTTAAGTGCCACTCCGATTCCATGCCCTGTCTATTTTGACGATAATGTCCCTTTAAGTGCCACTCCGATTCCATGCCCTGTTGATTGTGACAATAGTGTCCCTTTAAGTGTCACTCCGATTCCATGCCCTGTCGATTGTGACGAGTGTCCCTTTAAGTGTCACTCCGATTCCATGCCCTGTCTATTTTGATGATAATGTCCCTTTAAGTGTCACTCCGATTCCATGCCCTGTCTATTTTGATGATAATGTCCCTTTAAGTGTCACTCCGATTCCATGCCCTGTCGATTGTGATGACAGTGTCTCTTTAAGTGCTACTCCGATTCCATGCCCTGTCTATTTTGATGATAATGTCCCTTTAAGTGTCACTCCGATTCCATGCCCTGACTATTTTGATGATAATGTCCCTTTAAGTGCCACTCCGATTCCATGCCCTGTCTATTTTGATGATAATGTCCCTTTAAGTGCCACTCCGATTCCATGCCCTGTTGATTGTGACAATAGTGTCCCTTTAAGTGCCACTCCGATTCCATGCCCTGTCGATTGTGATGACAGTGTCTCTTTAAGTGCCACTCCGATTCCATGCCCTGTCTATTTTGATGATAATGTCCCTTTAAGTGCCACTCCGATTCCATGCCCTGTTGATTGTGACAATAGTGTCCCTTTAAGTGCCACTCCGATTCCATGCCCTGTCTATTTTGACGATAATTTCCCTTTAAGTGCCACTCCGATTCCATGCCCTGTTGATTGTGACAATAGTGTCCCTTTAAGTGTCACTCCGATTCCATGCCCTGTCCATTTTGACGATAATGTCCCTTTAAAATGTCACTCCAATTCCATACTCTGTTGATTGTGACGACAGTGTCCCTTTAAGTGTCACTCCGATTCCATGCCCTGTCGATTGTGACGAGTGTCCCTTTAAGTGTCACTCCGATTCCATGCCCTGACTATTTTGATGATAATATCCCTTTAAGTGTCACTCCGATTCCATGCCCTGACTATTTTGATGATAATGTCCCTTTAAGTGCCACTCCGATTCCATGCCCTGACTATTTTGACGATAATGTCCCTTTAAGTGCCACCCTGATTCCATGCCCTGACTATTTTGATGATAATGTCCCTTTAAGTGCCACTCCGATTCCATGCCCTGTCTATTTTGATGATAATGTCCCTTTAAGTGCCACTCCGATTCCATGCCCTGTCTATTTTGACGATAATTTCCCTTTAAGTGCCACTCCGATTCCATGCCCTGTTGATTGTGACAATAGTGTCCCTTTAAGTGCCACCCTGATTCCATGCCCTGTCTATTTTGATGATAATGTCCCTTTAAGTGCCACTCCGATTCCATGCCCTGTCTATTTTGACGATAATGTCCCTTTAAGTGCCACTCCGATTCCATGCCCTGTCTATTTTGATGATAATGTCCCTTTAAGTGTCACTCCGATTCCATGCCCTGTCGATAGTGATGACAGTGTCTCTTTAAGTGCCACTCCGATTCCATGCCCTGTCTATTTTGATGATAATGTCCCTTTAAGTGCCACTCCGATTCCATGCCCTGTTGATTGTGACAATAGTGTCCCTTTAAGTGTCACTCCGATTCCATGCCCTGTCCATTTTGACGATAATCCCCCTTTAAAATGTCACTCCAATTCCATGCTCTGTCGATTGTGACGACGATGTCTCTTTAAGTGCCACTCCGATTCCATACTCTGTTGATTGTGACAGTGTCCTTTAGTGTCACTCCGATTCCATGCCCTGTCGATTGTGACGAGTGTCCCTTTAAGTGTCACTCCGATTCCATGCCCTGTCTATTTTGATGATAATGTCCCTTTAAGTGTCACTCCGATTCCATGCCCTGTCGATTGTGACGACAGTGTCTCTTTAAGTGCCACTCCGATTCCATACTCTGTTGATTGTGACGACAGTGTCCCTTTAAGTGTCACTCCGATTCCATGCCCTGTCGATTGTGACGAGTGTCCCTTTAAGTGTCACTCCGATTCCATGCCCTGTCTATTTTGATGATAATGTCCCTTTAAGTGTCACTCCGATTCCATGCCCTGTCGATTGTGACGACAGTGTCTCTTTAAGTGCCACTCCGATTCCATGCCCTGTCTATTTTGATGATAATGTCCCTTTAAGTGCCACCCTGATTCCATGCCCTGTCTATTTTGATGATAATGTCCCTTTAAGTGTCACTCCGATTCCATGCCCTGTCGATTGTGATGACAGTGTCTCTTTAAGTGCTACTCCGATTCCATGCCCTGTCTATTTTGATGATAATGTCCCTTTAAGTGTCACTCCGATTCCATGCCCTGTCTATTTTGACGATAATGTCCCTTTAAGTGCCACTCCGATTCCATGCCCTGTTGATTGTGACAATAGTGTCCCTTTAAGTGTCACTCCGATTTCATGCCCTGTCTATTTTGACGATAATGTCCCTTTAAAATGTCACTCCAATTCCATACTCTGTTGATTGTGACGACAGTGTCCCTTTAAGTGTCACTCCGATTCCATGCCCTGTCGATTGTGACGAGTGTCCCTTTAAGTGTCACTCCGATTCCATGCCCTGTCTATTTTGATGATAATGTCCCTTTAAGTGTCACTCCGATTCCATGCCCTGTCGATTGTGATGACAGTGTCTCTTTAAGTGCTACTCCGATTCCATGCCCTGTCTATTTTGATGATAATGTCCCTTTAAGTGTCACTCCGATTCCATGCCCTGACTATTTTGATGATAATGTCCCTTTAAGTGCCACTCCGATTCCATGCCCTGTCTATTTTGATGATAATGTCCCTTTAAGTGCCACTCCGATTCCATGCCCTGTTGATTGTGACAATAGTGTCCCTTTAAGTGCCACTCCGATTCCATGCCCTGTCGATTGTGATGACAGTGTCTCTTTAAGTGCCACTCCGATTCCATGCCCTGTCTATTTTGATGATAATGTCCCTTTAAGTGCCACTCCGATTCCATGCCCTGTTGATTGTGACAATAGTGTCCCTTTAAGTGCCACTCCGATTCCATGCCCTGTCCATTTTGACGATAATGCCCCTTTAAAATGTCACTCCAATTCCATGCTCTGTCGATTGTGACGACGATGTCTCTTTAAGTGCCACTCCGATTCCATACTCTGTTGATTGTGACGACAGTGTCCCTTTAAGTGTCACTCCGATTCCATGCCCTGTCGATTGTGACGAGTGTCCCTTTAAGTGTCACTCCGATTCCATGCCCTGTCTATTTTGATGATAATGTCCCTTTAAGTGTCACTCCGATTCCATGCCCTGTCGATTGTGACGACAGTGTCTCTTTAAGTGCCACTCCGATTCCATACTCTGTTGATTGTGACGACAGTGTCCCTTTAAGTGTCACTCCGATTCCATGCCCTGTCGATTGTGACGACAGTGTCCCTTTAAGTGTCACTCCGATTCCATGCCCTGTCTATTTTGACGATAATGTCCCTTTAAGTGTCACTCCGATTCCATGCCCTGTCGATTGTGACGACAGTGTCTCTTTAAGTGCCACTCCGATTCCATGCCCTGTCTATTTTGATGATAATGTCCCTTTAAGTGCCACCCAGATTCCATGCCCTGTCTATTTTGATGATAATTTACCTATAAGAGTCACTCCGATTCCATGCCCTGTCGATTGTGATGACAGTGTCTCTTTAAGTGCTACTCCGATTCCATGCCCTGTCTATTTTGATGATAATGTCCCTTTAAGTGTCACTCCGATTCCATGCCCTGTCTATTTTGACGATAATGTCCCTTTAAGTGCCACTCCGATTCCATGCCCTGTTGATTGTGACAATAGTGTCCCTTTAAGTGTCACTCCGATTCCATGCCCTGTCCATTTTGACGATAATGTCCCTTTAAAATGTCACTCCAATTCCATACTCTGTTGATTGTGACGACAGTGTCCCTTTAAGTGTCACTCCGATTCCATGCCCTGTCGATTGTGACGAGTGTCCCTTTAAGTGTCACTCCGATTCCATGCCCTGTCTATTTTGATGATAATGTCCCTTTAAGTGTCACTCCGATTCCATGCCCTGTCGATTGTGATGACAGTGTCTCTTTAAGTGCCACTCCGATTCCATGCCCTGTCTATTTTGATGATAATGTCCCTTTAAGTGTCACTCCGATTCCATGCCCTGTCGATTGTGACGACAGTGTCTCTTTAAGTGCCACTCCGATTCCATGCCCTGTCTATTTTGATGATAATGTCCCTTTAAGTGCCACCCTGATTCCATGCCCTGTCTATTTTGATGATAATGTCCCTTTAAGTGTCACTCCGATTCCATGCCCTGTCGATTGTGATGACAGTGTCTCTTTAAGTGCTACTCCGATTCCATGCCCTGTCTATTTTGATGATAATGTCCCTTTAAGTGTCACTCCGATTCCATGCCCTGTCTATTTTGACGATAATGTCCCTTTAAGTGCCACTCCGATTCCATGCCCTGTTGATTGTGACAATAGTGTCCCTTTAAGTGTCACTCCGATTTCATGCCCTGTCTATTTTGACGATAATGTCCCTTTAAGTGCCACTCCGATTCCATGCCCTGTTGATTGTGACAATAGTGTCCCTTTAAGTGCCACTCCGATTCCATGCCCTGTCTATTTTGACGATAATGTCCCTTTAAGTGCCACTCCGATTCCATGCCCTGTTGATTGTGACAATAGTGTCCCTTTAAGTGTCACTCCGATTTCATGCCCTGTCTATTTTGACGATAATATCCCTTTAAGTGCCACTCCGATTCCATGCCCTGTTGATTGTGACAATAGTGTCCCTTTAAGTGCCACTCCGATTCCATGCCCTGTCTATTTTGACGATAATGTCCCTTTAAGTGTCACTCCGATTCCATGCCCTGTCCATTTTGACGATAATGTCCCTTTAAAATGTCACTCCAATTCCATACTCTGTTGATTGTGACGACAGTGTCCCTTTAAGTGTCACTCCGATTCCATGCCCTGTCGATTGTGACGAGTGTCCCTTTAAGTGTCACTCCGATTCCATGCCCTGTCTATTTTTACGATAATGTCCCTTTAAGTGCCACTCCGATTCCATCTCCGACTTAACATCCAATAATTATTACTTATTATGTCGTAATTATGACTTAGCATAATTATGACTTTTTATATCATAATTTTGACTTAATATTTGATAATTATGACTGAAATAAGTTATAATTATGACTTATCTTACCAATCAATTTAACTTATCACGTACGACACTATGTTTACAGATAAATGAAAACCGTGCACTTGTTTGCATGCCTATCAGTCGGACAGAAATGAGCTCATTAAGTTCCATCTTGTCGGATATTGGACTGCAATAGAAAGAATATTGGGGGCGCCAAAAGCACGACCAAACTGAAACTAAGTCAAATGGACAAATTTTCCAACCACTAAATGTGTATAGCGCCCTCTATAGTTTGTATTTTTCGAGCCCTCAAATACTTTTCACTTCAACACCCGGAAGACAAGGTCAAATTGGGGTCATATCTGTGTAACCTTTGCTGTTTTTCAAGACCTATCCGATGCAAGTCTTACCCCTTGTGAATTTTTATATTTTGTATTTTGAAAATGGGTATAATTTGCCAAAATCTTGATGACAAAAATTGCCAAGACTTACCCCTTGTAAGTTTTATTCATAATTGGCCCATTTTTTAAAAATAAAATTGAGAACATTAAAAAGTCATGTACATTTATTTCAAAATTTTGGCAAATTATACGAATAAAATGTTTTTAAAAAATCACAAAGGGCAAGTCTTGCGATGTTTTCTCTTGAAATTGACATAAAATTATTACAAACTTTTTTTCACAAATGCAAATTTAAAGAAAAGATGACTTATCCTTTTGAATCTGTTCATATGAGAGTAAGACTTAACCCTTGTAATGTTTTCATTTGTTTCAAATTCACAGAGGAGAGGGGTAAGAGAAGGATAAGAAGTCATCATCTACCGATATCCACAAAATCATATACGAAACTGTTTTATTTAAAAACTGTATTTGGACATAAATAGTGCCAGATACAATCATTTATCTTCATGTAAAAAACAATTTGTTTAATAATGTATGAGTAATCATTTATGCAAAGCATCTACTAAATATATTTTAGCATAAGCTAGCATCTTGTGCAAACAAAAAATTCCAAGCAAGAAGCCTTCAATAAGTTTCAACATTTACTCCTTTTTACTAATTTAAAAATCCAATAATTTTAGAATTACTACCAAATTCTTCAAATTCATTTTTATATCACATTAAACCATTACTTAATTTTATTCATTTGGATGATACAATCATTTATCTTCATGTAAAAACAATTTGCTGAATAAGGTACGAGTAATTATTTAAATGCATCTACTCAATATATTTTAGCATAAGCAAACATTTTTCCCAGCAAGAACTATCTGTACATTCAGTTTCTTCAGTATTTTTACTAATTTAAAATTCCAATAATTTTAGAATTTTTATATCACATTAAATCATTACTTAATTTGCTCATTATATGCAGCAGCATCAGTAATATGACCTCATGTGGTGTATTATTTCACTCATCAAGTTAATCTAAAACTAGCACTCCGATTTCCATGCCCTGTTGATCATCATTTTCCCTAAAAATTACCAAAGGTGTCACTCCTTAACCCTAACCCCTCTAGGTATTCTGGCTTGGAACCTTCCTTAATCCTCAAATCCTCCGGTGCACTTTTGGAAACATATTCAAGAAGAATCATGCATTTTCGTTGATCTTTCATTTTCAGCACTTATGGCCTGTACTTCTTGCCAGGTAGTAATTTTGTCCCATTTGAAGAGGTGAAAGTACCAGTTTCCAAAAGTGATGAATTTAAAAAGTGTCCTTTTGAGGATTTTGGAGGATATGGGGTAGTTAGGGTTAAGTACAAATAATGATTAATTATAACATTGCATGATCATTCTATCTAGTTCACTAAGTGCAATTTTATGAATTATTGGAGAAGTGGACATTTCCCCTAAGATCACTACAATAAAATTAATAAATAGCTGTTACACAGTGCAGATTCGACAAGGATGTCAAGGTTGATCACCTCAGTTATTTGTACATGACCAAATGTGACAGTCTGTGAAAATGAATCACAAGTCGCAAATGTGAAAAATTGTGATTGCTATGTAGGTTATATATTTTATTGATTAAAATTGACATAAATTTCAATCAATAAAATATTAAACTCAATGATTTTTTTTGTGAGTAAAGGTCGTTTCATTTCTATCATTCGTTTTCTTTTTGAATGGGACCTCAAACAAATACCAAACACCTCTAACAAATACCAAATTAAATCTGATGGTGTACTCTTTCCAACCACATAGAAATCTCAATTTTTCAAATTTGCGACTTGTGACTCATTTTAACAGAGCGGGTCACAAATAAACTATAATATTGGCAATGATGGCAAAACTATTCCTAAGAATTTGTTTACTCTCTTTGAATAAATAAATAAATATATATCAAATAAATCAAACTGTGAATGTTTCAGCTTATTATGTTGTGTTGTTTACAAGAAAATAGTAAAATTACCTTCCGATATTTTCTTCTCGTACGAATGTGGATTTCAGGATCAAGTACTCTTTCCTAAATTTAAACTAAAAATAGTCTTTTCTTAAAAATGAAAGAACTTCAGAGAAAAATATATTTCTAATAAAGATTAAAACCATCATTAGCCAAGTAGTACATGAATATTTTAAGAAACTCACATGACTTCTTGTTTTTAAATTACATCAGATTTGACATTAAAGGGAAGATACATTAAGGCAAAAAACAAGTCTCAAGGTTCTACTCATTGGATGGCTTCCAAAATCAGCGCAGTGATGCAACTTTTTTACTAATCATTTTTTGCAAACAAGTGAAATATGTGAGTTATTGGAACCAGATCAAATTTGCCAAAAACAAAGTAGGGTGGCTAAGAGAGGGGTCACAAATTGGACAAATATTCTTATGCTGTAAAAAGTTTTTTTTTAACACAAAGCAATCAATCGAGCAATTTTGGCTGTAATTGGATATCGTTTCATAGCAACAACAAAAACTAAAACTGCTGATGAGTGGCAGAGTGGGTGTGAGGTAATATGCACAGAGACCACAAACAGGAGACTTTTCTTTATGGCCTTATGTTGAATACTTATCTTTTCTCAATATTATAATATTACAGATCATGAACATAGCAAATTATTGTTTACCAGTCTACAACATAATAATACATGTTATCAAACAAATTCATCCTTTAAAAAAATCAGGTAACTAAAAGCATCCTTTATCAATTCAGTAATAAGTACACCACTGCAAGCTTCTAATATTTAATTTTGCCGACATCATCCTGGTAAGGTTAGTTTAAAGCAGGGCTACCACGTGCAGGTCCCAGGATACCAGCCCCACGCGCCTTTCGGGTCTTCGGGCCCATCGTCCTACACAAAGTGTAGCTTTCCGGTCCACCCCCCGAAGGGAGCGCCCTACCTAATCAGCAACGGCCCCTTTCTGTACGATTGCAGAAAGGAGCTCCTACTGTTCGTCGACCATTTGTGATCACACCGATACCACTGCTCCTATACCGGAGGTGCAGGCCCGATGCACCTTTAAGATCGACAGCCAGCTGAGACTGAGTTTACCCTGGCCAGTAGTAGGACCCCACATGCCTCGAATGCTATGTGTCCAGGCCCCTTTCGCACCTGTATCACCACCGTATCGCCGCACCACCCGTATCGCGCACCACCGAATCGCCGCACCACCTGTATCGCCGCACCACCCGTATCGCCGCACCACCGTGTCGCCGCACCACCCGTATCGCCGCACCACCCGTATCGCCGCACCACCCGTATCGCCGCACCACCGTTTCGCCGCACCACCCGTATCGCCGCACCACCACGCCGCACCACCGTATCGCCGCACCACCTGTCGCCGCACCACCCGTATCGCCGCACCACCCGTATCGCCGCACCTCACCGCCGCACCTGTATCGCCGCACCACCTGTCGCCCGCTTGTATCGCCGCACCACCCGTATCGCCGCACCACCCGTATCGCCGCACCACCCGTATCGCCGCACCACCGTATCGCCGCACGCCCGTACCACCGTCGCCGCACCACCCGTATCGCCGCACCACCCGTATCGCCGCACCTCACGTATCGCCGCACCACCCGTATCGCCGCACCACCCGTATCGCCGCACCACCTGTATCGCCCACCTGTATCGCCGCACCACACCTATCGCCGCACCACAAGTATCGCCGCGCACGACCTGTATCGCCGCACCACCCGTATCGCCGCACCACCCGTATCGCCGCACCACCACCGTATCGCCGCACCCGTATCGCCGCACCACCGTATCGCCGCACCACCCGTATCGCCGCACCTCACGTATCGCCGCACCTCCTGTATCGCCGCACCACCCGTATCGCCGCACCACCCGTATCGCCGCACCACCTGTATCGCCGCACCTCACGCCGCACCACCTGTATCGCCGCACCACCCGTATCGCCGCACCACCGTATCGCCTCACCTCACGTATCGCCGCACCACCTGTATCGCCGCACCACCCGTATCGCCGCACCACCCGTATCGCACCCGAATCGTCACATCACCGGTGTCGCCAAACCGTCGTCACCGAATTGGAATCAGCGCAATATTTTTAAGGATCCCACTTCCTGTGCGTGTGAGATTACTTGCAATGGTGTACTTAAAAAATATATAATAACTTAGGCTTACTTTACATCACTTACAATCTTATTTACATAAAATATGAAACTCAACATGGATTATACTTCCAGTCTGTCTCAGCTGTTGAAGACTCGGATGTTACTTCTTCGAACAAAACAGCAAGGGTGGTAGGCCTTGGGAGGGTTGGTCTGCAAACTCCATCAGCTAATAATTGTTATCAGGTAACTAAAAGCATCCTTTATCAATTCAGTAATAAGTACACCACTGCAAGCTTCTAATATTTAATTTTGCCGACATCATCCTGGTAAGGTTAGTTTAAAGCAGGGCTACCACGTGCAGGTCCCAGGATACCAGCCCCACGCGCCTTTCGGGTCTTCGGGCCCATCGTCCTACACAAAGTGTAGCTTTCCGGTCCACCCCCGAAGGGAGCGCCCTACCTAATCAGCAACGGCCCCTTTCTGTACGATTGCAGAAAGGAGCTCCTACTGTTCGTCGACCATTTGTGATCACACCGATACCACTGCTCCTATACCGGAGGTGCAGGCCCGATGCACCTTTAAGATCGACAGCCAGCTGAGACTGAGTTTACCCTGGCCAGTAGTAGGACCCCACATGCCTCGAATGCTATGTGTCCAGGCCCCTTTCGCACCTGTATCGCCGCACCACCCGTATCGCCGCACCACCCGTATCGCCGCACCACCCGAATCGCCGCACCACCCGTATCGCCGCACCACACGTATCGCCGCACCACCCGTATCGCCGCACCACCCGTATCGCCGCACCACCCGTATCGCCGCACCACCCGTATCGCCGCACCACCCGTATCGCCGCACCACCCGTATCGCCGCACCACCCGTATCGCCGCACCACCCGTATCGCCGCACCTCACGTATCGCCGCACCACCCGTATCGCCGCACCACCCGTATCGCCGCACCTCACGTATCGCCGCACCACCTGTATCGCCGCACCACCTGTATCGCCGCACCACCTGTATCGCCGCACCACCTGTATCGCCGCACCACCTGAATCGCCGCACCACCCGTATCGCCGCACCACCCGTATCGCCGCACCACCCGTATCGCCGCACCTCACGTATCGCCGCACCACCTGTATCGCCGCACCACCTGTATCGCCGCACCACCTGTATCGCCGCACCACCTGTATCGCCGCACCACCTGTATCGCCGCACCACCTGAATCGCCGCACCACCCGTATCGCCGCACCACCCGTATCGCCGCACCACCCGTATCGCCGCACCTCACGTATCGCCGCACCACCTGGATCCCACTTCCTGTGCGTGTGAGATTACTTGCAATGGTGTACTTAAAAAATATATAATAACTTAGGCTTACTTTACATCACTTACAATCTTATTTACATAAAATATGAAACTCAACATGGATTATACTTCCAGTCTGTCTCAGCTGTTGAAGACTCGGATGTTACTTCTTCGAACAAAACAGCAAGGGTGGTAGGCCTTGGGAGGGTTGGTCTGCAAACTCCATCAGCTAATAATTGTTATCAGGTAACTAAAAGCATCCTTTATCAATTCAGTAATAAGTACACCACTGCAAGCTTCTAATATTTAATTTTGCCGACATCATCCTGGTAAGGTTAGTTTAAAGCAGGGCTACCACGTGCAGGTCCCAGGATACCAGCCCCACGCGCCTTTCGGGTCTTCGGGCCCATCGTCCTACACAAAGTGTAGCTTTCCGGTCCACCCCCCGAAGGGAGCGCCCTACCTAATCAGCAACGGCCCCTTTCTGTACGATTGCAGAAAGGAGCTCCTACTGTTCGTCGACCATTTGTGATCACACCGATACCACTGCTCCTATACCGGAGGTGCAGGCCCGATGCACCTTTAAGATCGACAGCCAGCTGAGACTGAGTTTACCCTGGCCAGTAGTAGGACCCCACATGCCTCGAATGCTATGTGTCCAGGCCCTTTCGCACCTGTATCGCCGCACCACCAGTATCGCCGCACCACCAGAATCGCCGCACCACCCGTATCGCCGCACCACACGTATCGCCGCACCACCCGTATCGCCGCACCACCTGTATCGCCGCACCACCCGTATCGCCGCACCTCACGTATCGCCGCACCACCTGTATCGCCGCACCACCTGTATCGCCGCACCACCTGTATCGCCGCACCACCTGTATCGCCGCACCACCTGTATCGCCGCACCACCTGAATCGCCGCACCACCCGTATCGCCGCACCACCCGTATCGCCGCACCACCCGTATCGCCGCACCTCACGTATCGCCGCACCACCTGTATCGCCGCACCACCCGTATCGCCGCACCACCCGTATCGCCGCACCTCACGTATCGCCGCACCACCTGTATCGCCGCACCACCCGTATCGCCGCACCACCCGTATCGCCGCACCACCTGTATCGCCGCACCTCACGTATCGCCGCACCACCTGTATCGCCGCACCACCTGTATCGCCGCACCACCCGTATCGCCGCACCTCACGTATCGCCGCACCACCACCCGTATCGCCGCACCACCCGTATCGCCGCACCACCCGTATCGCCGCACCACCCGTATCGCCGCACCACCCGTATCGCCGCACCTCACGTATCGCCGCACCACCTGTATCGCCGCACCACCTGTATCGCCGACATCATCCTGGTAAGGTTAGTTTAAAGCAGGGCTACCACGTGCAGGTCCCAGGATACCAGCCCCACGCGCCTTTCGGGTCTTCGGGCCCATCGTCCTACACAAAGTGTAGCTTTCCGGTCCACCCCCCGAAGGGAGCGCCCTACCTAATCAGCAACGGCCCCTTTCTGTACGATTGCAGAAAGGAGCTCCTACTGTTCGTCGACCATTTGTGATCACACCGATACCACTGCTCCTATACCGGAGGTGCAGGCCCGATGCACCTTTAAGATCGACAGCCAGCTGAGACTGAGTTTACCCTGGCCAGTAGTAGGACCCACATGCCTCGAATGCTGTATGTGTCCAGGCCCCTTTCGCACCTGTATCGCCGCACCACCAGTATCGCCGCACCACCCGAATCGCCGCACCACCCGTATCGCCGCACCACACGTATCGCCGCACCACCCGTATCGCCGCACCACCAGTATCGCCGCACCACCCGTATCGCCGCACCTCACGTATCGCCGCACCACCTGTATCGCCGCACCACCTGTATCGCCGCACCACCTGTATCGCCGCACCACCTGTATCGCCGCACCACCAGTATCGCCGCACCACCCGTATCGCCGCACCACCCGTATCGCCGCACCTCACGTATCGCCGCACCACCTGTATCGCCGCACCACCCGTATCGCCGCACCACCCGTATCGCCGCACCTCACGTATCGCCGCACCACCCGTATCGCCGCACCACCCGTATCGCCGCACCACCCGTATCGCCGCACCACCCGTATCGCCGCACCACCCGTATCGCCGCACCACCCGTATCGCCGCACCTCACGTATCGCCGCACCACCTGTATCGCCGCACCACCTGTATCGCCGACATCATCCTGGTAAGGTTAGTTTAAAGCAGGGCTACCACGTGCAGGTCCCAGGATATACCAGCCCGCGCCTTTCGGGTCTTCGGGCCCATCGTCCTACACAAAGTGTAGCTTTCCGGTCCACCCCCCGAAGGGAGCGCCCTACCTAATCAGCAACGGCCCCTTTCTGTACGATTGCAGAAAGGAGCTCCTACTGTTCGTCGACCATTTGTGATCACACCGATACCACTGCTCCTATACCGGAGGTGCAGGCCCGATGCACCTTTAAGATCGACAGCCAGCTGAGACTGAGTTTACCCTGGCCAGTAGTAGGACCCCACATGCCTCGAATGCTATGTGTCCAGGCCCCTTTCGCACCTGTATCGCCGCACCACCCGTATCGCCGCACCACCAGAATCGCCGCACCACCCGTATCGCCGCACCACACGTATCGCCGCACCACCCGTATCGCCGCACCACCCGTATCGCCGCACCACCCGTATCGCCGCACCTCACGTATCGCCGCACCACCTGTATCGCCGCACCACCTGTATCGCCGCACCACCTGTATCGCCGCACCACCTGTATCGCCGCACCACCCGAATCGCCGCACCACCCGTATCGCCGCACCACCCGTATCGCCGCACCTCACGTATCGCCGCACCACCTGTATCGCCGCACCACCCGTATCGCCGCACCACCCGTATCGCCGCACCACCTGTATCGCCGCACCTCACGTATCGCCGCACCACCTGTATCGCCGCACCACCCGTATCGCCGCACCTCACGTATCGCCGCACCACCCGTATCGCCGCACCACCCGTATCGCCGCACCACCCGTATCGCCGCACCACCCGAATCGCCGCACCACCCGTATCGCCGCACCACACGTATCGCCGCACCACCCGTATCGCCGCACCACCTGTATCGCCGCACCACCCGTATCGCCGCACCACCCGTATCGCCGCACCTCACGTATCGCCGCACCACCTGTATCGCCGCACCACCCGTATCGCCGCACCACCCGTATCGCCGCACCTCACGTATCGCCGCACCACCTGTATCGCCGCACCACCCGTATCGCCGCACCACCTGTATCGCCGCACCACCTGTATCGCCGCACCTCACGTATCGCCGCACCACCTGTATCGCCGCACCACCCGTATCGCCGCACCACCCGTATCGCCGCACCTCACGTATCGCCGCACCACCCGTATCGCCGCACCACCCGTAACGCCGCACCCCCGGTATCGCCGCACCTGCTGTATCGCCGCACCTCCCGTATCGCCGCACCACCTGTATCGCCGCACCACCTGTATCGCCGCACCACCTGTATCGCCGACATCATCCTGGTAAGGTTAGTTTAAAGCAGGGCTACCACGTGCAGGTCCCAGATACCAGCCCCACGCGCCTTTCGGGTCTTCGGGCCCATCGTCCTACACAAAGTGTAGCTTTCCGGTCCACCCCCCGAAGGGAGCGCCCTACCTAATCAGCAACGGCCCCTTTCTGTACGATTGCAGAAAGGAGCTCCTACTGTTCGTCGACCATTTGTGATCACACCGATACCACTGCTCCTATACCGGAGGTGCAGGCCCGATGCACCTTTAAGATCGACAGCCAGCTGAGACTGAGTTTACCCTGGCCAGTAGTAGGACCCCACATGCCTCGAATGCTATGTGTCCAGGCCCCTTTCGCACCTGTATCGCCGCACCACCCGTATCGCCGCACCACCCGAATCGCCGCACCACCCGTATCGCCGCACCACACGTATCGCCGCACCACCCGTATCGCCGCACCACCCGTATCGCCGCACCACCCGTATCGCCGCACCTCACGTATCGCCGCACCACCTGTATCGCCGCACCACCTGTATCGCCGCACCACCCGTATCGCCGCACCACCCGTATCGCCGCACCACCCGTATCGCCGCACCACACGTATCGCCGCACCACCTGTATCGCCGCACCACCCGTATCGCCGCACCACCCGTATCGCCGCACCACCTGTATCGCCGCACCTCACGTATCGCCGCACCACCTGTATCGCCGCACCACCAGTATCGCCGCACCACCTGTATCGCCGCACCTCACGTATCGCCGCACCCGTCTCGCCGCACCACCTATCGCCGCACCACCCGTATCGCCGCACCACCTGTATCGCCGCACCACCTGTATCGCCGCACCACCTGTATCGCCGCACCTCACGTATCGCCGCACCACCTGTATCGCCGCACCACCTGTATTTTGCCGACATCATCCTGGTAAGGTTAGTTTAAAGCAGGGCTACCACGTGCAGGTCCCAGGATACCAGCCCCACGCGCCTTTCGGGTCTTCGGGCCCATCGTCCTACACAAAGTGTAGCTTTCCGGTCCACCCCCCGAAGGGAGCGCCCTACCTAATCAGCAACGGCCCCTTTCTGTACGATTGCAGAAAGGAGCTCCTACTGTTCGTCGACCATTTGTGATCACACCGATACCACTGCTCCTATACCGGAGGTGCAGGCCCGATGCACCTTTAAGATCGACAGCCAGCTGAGACTGAGTTTACCCTGGCCAGTAGTAGGACCCCACATGCCTCGAATGCTATGTGTCCAGGCCCCTTTCGCACCTGTATCGCCGCACCACCCGTATCGCCGCACCACCCGAATCGCCGCACCACCCGTATCGCCGCACCACCCGTATCGCCGCACCACCCGTATCGCCGCACCACCCGTATCGCCGCACCACCCGTATCGCCGCACCTCACGTATCGCCGCACCACCTGTATCGCCGCACCACCTGTATCGCCGCACCACCTGTATCGCCGCACCACCTGTATCGCCGCACCACCCGAATCGCCGCACCACCCGTATCGCCGCACCCCCCGTATCGCCGCACCTCATGTATCGCCGCACCACCTGTATCGCCGCACCACCCGTATCGCCGCACCACCCGTATCGCCGCACCACCCGTATCGCCGCACCACCCGTATCGCCGCACCACCTGTATCGCCGCACCACCCGTATCGCCGCACCTCACGTATCGCCGCACCACCCGTATCGCCGCACCACCCGTATCGCCGCACCACCCGTATCGCCGCACCACCTGTATCGCCGCACCTCACGTATCGCCGCACCACCTGTATCGCCGCACCACCCGTATCGCCGCACCACCCGTATCGCCGCACCACCTGTATCGCCGCACCACCCGTATCGCCGCACCTCACATTTCGCCGCACCACCTGTATCGCCGCACCACCTGTATCGCCGCACCACCACCTGTATCGCCGCACCTCACGTATCGCCGCACCACCTGTATCGCCGCACCACCTGTATCGCCGCACCTCCTGTATCGCCGCACCACCTGTATCGCCGCACCACCTGTATCGCCACACCACTGCAAGCTTCTAATATTTAATTTTGCCGACATCATCCTGGTAAGGTTAGTTTAAAGCAGGGCTACCACGTGCAGGTCCCAGGATACCAGCCCCACGCGCCTTTCGGGTCTTCGGGCCCATCGTCCTACACAAAGTGTAGCTTTCCGGTCCACCCCCGAAGGGAGCGCCCTACCTAATCAGCAACGGCCCCTTTCTGTACGATTGCAGAAAGGAGCTCCTACTGTTCGTCGACCATTTGTGATCACACCGATACCACTGCTCCTATACCGGAGGTGCAGGCCCGATGCACCTTTAAGATCGACAGCCAGCTGAGACTGAGTTTACCCTGGCCAGTAGTAGGACCCCACATGCCTCGAATGCTGTGTCCAGGCCCCTTTCGCACCTGTATCGCCGCACCACCTGTATCGCCGCACCTCACGTATCGCCGCACCACCTGTATCGCCGCACCACACGTATCGCCGCACCACCTGTATCGCCGCACCACCTGTATCGCCGCACCACCCGTATCGCCGCACCTCACGTATCGCCGCACCACCTGTATCGCCGCACCACCTGTATCGCCGCACCACCCGTATCGCCGCACCACCCGTATCGCCGCACCACCCGTATCGCCGCACCTCACGTATCGCCGCACCACCTGTATCGCCGCACCACCCGTATCGCCGCACCACCTGTATCGCCGCACCACCCGTATCGCCGCACCACCCGTATCGCCGCACCACCCGTATCGCCGCACCACCGGTATCGCCGCACCACCCGTATCGCCGCACCACCTGTATCGCCGCACCACCCGTATCGCCGCACCACCCGTATCGCCGCACCTCACGTATCGCCGCACCACCCGTATCGCCGCACCACCCGTATCGCCGCACCTCACGTATCGCCGCACCACCTGTATCGCCGCACCACCCGTATCGCCGCACCACCCGTATCGCCGCACCTCACGTATCGCCGCACCACCTGTATCGCCGCACCACCCGTATCGCCGCACCACCCGAATCGTCACATCACCGAATTGTCGCCAAACCCAAATCGTCACCGAATTGGAATCAGCGCAATATTTTTAAGGATCCCACTTCCTGTGCGTGTGAGATTACTTGCAATGGTGTACTTAAAAAAAATATAATAACTTAGGCTTACTTTACATCACTTACAATCTTATTTACATAAAATATGAAACTCAACATGGATTATACTTCCAGTCTGTCTCAGCTGTTGAAGACTCGGATGTTACTTCTTCGAACAAAACAGCAAGGGTGGTAGGCCTTGGGAGGGTTGGTCTGCAAACTCCATCAGCTAATAATTGTTATCAGGTAACTAAAAGCATCCTTTATCAATTCAGTAATAAGTACACCAATGCAAGCTTCTAATATTTAATTTTGCCGACATCATCCTGGTAAGGTTAGTTTAAAGCAGGGCTACCACGTGCAGGTCCCAGGATACCAGCCCCACGCGCCTTTCGGATCTTCGGGCCCATCGTCCTACACAAAGTGTAGCTTTCCGGTCCACCCCCCGAAGGGAGCGCCCTACCTAATCAGCAACGGCCCCTTTCTGTACGATTGCAGAAAGGAGCTCCTACTGTTCGTCGACCATTTGTGATCACACCGATACCACTGCTCCTATACCGGAGGTGCAGGCCCGATGCACCTTTAAGATCGACAGCCAGCTGAGACTGAGTTTACCCTGGCCAGTAGTAGGACCCCACATGCCTCGAATGCTATGTGTCCAGGCCCCTTTCGCACCTGTATCGCCGCACCACCCGTATCGCCGCACCACCCGTATCGCCGCACCTCACGTATCGCCGCACCACCTGTATCGCCGCACCACCCGTATCGCCGCACCACCCGTATCGCCGCACCACCCGTATCGCCGCACCTCACGTATCGCCGCACCACCTGTATCGCCGCACCACCCGTATCGCCGCACCACCCGTATCGCCGCACCACCCGTATCGCCGCACCTATCGCCGCACCTGTATCGCCGCACCACCCGTATCGCCGCACCACCCGTATCGCCGCACCTCACGTATCGCCGCACCACCCGTATCGCCGCACCACCCGTATCGCCGCACCACCCGTATCGCCGCACCACCGTATCGCCGCACCACCTATCGCCGCACCACCCGTATCGCCGCACCACCGTATCGCCGCACCACCTGTATCGCCGCACCTCACGTATCGCCGCACCACCTGTATCGCCGCACCACCCGTATCGCCGCACCTCACGTATCGCCGCACCACCGGTATCGCCGCACCACCCGTCGCCGCACCACCCGTATCGCCGCACCACCCTGTATCGCCGCACCTCACGTATCGCCGCACCACCGTATCGCCGCACCACCCGTATCGCCGCACCTCACGTATCGCCGCACCACCTGTATCGCCGCACCACCTGTATCGCCGCACCACCTGTATCGCCGACATCATCCTGGTAAGGTTAGTTTAAAGCAGGGCTACCACGTGCAGGTCCCAGGATACCAGCCCACGCGCCTTTCAGGTCTTCAGGCCCATCGTCCTACACAAAGTGTAGCTTTCCGGTCCACCCCCCGAAGGGAGCGCCCTACCTAATCAGCAACGGCCCCTTTCTGTACGATTGCAGAAAGGAGCTCCTACTGTTCGTCGACCATTTGTGATCACACCGATACCACTGCTCCTATACCGGAGGTGCAGGCCCGATGCACCTTTAAGATCGACAGCCAGCTGAGACTGAGTTTACCCTGGCCAGTAGTAGGACCCCACATGCCTCGAATGCTATGTGTCCAGGCCCCTTTCGCACCTGTATCGCCGCACCACCCGTATCGCCGCACCACCCGTATCGCCGCACCACCCGTATCGCCGCACCTCACGTATCGCCGCACCACCTGTATCGCCGCACCACCTGTATCGCCGCACCACCCGTATCGCCGCACCACCCGTATCGCCGCACCTCACGTATCGCCGCACCACCTGTATCGCCGCACCACCCGTATCGCCGCACCACCCGTATCGCCGCACCTCACGTATCGCCGCACCACCTGTATCGCCGCACCACCCGTATCGCCGCACCACACGTATCGCCGCACCACCTGTATCGCCGCACCACCCGTATCGCCGCACCACCCGTATCGCCGCACCAAACGTATCGCCGCACCACCTGTATCGCCGCACCACCCGTATCGCCGCACCACCCGTATCGCCGCACCACCTGTATCGCCGCACCACCCGTATCGCCGCACCTCACGTATCGCCGCACCACCCGTATCGCCGCACCACCCGTATCGCCACACCTCACGTATCGCCGCACCACCTGTATCGCCGCACCACCTGTATCGCCGCACCACCTGTATCGCCGCACCACCTGAATCGCCGCACCACCCGTATCGCCGCACCACCCGTATCGCCGCACCACCCGAATCGTCACATCACCGAATTGTCGCCAAACCCAAATCGTCACCGAATTGGAATCAGCGCAATATTTTTAAGGATCCCACTTCCTGTGCGTGTGAGATTACTTGCAATGGTGTACTTAAAAAAAATATAATAACTTAGGCTTACTTTACATCACTTACAATCTTATTTACATAAAATATGAAACTCAACATGGATTATACTTCCAGTCTGTCTCAGCTGTTGAAGACTCGGATGTTACTTCTTCGAACAAAACAGCAAGGGTGGTAGGCCTTGGGAGGGTTGGTCTGCAAACTCCATCAGCTAATAATTGTTATCAGGTAACTAAAAGCATCCTTTATCAATTCAGTAATAAGTACACCAATGCAAGCTTCTAATATTTAATTTTGCCGACATCATCCTGGTAAGGTTAGTTTAAAGCAGGGCTACCACGTGCAGGTCCCAGGATACCAGCCCCACGCGCCTTTCGGATCTTCGGGCCCATCGTCCTACACAAAGTGTAGCTTTCGGTCCACCCCGAAGGAGCGCCCTACCTAATCAGCAACGGCCCTTTCTGTACGATTGCAGAAAGGGGCCTGTTCGTCGACCATTTGTGATCACACCGATACCACTGCTCCTATACCGGAGGTGCAGGCCCGATGCACCTTTAAGATCGACAGCCAGCTGAGACTGAGTTTACCCTGGCCAGTAGTAGGACCCCACATGCCTCGAATGCTATGTGTCCAGGCCCCTTTCGCACCTGTATCGCCGCACCACCCGTATCGCCGCACCACCCGTATCGCCGCACCTCACGTATCGCCGCACCACCTGTATCGCCGCACCACCCGTATCGCCGCACCACCCGTATCGCCGCACCACCCGTATCGCCGCACCTCACGTATCGCCGCACCACCTGTATCGCCGCACCACCCGTATCGCCGCACCACCCGTATCGCCGCACCACCCGTATCGCCGCACCACCACCCGTATCGCCGCACCTCACGTATCGCCGCACCACCTGTATCGCCGCACCACCCGTATCGCCGCACCTCACGTATCGCCGCACCACCTGTATCGCCGCACCACCCGTATCGCCGCACCACCCGTATCGCCGCACCACCCGTATCGCCGCACCACCTGTATCGCCGCACCACCCGTATCGCCGCACCACCCGTATCGCCGCACCACCTGTATCGCCGCACCTCACGTATCGCCGCACCACCTGTATCGCCGCACCACCCGTATCGCCGCACCACCCGTATCGCCGCACCACCTGTATCGCCGCACCACCTGTATCGCCGCACCACCCGTATCGCCGCACCACCTGTATCGCCGCACCTCACGTATCGCCGCACCACCTGTATCGCCGCACCACCTGTATCGCCGCACCTCACGTATCGCCGCACCACCTGTATCGCCGCACCACCTGTATCGCCGCACCACCTGTATCGCCGACATCATCCTGGTAAGGTTAGTTTAAAGCAGGGCTACCACGTGCAGGTCCCAGGATACCAGCCCCACGCGCCTTTCGGGTCTTCGGGCCCATCGTCCTACACAAAGTGTAGCTTTCCGGTCCACCCCCCGAAGGGAGCGCCCTACCTAATCAGCAACGGCCCCTTTCTGTACGATTGCAGAAAGGAGCTCCTACTGTTCGTCGACCATTTGTGATCACACCGATACCACTGCTCCTATACCGGAGGTGCAGGCCCGATGCACCTTTAAGATCGACAGCCAGCTGAGACTGAGTTTACCCTGGCCAGTAGTAGGACCCCACATGCCTCGAATGCTGTGTCCAGGCCCCTTTCGCACCTGTATCGCCGCACCACCCGTATCGCCGCACCACCCGTATCGCCGCACCACCCGTATCGCCGCACCACACGTATCGCCGCACCACCCGTATCGCCGCACCACCCGTATCGCCGCACCACAGGTATCGCCGCACCTCACGTATCGCCGCACCACCTGTATCGCCGCACCACCCGTATCGCCGCACCACCGTATCGCCGCACCACCCGTATCGCCGCACCCTCGTATCGCCGCACCTCACGTATCGCCGCACCACCTATCGCCGCACCACCTGTATCGCCGCACCTCACGTATCGCCGCACCACCCGTATCGCCGCACCACCCGTATCGCCGCACCACAAAAATCGCCGCACCACCCGTATCGCCGCACCACCTGTATCGCCGCACCACCTGTATCGCCGCACCACCCGTATCGCCGCACCACCCGTATCGCCGCACCACCTGTATCGCCGCACCTCACGTATCGCCGCACCACCTGTATCGCCGCACCACCCGTATCGCCGCACCTCACGTATCGCCGCACCACCCGTATCGCCGCACCACCCGTATCGCCGCACCACCCGTATCGCCGCACCTCACGTATCGCCGCACCACCCGTATCGCCGCACCACCCGTATCGCCGCACCTCACGTATCGCCGCACCACCTGTATCGCCGCACCACCTGTATCGCCGCACCACCTGTATCGCCGACATCATCCTGGTAAGGTTAGTTTAAAGCAGGGCTACCACGTGCAGGTCCCAGGATACCAGCCCCACGCGCCTTTCGGGTCTTCGGGCCCATCGTCCTACACAAAGTGTAGCTTTCCGGTCCACCCCCCGAAGGGAGCGCCCTACCTAATCAGCAACGGCCCCTTTCTGTACGATTGCAGAAAGGAGCTCCTACTGTTCGTCGACCATTTGTGATCACACCGATACCACTGCTCCTATACCGGAGGTGCAGGCCCGATGCACCTTTAAGATCGACAGCCAGCTGAGACTGAGTTTACCCTGGCCAGTAGTAGGACCCCACATGCCTCGAATGCTGTGTCCAGGCCCCTTTCGCACCTGTATCGCCGCACCACCTGTATCGCCGCACCTCACGTATCGCCGCACCACCTGTATCGCCGCACCTCACGTATCGCCGCACCACCTGTATCGCCGCACCACCTGTATCGCCGCACCACCCGTATCGCCGCACCTCACGTATCGCCGCACCACCTGTATCGCCGCACCACACGTATCGCCGCACCACCCGTATCGCCGCACCTCACGTATCGCCGCACCACCTGTATCGCCGCACCACCCGTATCGCCGCACCACCCGTATCGCCGCACCACCCGTATCGCCGCACTCACGTATCGCCGCACCACCCTGTATCGCCGCACCACCCGTATCGCCACACCTGTATCGCCGCACCACCTGTATCGCCGCACCACCTGTCGCCGCACCACCTGAATCGCCGCACCACCCGTATCGCCGCACCACCCGTATCGCCGCACCACCCGAATCGTCACATCACCGGGTGTCGCCAAACCCAAATCGTCACCGAATTGGAATCAGCGCAATATTTTTAAGGATCCCACTTCCTGTGCGTGTGAGATTACTTGCAATGGTGTACTTAAAAAAATATATAATAACTTAGGCCTACTTTACATCACTTACAATCTTATTTACATAAAATATGAAACTCAACATGGATTATACTTCCAGTCTGTCTCAGCTGTTGAAGACTCGGATGTTACTTCTTCGAACAAAACAGCAAGGGTGGTAGGCCTTGGGAGGGTTGGTCTGCAAACTCCATCAGCTAATAATTGTTATCAGGTAACTAAAAGCATCCTTTATCAATTCAGTAATAAGTACACCAATGCAAGCTTCTAATATTTAATTTTGCCGACATCATCCTGGTAAGGTTAGTTTAAAGCAGGGCTACCACGTGCAGGTCCCAGGATACCAGCCCCACGCGCCTTTCGGATCTTCGGGCCCATCGTCCTACACAAAGTGTAGCTTTCCGGTCCACCCCCCGAAGGGAGCGCCCTACCTAATCAGCAACGGCCCCTTTCTGTACGATTGCAGAAAGGAGCTCCTACTGTTCGTCGACCATTTGTGATCACACCGATACCACTGCTCCTATACCGGAGGTGCAGGCCCGATGCACCTTTAAGATCGACAGCCAGCTGAGACTGAGTTTACCCTGGCCAGTAGTAGGACCCCACATGCCTCGAATGCTATGTGTCCAGGCCCCTTTCGCACCTGTATCGCCGCACCACCCGTATCGCCGCACCACCCGTATCGCCGCACCACCCGTATCGCCGCACCACCCGTATCGCCGCACCACCCGTATCGCCGCACCTCACGTATCGCCGCACCACCTGTATCGCCGCACCACCTGAATCGCCGCACCACCCGTATCGCCGCACCACCCGTATCGCCGCACCTCACGTATCGCCGCACCACCTGTATCGCCGCACCACCCGTATCGCCGCACCACCCGTATCGCCGCACCTCACGTATCGCCGCACCACCTGTATCGCCGCACCACCCGTATCGCCGCACCACCACCCGTATCGCCGCACCACCCGTATCGCCGCACCTCACGTATCGCCGCACCACCCGTATCGCCGCACCACCCGTATCGCCGCACCTCACGTATCGCCGCACCACCTGTATCGCCGCACCACCTGTATCGCCGCACCACCTGAATCGCCGCACCACCCGTATCGCCGCACCACCCGTATCGCCGCACCACCCGAATCGTCACATCACCGAATTGTCGCCAAACCCAAATCGTCACCGAATTGGAATCAGCGCAATATTTTTAAGGATCCCACTTCCTGTGCGTGTGAGATTACTTGCAATGGTGTACTTAAAAAAAATATAATAACTTAGGCTTACTTTACATCACTTACAATCTTATTTACATAAAATATGAAACTCAACATGGATTATACTTCCAGTCTGTCTCAGCTGTTGAAGACTCGGATGTTACTTCTTCGAACAAAACAGCAAGGGTGGTAGGCCTTGGGAGGGTTGGTCTGCAAACTCCATCAGCTAATAATTGTTATCAGGTAACTAAAAGCATCCTTTATCAATTCAGTAATAAGTACACCAATGCAAGCTTCTAATATTTAATTTTGCCGACATCATCCTGGTAAGGTTAGTTTAAAGCAGGGCTACCACGTGCAGGTCCCAGGATACCAGCCCCACGCGCCTTTCGGATCTTCGGGCCCATCGTCCTACACACAAAGTGTAGCTTTCCAGTCCACCCCCGAAGGAGCGCCCTACCTAATCAGCAACGGCCCCTTTCTGTACGATTGCAGAAAGGAGCTCCTACTGTTCGTCGACCATTTGTGATCACACCGATACCACTGCTCCTATACCGGAGGTGCAGGCCCGATGCACCTTTAAGATCGACAGCCAGCTGAGACTGAGTTTACCCTGGCCAGTAGTAGGACCCCACATGCCTCGAATGCTATGTGTCCAGGCCCCTTTCGCACCTGTATCGCCGCACCACCCGTATCGCCGCACCTCACGTATCGCCGCACCACCTGTATCGCCGCACCACCCGTATCGCCGCACCACCCGTATCGCCGCACCACCCGTATCGCCGCACCACCCGTATCGCCGCACCTCACGTATCGCCGCACCACCTGTATCGCCGCACCACCCGTATCGCCGCACCACCCGTATCGCCGCACCACCCGTATCGCCGCACCACCCGTATCGCCGCACCACCCGTATCGCCGCACCTCACGTATCGCCGCACCACCCGTATCGCCGCACCACCCGTATCGCCGCACCTCACGTATCGCCGCACCACCCGTATCGCCGCACCACCCGTATCGCCGCACCACCCGTATCGCCGCACCTCACGTATCGCCGCACCTCACGTATCGCCGCACCACCTGTATCGCCGCACCTCACGTATCGCCGCACCACCTGTATCGCCGCACCACCTGTATCGCCGCACCACCTGTATCGCCGCACCACCTGTATCGCCGCACCACCTGTATCGCCGCACCACCTGAATCGCCGCACCACCTGAATCGCCGCGCCACCTGAATCGCCGCGCCACTCGTATCGCCGCGTCGCCCGTATCACCGCGCCGCCCGAATCACCGCATCACCCGAATCGTCGCATCACCGAATTGTCGCCAAACCCAAATCGTCACCGAATTGGAATCAGCGCAATATTTTTAAGGATCCCACTTCCTGTGCGTGTGAGATTACTTGCAATGGTGTACTTAAAAAATATATAATAACTTAGGCCTACTTTACATCACTTACAATCTTATTTACATAAAATATGAAACTCAACATGGATTATACTTCCAGTCTGTCTCAGCTGTTGAAGACTCGGATGTTACTTCTTCGAACAAAACAGCAAGGGTGGTAGGCCTTGGGAGGGTTGGTCTGCAAACTCCATCAGCTAATAATTGTTATAAAAAGATTAGGAATGGAAACCAATAATTCAAGTTTATATTGCAGATCAAGATAATAGGTTAGCAAAAGGTGATTTTCACATCTGCTGCTGAACTGAATTCATTTATTTGTGGTCCCCAGTAGAAGCCCACAGTTTTTTTTAGAGATACAAAACAAATTTAAATGGTCTAAATTTTGACCAAGATAATTTAGTGTTATTTAAAAAAATAAAATACATTTTTTAGTGACCTTGCGTACATCTTTGATCTGTGACTTAGATCTGTGATTTTGAGAGTGAAAATTTCGTCAAGGTATGTTTAGTGCACTTAAAAAAAAAAACACTGTCAAACCTTGCATGTATTAAGTACATTTACAGGTCAAAATGGGTCGACTGTTTTTGACTGGTAAAAGCATTATCTTGTATTGTTGAGGGTGGTCAAAATGGAAATAAAAACCAGTCAAAAATACCCCTGTGTGCACATTTGGGTCAACAGGCAGTTGACTGGTTTTGACCACTATAGGTACTTGCCACTAAAGTTCAGCAAAGGCGGCATACATCCAGGGGGATATATGGGTAGAATTTCGTATCCGACCACCACTTTTTCTCATTTAATATAACCAATAATGTAATCTTACCTACCCAGTAAGGTGGAGAACATATGGATGAAGATGGAAATACTTCAAATTAGCCTATTCCAGGATATTTATTTCATGAAAAATCAGGCATTTGGGTATACAATGACTTCCTCAGTCATGTCAGTCTGATCTTGTGATCTCCCCATTAGTGACCAACACGGTCATTGTAGATGCGCAGTGGCAACTGTAAGATCCGTCTATTTTCTGAAGGGGAGGATTTTTTTTGAAAGGGAATAAAGTCCAAAAACCATCAAAAAGTGGATATAAAAAGATTGTTTTCACTTTCTGTACCCCGAAAAATCGATAGAATAATTTTTAACTGGAAAAAAAAAATCCCTAAAAACTCTTAAAAAGTGGTGGTCAGATACGACATTCTTCTCCACCCTCTCCCTCCACTTTTCATCACGGATTTACACCAGTGCTTACTAGGTAAGCAATTTCATATTACATTATTGGTTATATTGAATGATAAACTTGGCGGTCGGATACAACATTCTACCCCTTTGGACTTTTCCCACATAGGCCCAACATGTATGTTTCCACACATGCCTACTTATTCACCCCCGCAGAAATTGTTCAAGAGTATTAGGCCTAGATCTAATGTATCATTTACAGAAATAGATTTTGGCATTGTACAATCCAAAATCCCTGCTAAGCCATGAACCCTAACACTCCTCAATCCTCCAAAATCCTCATTGCAGTTTTGGAGGATTTTGGAGGATTGAGGATGAATAGTGTTTGAAAAACATGAGGATTTTGGAGGACTGGTGTGGTAGGAGTTGCAAGGTACTGGTACTCCATCTGTTTCACAGTGCTGTACATACATACATGCAGCCATGTCAAAAAAAAAAAAAAAAATTAAATTTAATAAATAATTTTTTTTTTTAAATTTAAAAAATAGGCCTAAATAAAAAAAAAAAAAAAAAAAAAAATATATATATACAAAAAATATATAATTTTTTTTTTTTTTAAAATACATAAATGAATAAATGAAAAAAATCCCAACCCCTACCCTACCCTACCCTATACCATTCCCTACCCATCCGTCCCTACCCCACTCCCTTTCCTCAAGGCAATGATTACGATTTCTTGAATACGACTGCAATAACGCATAGTCAATTCAATGGTACACGTATGAGCCATGTCCTCCCTCCCCTCCCCTTCCCAGCACTGTTTTTATGGTTGGAGGATTTTGGAGGATTGAGGAGATGAGCACCACTTATTTTGAGCACAGTGCAAAATTTTGGAGGATTGAGGATGAATGCATTTTTTGGGGTAGGGCAATCGGAGGATTTTGAAGGATTGAGGATGGTACCCAGCAACTAGGGTCTAGTGCGTTAGGGTTTTAATTAATGTTGGTTAGATGTAGATAAATATACTTTTGTATTATTTTATAAATGGATATTTGGCTGTTGCAAACTGCTTACCAACCTAAAGGACCCGTATTATATAAATGCAAAATAATAGTTTCTGGCCTTACATCTCAAACTTAGCGGGTTCTTTCTCTGAGAAAGAACTTGCTAAGGTTAAAAAAATAACTGAAGCCAATAACTACTATTTTACATTCATACTATTTTATTAATTAATTCTTTTCTAGAAGAATGTTAAAAGCAAATATCAATTTTATATTAATCCAGGATAAAATAAGTTGGATACAATAATGAAATAAAATCTTCAGTTGCAACCCATATAAACCCACGAGAACACTGTTTTATTCATATAAATGTTACTATCATTTCATAAGGCAATTGAAAGGTTGTCATGGAATAGTATGCTAAAATTTCAACCTGTATGTAAATATGAGAAAGTACTTTAAATTAATTGCTTCCCTATCACTGTTTTAAAATAGACTGGTGCCCCAACGACGGTATACAGGTAATCTGTACAAGAAGTCAGGATGCCATGCTGTTTCACAAAACAAATTTTCAGGGGCATGTGTACGGGGAGAGGTTAACGCTCTCAAATTATTTTTGAGTATTTTTTCCTTGTTTCTTATAGGTTGGTACATATTTTGAGGGGGGCATCTAAAATATGTTTTGGGTTAACACCCCCTACTACTGGCTGCGTGCAGTCACCTCAACAGACCAGCCAGTCTCTAAACAAAACCAACGGCCCTTTTCAGGGCCACCACACGTTCAAGAGAGATTACATATCATGTCCTTAATTAAATTTATTCAAATAATATCATGCAAGGTTTTAAACGTTACGGGTAAAACGACACACCAAAATTCAAATTTTTAAATTTATTTTCTTAAAATTGGGAATTTTCATAGAGGCTAATTTTAAAGCCTGGAAATTCAACAATTTAGGCCAAATAAAATAATAAACATGTTTAGCGTCCCCGCCCGCTTCCTTTTTAGAGGCCGCCTCCTTTTTTTTTTTTTTTTTTTTTTAAGAAAAAAGGATACATTTAACGATCTCAGACGAAAAAAAATTATTTTAAAATAAATAAGATCGTATTTTTTTAAACTTTAGCACACCGTGTATAAAGTTGTCGATTATCATACGCGTGGCGGCCATTTTGAAAAAAGCTGGCAGCCATCTTGAAAAATAGCCCGGCTGGTTGTCTTTAAAAATGTGTCGGGCGGCCATTTAAAAAATAAAAATAAAAAATAAAAAATAAATACAAAAAAGGCCCTCCTCCTTCCTTTTTTCAAAAAGGCAGGACGCTAAACATTTTTTTATTTGGCCTTATTCTAATATATTTTTTAAGGTTTTCATAAGTTACGGGTAAAAACGACACACCAAAATTCCATTTCTTCTAATATACGAGTACGAGTTGGTTGGGGGTACGAGTTGACTCGAATTCTATGTTACATATCACTTTCACGCAGGCGACCATTTTCGAATTTAGATATAAAACATTCTAGACTGAATATTTGTCTTATTTTTAACACTGACGAATTATTAATACTTACTAATTAGTCAGATTTTGATACTTTTACTTGCAGTTTACTTATTTTTTCGATGTTTATCGATTGATAACATAACGACTTACCTTTTCACTCGTGGCGGTTTTCTAGTTTGTATAGAATGCCCGCAAATCACGTGGTCATGCGGTCGAGTGACTCGACTCGCTGTGTACCATGCATGTAAAAAAGGAAGCCGGAACCAGTCTAAACTAAAACGCCCTCATCGAAGAGTCATCAAACTGTCAACCACTTGCGCATGTGCAATGCTATTCCAGGATGGAAATAGAATATCATGAATTATTCATTGCTACAAATGTTATTAAGGGTAATTATCAAAATACTGCCCCATATGTTACATGTTTTATATTAATTTAATAAAATACTTAAATTGTTAACATTGGTTGCATCTAATTGGTAACGCCAAACAAATAAAACGTATTTTGGGGATATATTTTGTAAAATGTAATATTTGATGGAAAAAGGTTTGATGCAATTCTGAATTTTTTTTGGACATTACTCTTTCTTTATATGGTGACAATATTGCGATGTATTGACAACATTGTTGGAGTCTCTGCATAAAATTGAACTACCTGAATCGCCGCACCACCTGAATCGCCGCGCCACCTGAATCGCCGCGCCACCCGTATCGCCGCGTCGCCCGTATCACCGCGCCGCCCGAATCACCGCATCACCCGAATCGTCGCATCACCGAATTGTCGCCAAACCCAAATCGTCACCGAATTGGAATCAGCGCAATATTTTTAAGGATCCCACTTCCTGTGCGTGTGAGATTACTTGCAATGGTGTACTTAAAAAAATATATAATAACTTAGGCCTACTTTACATCACTTACAATCTTATTTACATAAAATATGAAACTCAACATGGATTATACTTCCAGTCTGTCTCAGCTGTTGAAGACTCGGATGTTACTTCTTCGAACAAAACAGCAAGGGTGGTAGGCCTTGGGAGGGTTGGTCTGCAAACTCCATCAGCTAATAATTGTTATAAAAAGATTAGGAATGGAAACCAATAATTCAAGTTTATATTGCAGATCAAGATAATAGGTTAGCAAAAGGTGATTTTCACATCTGCTGCTGAACTGAATTCATTTATTTGTGGTCCCCAGTAGAAGCCCACAGTTTTTTTTAGAGATACAAAAAAAATTAAAATGGTCTAAATTTTGACCAAGATAATTTAGTGTTATTTAAAAAAATAAAATACATTTTTTAGTGACCTTGCGTACATCTTTGATCTGTGACTTAGATCTGTGATTTTGAGTGAAAATTTCGTCAAAGGTATGTTTAGTGCACTTTAAAAAAAAAACACTGTCAAACCTTGCATGTATTAAGTACATTTACAGGTCAAAATGGGTCGACTGTTTTTGACTGGTAAAAGCATTATCTTGTATTGTTGAGGGTGGTCAAAATGGAAATAAAAACCAGTCAAAAATACCCCTGTGTGCACATTTGGGTCAACAGGCAGTTGACTGGTTTTGACCACTATAGGTACTTGCCACTAAAGTTCAGCAAAGGCGGCATACATCCAGGGGGATATATGGGTAGAATTTCGTATCCGACCACCACTTTTTCTCATTTAATATAACCAATAATGTAATCTTACCTACCCAGTAAGGTGGAGAACATATGGATGAAGATGGAAATACTTCAAATTAGCCTATTCCAGGATATTTATTTCATGAAAAATCAGGCATTTGGGTATACAATGACTTCCTCAGTCATGTCAGTCTGATCTTGTGATCTCCCCCATTAGTGACCAACACGGTCATTGTAGATGCGCAGTGGCAACTGTAAGATCCGTCTATTTTCTGAAGGGGAGGATTTTTTTTAGAAAGGGAATAAAGTCCAAAAACCATCAAAAAGTGGATATAAAAAGATTGTTTTCACTTTCTGTACCCCGAAAAATCGATAGAATAATTTTTAACTGGAAAAAAAAAATCCCTAAAAACTCTTAAAAAGTGGTGGTCAGATACGACATTCTTCTCCACCCTCTCCCTCCACTTTTCATCACGGATTTACACCAGTGCTTACTAGGTAAGCAATTTCATATTACATTATTGGTTATATTGAATGATAAACTTGGCGGTCGGATACAACATTCTACCCCTTTGGACTTTTCCCACATAGGCCCAACATGTATGTTTCCACACATGCCTACTTATTCACCCCCGCAGAAATTGTTCAAGAGTATTAGGCCTAGATCTAATGTATCATTTACAGAAATAGATTTTGGCATTGTACAATCCAAAATCCCTGCTAAGCCATGAACCCTAACACTCCTCAATCCTCCAAAATCCTCATTGCAGTTTTGGAGGATTTTGGAGGATTGAGGATGAATAGTGTTTGAAAAACATGAGGATTTTGGAGGACTGGTGTGGTAGGAGTTGCAAGGTACTGGTACTCCATCTGTTTCACAGTGCTGTACATACATACATGCAGCCATGTCAAAAAAAAAAAAAAAAAATTTAATTTAATAAATAATTTTTTTTTTTAAATTTAAAAAATAGGCCTAAATAAAAAAAATAAAAAAAAATAAAAAATATATATATATATATATATACAAAAAATATATAATTTTTTTTTTTTTTAAATACATAAATGAATAAATGAAAAAAATCCCAACCCCTACCCTACCCTACCCTATCCTATACCATTCCCTACCCATCCGTCCCTACCCCACTCCCTTTCCTCAAGGCAATGATTACGATTTCTTGAATACGACTGCAATAACGCATAGTCAATTCAATGGTACACGTATGAGCCATGTCCTCCCTCCCCTCCCCTTCCCAGCACTGTTTTTATGGTTGGAGGATTTTGGAGGATTGAGGAGATGAGCACCACTTATTTTGAGCACAGTGCAAAATTTTGGAGGATTGAGGATGAATGCATTTTTTGGGGTAGGGCAATCGGAGGATTTTTGAAGGATTGAGGATGGTACCCAGCAACTAGGGTCTAGTGCGTTAGGGTTTTAATTAATGTTGGTTAGATGTAGATAAATATACTTTTGTATTATTTTATAAATGGATATTTGGCTGTTGCAAACTGCTTACCAACCTAAAGGACCCGTATTATATAAATGCAAAATAATAGTTTCTGGCCTTACATCTCAAACTTAGCGGGTTCTTTCTCTGAGAAAGAACTTGCTAAGGTTCAAAATATAACTGGAAGCCAATAACTACTATTTTACATTCATACTATTTTATTAATTAATTCTTTTCTAGAAGAATGTTAAAAGCAAATATCAATTTTATATTAATCCAGGATAAAATAAGTTGGATACAATAATGAAATAAAATCTTCAGTTGCAAACCCATATAAACCCACGAGAACACTGTTTTTATTCATATAAATGTTACTTTTTAATCAGATTTTTTGTTTCATAAGGCAATTGAAAGGTTGTCATGGAATAGTATGCTAAAATTTCAACCTGTATGTAAATATGAGAAAGTACTTTAAATTAATTGCTTCCCTATCACTGTTTTAAAATAGACTGGTGCCCCAACGACGGTATACAGGTAATCTGTACAAGAAGTCAGGATGCCATGCTGTTTCACAAAACAAATTTTCAGGGGGCATGTACGGGGAGAGGAGTTAACGCTCTCAAATTATTTTTGAGTATTTTTCCTTGTTTCTTATAGGTTGGTACATATTTTGAGGGGGCATCTAAAATATGTTTTGGGTTAACACCCCTACTACTGGCTGCGTGCAGTCACCTCAACAGACCAGCCAGTCTCTAAACAAAA
>CM055819.1:15569520-15605510 GCA_029582265.1 Zoroaster sp. YZ-2022
TTCCTCCGAACCCCGGGTTTTTTAAACAAACTCGAATCTCTAGTTGAAATTGTATTTACAACTGGGTTTAAATTAACTAAAATTTATCGCGTTTTAAAATTCAATAAAGAACCTTGGATGAGGTCGTACATTGATCTCAACACGAATTTGAAAAAAATACAAAATCAGATTTGAGAAAGATTATACAAACTCATGAATAATTATGTTTTGGAAAGACGATGGAAAATGTGCAAATCACCAAAACGTTAATCTGACGAGATGTGTAGCAAAAAGATGAAAATAGAATGCGTAAATTGATCGCGAGTCCATTGTATGCGGGACACAAGATTTTTAATCACGACTTAGCGGCCATTCATATGCATAAAGCGATTTAAAATTTAATCGCCTATACGTCGTATGTATATTTAGATTATCTAAAGCTTTTATGTACGATTTTTTACAATCATCTAAAAACAAGTACGGCGATAGGTGTAATTTACTTTATACGGATACGGATAGTTTTATTACTCGGGGATTAAAACAAAGATGTTTACCCCGACATGGCGGTGATAAAGATTTATACGACTTTAGTAATTACCCGAGCGATCACCCGCTCCATTCCAACGAGAACAAAAGATTATCGGTAAATTTAAGGACAAAACCGCCGGCGTCTTAATCAGAGGATTTGGGTCTAAGATCAAAATGTACTCGATACTTTTAGAAATGAAAAATCTTTGAAGATTTCAGCAATTACGTAAGATTATTTTTTTGGTGGTAGTTCTGTATCTCGGAACAATTTGTAATTCTTCTCTAACAAACGATCGAGAAGGACCCGATTCTAAATAATACAATACGGGTTGATTTTTCATGACAACAATATTTTATTAGCAAAGTTTTAATGGACCATATTGGGTCATACTGCTCGGTTACGCATTATTTTCACCTTCACCCAGTGTGTATAAATATCTAACTAACGCGTTGTTAGGCATCTTTTCTCTCTTTTACCTACTAGATGATGAGCTGGTGCGGCTGATTCATTTAGATTTCATTTGTATAGCATCTTTTGGTTTTAGTCCGATAAGTCTAGTTTCTTCGTTGTTTAGAGCTTTTATGACTAGCGGTAATCTTTTACCCATTTCTTGCGCGTATTGAGAGAAAACAATCTTTCGGCTAAGGTTCTGTTGAATCGTTTACGATGCCTTGCGTTTTATGATTTCCTGCTTCGCTTCTCTGTATCTTTACACCTTACTCATTACTCAAGCATTTACGCTCGACATAAATTCTTTCCTAGATCGATTCTGAGGATTTTTTAAACGCGTCACCGACATGTGCGCGGCAAGTTTTGTCGACCAACGGTTCTATTTCTTTATACCTACTCGCTCTGTCGGAGATTGTTAACGACATTTGTAAATCCCAAGTTTACTTGTAAAACTTGTTACTTAAAATTTTTCACCGTAACATGTTACAGGCCTCAATTGGTATACGGGATTACTACTACGTGAAATTGGAATTGGAAATTCGGAATTATTTCTCCTATATGTGAATTTATTTATACTTTACTGGATTCTCTATATTTTCTGCAACTTATACTTCAAGATGGTTTCATGTGAGGATTGTAATGTAAGAAAAAAGGACATCTGTGTCAAGGTGATCTAATGCTTTGCAAGGACTGTGAGTGATACGATTTACATCCACCAGCAGCCGGTATCTAAACCAGTCCAGCAGGCGACGAAACCAAAGATTGTTACAACCAGGTCTTCACCACCGCCTAAGTCATCAGGAACTACAAAACAGGTCTTCGCCGCTCTAACAAGTCATCAGGAACTATTACCGTTGATCAGGCTGCTGATATGGTCTTATCAGCAGAAATGGAGCGAACCAAGAAAATGAATCGCACAGAACCTTCCTCTGCAACGCAATCTGATGTTGGTAACGTGCGTGCATCCATTGCATGTTTGACACAAAATCTGCTGATATTACAACAACTTCCAACCATGCCGTCACAGTAAATAGCAAACTGAAGAAATAAACAACCGCTGTTATAAAGATGGATGAAGAAGACGAATAATTACTGACCACAAGATATTTTGAAATCGCACTCTCAACGGTAAATCTACATGAAATCAGCTTCACCCAAATCCTGTTTTCCTCGGCGACGAAGACCCTGCTTCCAAGATTGAATGTATACAGGAGTGCAGTTTCTCCATCAGGAGATGGAAAGTCGCTGAAACGTGGAGTGCTTAACCAACCTCATCGCCCTTGTGTTGATGTCAAGGCGACGGCACGTCCAACTTTTGGATCTGTCCCTCATGCAAAAATATCCTAAGCACTTAATGGAATCCGAAGAGACAGTTTCGACCTACAAAGAGAAAAATCAGACCCTTAGATCAACGGTGGAAGCACAAGAACAAAGATCATATTCCCGCAAGCGGCTCGACCCGAAGACCCGCGAAACAGCAACAGCAGCGGAAATCTCGACCCACGTCGACTGCCCCTCTACCAGCAGCAGTGAAGGCTGCCGACACCCGCTCGATCCCGCTGTATCGGACCTTTAGAACAACGCGACACTTTAATCATTGGTGACTCTATGGTTCGCGAGCACATCACTGGACCGACATTAATTTCACTGGAGCGTACCAAAGTGTGATATGTCTACGTGGAGGCATCACTGCTGATGTCAGGGAATCACTCGCTGATTTGAATGTAAATAACTTTGAAAAGGTGATAGCACGTGCTACAAATAATTGCACAAATGAGGGAAAGTTTGAAACAGCTGAAGGGACTTGTGTGGTCCTCACGATGATGTTCAACGACGGACGCCTAATACTGGTGTTATTTTATTCACGGGTATGCTCCCAGAGCGGACGCAGATATTCCTTCCGCCATCAACGCAAAGGTGATAAGCAAATTCGAAAATTGACGGTTACGGAATCAAAAGGGTTGTCATCGGTGATACGACAAGTGAACCAAGATACATAACGTCGCAGACACTACATTGAATCCTGGAAAGCTTCACCAACAAAAAAAGGGGTACAAGGTATATTAATGAACATTAATAAAGGCACGCAATTAACAGGTCATCTACTGCAGATCTTCTTCGACAGCGCAGCAAGATCAACTAGCGCAGGTACTTCGCTTTTATGAAACACGTCCCCTGTCATCCCCGACCATGCCAAACTTTTATATTGATTGGTATGAATTAAAACAATTTTTAAATGTTTTTTTTAATCGAGTGGATTATTAATGGTTTTATTCGATAATCAACACACCCCTGAATTGTCGAAGCGAACGAAACGTCTCGTAACGTAAGCACAATGGCAGAAATTTCTATACATTCTTGGCGATGAAGTATGTGGTTTTGGGTGCCAGACTTTGATCGGGTAATAAAACACCAAGCCCCATTGTATCATAGATTGTATGGAACGGTTCTAACTCATATTGACCAAAAAGCTTAATAACATGTTGGCAACGTTTACACAAGACTTGCGTAATATAAAACATGCACTGAACAGCGATAACCCCAGCCACGATACTGTTGAAACGCAGCGCAACCCCCACGGTAAGTGACTGGGGTTATGCATGAGGCACCCAATGCACACTTACCCTGAGTCTTTCTCGCTTTTAAAAACACCTCTCTTCTTCTTCGTTGGAGCCCCAGCCTCTCTTACTTAGCGAAAGAATATCGTTGAATTGCATCTGGTAGCAGTATTGGCCTCATAGCCATACCGAACTGGCTGTGAAGGTCTGCTCAAAGTACGTCTGCTCGGAAGGTGCACTTTATAAAATGAGTGTTCTGGGTTTGTCCTGACGACTGCCTGGTCATTTGACTTAGCGTCCAACACGTCTGATTTTGGATCGACGGAATGGTTTAGACTACATCGCTCCCCAGAAGTTGTTGCAACCCTCAAAGACACACCGATGGCATTATCGAAAAAATACGCTTCAAACCCGACAAAAAAACTTCAGGAAACCCTTTCCCCAGCAACACCTACATGCAGTAGTATGTATACGACGCATACTTGGCAAGTATGATTGAATCGCTCGAGTGTACGTCACGAATTTATGCCACGAGGATATGGGCGTTTGAAAAGCACTCTAAATTTTAAAAAAATAATATTTTATGGTATAAATGCAGGGAAATTACAAATGACAAATATATTTCCAGTATATACTTTATTGTATACAATGAAAAAACACCTATTTCATAGAACCCTTTCAGCCTTTTTAAAGTTATGTTTGATATGTGTTTGGTCATATCAAACCTTTTTGCTTGTTAATATCGATTACTTTGAGTCAACTGCCTCCTGAATATCATAGCACTGTGTGAGAAACGTTTACTCCATTTATAAATACCCGTAATGATTTCTTTTCAAATGTGCACCATTATTTCTTCAATAAAGCTAATAGAAATAAACTGCTTTTGGGAACACGAAACACCAGTACATGAGTGGAGGCGCGTGATGCAAAACCATTTTCGTTACCTGATTGGTTCGTACGGAAAGGGCGGCGACGCACGACGGCCAATTAGAACAGCTATGAACTGTTGGCGAACTGCTGGTACATGGCCACTGTTTGATTTTGAATAGTCATTGTTTACATTCTATTATTGTGGTCTCACATGATTACGTTTTGCCCAATCAGATTGTCTAAATTATCTATTTATGAATGCTTGATGAACTGTTATCGCTTAATTGGTGCCGATTGTTTTATATTCAGTGACAGAACACCTGTTGTTACTTGCCCTAGACCACACATTCGAAGTTGCTCTTGGGAACTATCATAAGAGGTATTTGCCCGCCAACTGTAACTGACAATTCGTAGCTTTTTCTTGTGTCAAACACCAACAATCCCAATGATTTTTCCAAGTTTGAGCAACCAAGTAACATACATACAGGATGTTAATACCAGAAATAGCTGCACTTTCTCAGAGTAGTAATTGTGGAAGTTGTAATACATTTTGTTTTAATGTGATGGATTTTCTTCTCTTCAGCAAGCGTAGCTATTCTAATGTTAGCTTCTCAAAGGTCCTGTGAGAGTGTGTATTACCAAACTTTATTTTTGGTGCTGGTTATATTGATTGGTATGAATTAAAAACAATTTTTAAATGTTTTTTTTTTTAATCGAGTGGATTATTAATGGTTTATCTGATAATCAACAATTGACCCCAATTGTCGAAGTTTAACGAAAATGCCTGTACGTATACAATGGCAGAGAATTTCTATACATTCTTTTGCGAGCTAGGCGGTATGTGGTTTGGTGCCAGACTTTGATCGGGTAATACTAACACTGCCCCATTGTATCGCATAAGATTGTATGGAGAATTAGTTCTAACTCATATTGACCAAAAGCTTTACAACATGCTGGCCCAATGTGTTACACAAGACTTATGTAATATAAAACATGCACTCGAACAGCGATAACCCAGCCACGGATGTACCGTTGAAACGCAGCGCAACCCCACGGAAGTGGACTGGGTTATGGCTGGAGTATCCTAACTAAATGGCCACTTACCCTAAGTCTTTCTCAGCAAAAAAAAACACCTCTCTTCTTCGTTTGGAGCCTTCCCAGCCTTCTTACTTTGAAGCAGAGAACATCGTTGGAATTGTATCTGGTAGCAGCATGGCCTCATAAGCTGTCATACCGAACTGGCTGTCAGAAGGCCCGTCTCAGCTGTGTCTGCTCGAAGTGTGCACTTTATAAAAATGAGTGTTAAATCGGTCCCGACTTGACTTCGCTCTGGTCAGCTTGACTTTCAGCCGTCCAACAAATCGTCTGTATTTTGGATCAGACGAAATCGGTGAAGACTAACACCTCATCTTTTGGTGGTGTTAAGCTGCAACCTGCAGCGACACACCTCGATAACATTAACGAAAATAATAAGCTTTCAACCTGACAAAAACTTCAGGAACTTTTCTCTAGCAACACTCTACATGCAGTGTTGCGCTGTATACGACGCATACTTGACGGCTACTGGCAAGTGCTGCTGGAGCAGGAATCCTCCTGAGTGTACGTCTGTTTAATTTATGCTAATGAGGGGGATATGGGCGTGTCAGGCACCCCCTAAATTTAAAAAATAATATTTTTATGGTATAAACGTGAGGAAAATTACAAATGACAAATATATGTTCCAGTAGGCATACTTTATTGTATAATGAAAAAACCTATTTCATAGAACCTTTAAGCCCTTTTTTGCAGTTGTTGCTTGATACGTGTGCAAGCCATTATATCAAAACATTCTTGCTTTGTTAATATCAGATTACTCGAGTCAACTGCTCCTGAATATCATAGCGCACCGTGTGACAAACGTTTATTACCATACTTTATAAATACCCGTATCGATTTCTTTTTTCGCAAAATGTAAAAAAAAAAATGTCATTATTTCTTCTTCAATAAAGCCATTAGAAATGGGCAAAATCACGTTTCTTGGGACACAATGGTTTTTCAGTACAGGTAGCAGGCGCGTGATGCAAAACTATTTCGTCACACTCTGATTGGTTCAAATGGGCGTTGCGCGACGCACTGACGGGCCAATTTAGAACAACTGGCGAACTGCTGGCGAACTGCTGGCACATACGCACTGCTCTGATTTTGATAAACCATGTTTACATCTCTCACATTAATATAGACCCCCACATGATTACGTTTGCCTCCAATCAGATTGTCTAAACTGTCTGAACCATTTATAGATACTTTGCTTGAATTATTGCTTACTTACACTTGTACGATTGTTTTTCATTATTCAGTGGACAGACACAACGTTGTTACTTGCCCCTCTAAGACCACACATTTGAAGTTGCCTGGGGAACTACCTGGCAGGCAGGTGACAGGCTCTGGGTTTTCTGCCAACTGTAACTGACAATTCAGGAAGCTTTTTCTTGTGTCAAAACAACCAACAATCCCAATGATTTTTTCCAAGTTTCGGAAGTAACCATACACATACACATACAGGGATGCTGCTTGCTAACAACAGAAATAGCTGCACTTTCAGAGTAGTAATTGTGGAAAGGTAATACATATTTTGTTTTAATGTGATGGATTTTTCTTCTTCAGCAAGCGTAGCTATTCTAATGTTAGTTTTCATAAAGGTCCTGTGAAGAGTGTATTTACCAAACTTTATATTTTTGGTGCTGTTATATTGATTGTTATGAATTAAAACAATTTTAAATGTTTTTTTTTTTAATCGAGTGATTATTAATGAACATCTGATAATCAACAATGGTGACCCCCCGAATTGTCGAAGTTTTTAACGAAACGCTCGTAACGTATACAATGGCAGTAATTTACTACAATATTCTGCGGAGCTAGGCGGTATGTGGTTTGGTGCCAGATTCTGATCGGGTAATAAACACACCAGTCAGTCCATGTATTGTATCATAGATTGTATAAGGAAATTGGTCTGCTAACCTCATATTGATTGACCAAAAGCAGCTTTACAACATGTTGGCAACGTGTTTATTAACACAAGACTTGCGTAATATAAAACATGCACTGAACAGCGGATAACCCAGCGGATGTCGTTGAACGCAAGCGCAACCCCATCAAAAGTGGACTGGGTTATGCATGGGAGTATAACCTAAATGGCCACTTTCACCCTAAGTCTTTTTCTCGCTAAAAAAAACACCTCTCTTCTTCGTTGGAGCCTTCCCAGCCTTCTTACTTAGCGAGAATATCGTTGAATTGCATCTGGTAGCAGCATGGTTCATAAGCCATACCGAACTGGCTGTGAAGAGCGTTCAAAGCATGCTCCTGCTCGACCGGCGTGCGCTTATATAAAATGAGTGTTCCGTCGGTCCCGACGACCCTTCGCTTCCTGGTCAGCTTGACTTTAGCCGTCCGATACATGTCTGTGGCTTTTGGATCAGACGGAAATCGGTGCAGACTAACGACTGTCTTTGGTGTGCTACAAACCTCGCAGCGACACCTCGATGGTTATCGAAAATATTAAGTCAAACCTGACAAAAAAACTTCAGGAAACTTTTTTCTCTCAGTAACACTCTTACGGAAAGTTGCGGTTGCATACGACGCATTACGACACATACTTGGGCAAGGCTGCGGGCGAGGAATCTGCCTTTTGAGTGTACGTCACGCAATTGCATTATACTAATGAGGGGATATGGGCGTACGTGGAAAGCACCCCCTAAATTTTTAAAAAATAATATTTTATGGTATAAACGTAAAGGGGAAAATTTACAAATGATGATAATGATATATGTTCCAGTAGGCATACTTTATTGTATACAACGTGAAAAAAACTTATTTTCATAGAACCTAAGTCTTTTGCAGTTGTTTGCTTGATTGATGTAGCAAGCCATTATAAAACATTTCTTGCTTGTTAATATCAGATTTTTAGTCAACTGCTCCTGAATATCATAAAGCGCACCGTGTGACAAACGTTTATTACCATTTATAAATACCCGTATCGATTTCTTTTTCAAAATGTAAAAAATGTCATTATTTTCTTCAATAAAAGCCATTAGAAATGGGCAAAATCACGTTTTTTGGGACACACGAAACACTTTTCACATGAGTCAGGCGCGTGATGCAAAATCTATTCGTTCGTCACACCTGATTGGTTCAAATGGGCGTTGCGCGCATTTTACGCACGACGTGAATTAGCCAATCAGGAACACTGGCGAACTGCTGGCGAACTGGCCCGGCACATTACCGCACCCTGCTCGATTTTGATAAGCATGTGTTTACAGCCAACATCATTAATTGATCCCCACATTACCGTTGTTTTGCCAATCAGATTGTCTAAACTGTTCTAGACCATTTATGAATGCTTGATGAATTGTTACTTATTAATGGTGTACGATTGTTTTTGTTGTTCATGGATCAGAACACCACCTGTTGTTACTGTACTTTGCCCTCTAGACCATTACCATTTGTAAGTTGCTTTGGGAACTACTGGCAGGGCAGGTGGTTGGGTTCTGCCAACTGTAACTACAATTCAGGAAGCTTTTTCTTTCTTGTCAAACACCTTTTAACAATCCCAATGATTTTTTCTCCAAGTTCAGGAAGTAACCCCGTATACATACACAAAAAGTTAGGATGTTGCTACACAACAGAAATAGCTGCATCTTGTCAGTAGTAGTAATTGTGGAAGGTATATGGTATTTTTTGTTTAATGTGATGGATTTTCTTCTCTCTCAGCAAGCGTAGCTATTCTAATGTTAGCTTCATAAAGGTCCCAGAAGAGTGTATTACTCAAACTTTATTTTTGGTGCTGTTATATTGATTGGTGGCATGAATTAAAAATCAAATTTTAAATGTTTTTTTTTTTAATCGAGGTGATTATTAATGGTTTATCCTGATAATCAACAATTGACCCCCGAATTGTCTCGAAGTTTTTTAAACGAAACGCTCGTAACGTATAAGGCCAATGGCAGAATTTCTAACATTCTTGCGAGCTAGGCGGTATGTATTTGGTGTTGGCCAGATTTTGATCGGGCATAAAAAACACTCAAGTCCCCATTGTATCATAGATTGTATGGAAATTAGTCTTAACTCATATTGGACCAAAGCTTTTACAACATGCTGGCAACGTGTTTACACAAGACTTGCGTAGTAATATAAAACGATGCACTCGAACAGCGATAACCCAGCCACGGACGTACCGTTGAAACGCAGCGCAGCAACTCTACCACGGAAGTGGACCGGGTTATCGCATGGAGAGCATAACTAAATGGCCACTTTACTCCCCTAAGTTCTTCTCGGCTTAAAAAACACCTCTCTCTTCTTCGTTGGAGCCTTCCCAGCCTTGCTTAGCTTAGCGAGAATATCGTTGGAATTGCATCTGCAAAGGTATATTGGCAGCATGGCCTCATGTTTTAAGCTATACCGAACTGGCTGCTGAAGGCCCCGTTCCGTTCAAAGTACGTCTGCTCGAAGTGCACTTATATAAAAAATGAGTGTTCCGTCGTCCCCGACGACTTCGCTCTGGTCAGCGACTTTTCCAGTCGTCCAACACATACGTCACATCTGTATTGGATCAGACGGAAATCGGTGTAGACTGAACGCACTGTGCGGGTTTGGTGCGTTAAACCCTGCAGAGCGACACACCTCGATAACGGCATTATCGAAAATAATAAGCTTCAAACCCTGACAAAAAATTAGGAACTTTTTTTCAGCAACACACTCTACATGCGGTGTTGCGCTGTATGCATGACGGCATACTTGGGCAAGCGTTGCGGGAGGAAATCGCCTGAGTGTACGTCACGAATTTTATGCTAATGAGGGGATATATGGGCGTGTCGGAAGCCCCCTAAATTTAAAAAATATATTTTTATGGTATAAACGTAAGGGGAAAATTACAAATGACAAATATATGTTCCAGTAGTATACTGTTGTATACAATGAAAACCCTTATTTCAGTAGAACCTTAAACCCTTTTTTTGCAGTTGTTGCTTGATATGTGTACGAAGCCTATTATATCGAAAACATTCTTGCTTGTTAATATCAGATTATTTTCGAGTCAACTGCTCCTGAATATCATAGCGCAATCGTGTAAACGTTTATTACCATTATACAAAATGCCCTGTATCGATTTTTTTTTCAAAATGTAAAAAAATGTCATTATTTCTTCAATAAAGCCATTAGAAATGGGCAAAATCACCTTTTTGGGACACACGAAACACTTTCAGTACATGAGTCAGGCGCGGATGATGCAAAACTATCTTCGTCACTCTGATTTGGTTTCAAATGTGGCGTTGCGCGACGCACGGCAGCGGCCAATTAGAACAGTTGGCGAACTGAACTGGCGAACTGCTGGCACATACGCACTGCTCTTGATTTTGATAAGTTTCATGCTTTTACATCTCATTAACAGTAGACCCCTTGATTACACGTTTTTGCCCAATCAAGATTGTTCTAAAACTGCTCGGACCATTTTTTATGAATGCTTGATGAATTGTTACTTATTAATTGTACGATTGTGCTTTTGTTATTCAGGGGCAGAACACCACCTGTTGTTACTTTGCGTCCTGACCATTAACATTTGAAGTTGCTGTTGGGAGCTACTGGCAGGCAGGTGGCTTGGGTTCTGCCAACTTGTAACCGGACAATTCAGGAAGCTTTTTCTTGTGTCAAACAATCAACAATCCCAATGATTTTTTCCAAGTCAGGAAGTAACCAGCAACATACACATACAGGATGCTGCTAACAACAGAAATAGCTGCACTTTCGTGAGAGTAGTAATTGTGGAAGGTAAGTACATTTTTGTGTTTTAATGTGATGGATTTTTTTCTCTTCAGCAGCAAGCGTAGCTAATTCTAATGCGCGCTTCAGCTTCATAAGTTGTCCTGTAGAAGAGTGTATTTACCAAACTCTTTATTTTTGCGTGCTGTACATATATTGATTGGTATGAATTTAAACAACAAGAAATTTAAATGTTTTTTTTAATCGAGTGGATTATTAATCGGTTTATCTGATAAATCGGTATGTTACTTGACCCCTGACATTGTCGAAGTTTTATTTACGAAACGCGTTTGTAACGTATACAATAGCGGCAGAGATTTCTTATACATTTCTTGGTGAGCCTAGGCGTGGTGTGGTTTGTGCCAGACTTTGATCGGGTAATAAACACTATTTAGTTCCCATTGGTATCATATGATTGTATGGGTAGTCTTAACTCATATTGACCAAAGCTTTTAACATGCTGGCAACGTGTGTTGTTACACAAGACTTGCGTACATATAAATACATGCACTCGAACAGCGATAACCCAGCCACGGATGTGCCACAGTTGAGCAACGCAGCGCAACCCCACGGAAGTGGACTGGGTTTGCATGGCTGGAGCAACTGCCAACAATACTTACCCCAAGTCTTTCTCGTTTAAAAACACCCTCTTCTTCGTTGGAGCCTTCCAGCCTTCTCTTACTTAGCGAGAATATCGTTGAATTGGGTATGCATCTGGTAGCATGGCCTACATAAGCCATACCGAACTGGCTGTGAAAGGTCCCAAAGGTTGCCAAAGTACGTCTGTTCGAAGTGTGCACTTTATAAAAATGAGTGTTCGTCGGTCCCGACCGACTTCTGCTCTGGTCAGCTTTGACTTTAGCCGTCCAAATACGTCTGTATTTTGGATCAGACGAAAATCGTGTGTGATCAACATCACTTCCTTTGGTGCGTTGTTGCTGCACCCTGCAGCGTCAATAACACACCTCGATGGCATTATTTCGAAATAATAAGCTCAAACTCCGACAAAAACTTCAGGAAACTTTTCTCCTGTGACAGCAATTTCACATGCAGTGTTGCGTTGTATACGATGCATGCCCGGGCGAAGTGCGTTGGCAGGAATTCGCCTGAGTGTAACACGTCACGAATTTTCATGTACTAATGAGGGATATGCGTGGCAAATGGAAAGGCACACCCCAAAATTTAAAATAATATTTTTTAATGGTATAAACGTAAGGGGAAAATTACAAATGACAAATATATGTTCCAGTAGGCATACTTTATATTGTATATATGAAAAACCTATTTCATAGAACCTTAGTTCTTTTTTTGCAGTTGTTGCTTGATATGTCAACATTATATCGTAAAACATTCTTGCTTGTTAATATCAGATTACTTTCGAGTCAACTGCTCCTGAATATCATAGCGCACCATGTGACAAACGTTTGTTACCATTTATAAATACCGTATCGATTTTCTTTTCAAAATGTAAAAAAAAATGTCATTATTTCTCTTCAATAAAATATTAGAAATGGGCAAATCACGTTTTTGGGACACACGAAACACTTTCAGTACATGAGTTCAGGCGCGATGCAAACTATCTTCGTCACTCTGATTGGTTCTAAATGGGTGCGCTGCGCGACGCACGATTCGCCAATTGTGAGAACAGTTGGCGAACTGGTTGGCGAATCTGTTGGCACAGATACGCACTGCTCTGATTTTGATAAGCCATGTTTTACATCTCATTAATTGTTACATACTGATGTACGTTTTGCACAATCAGATTGTCTAAACTGTTCTAGACCATTTTATAGATGAATGCTTGATGAATTGTTATTAATTGGCTATTCGATTGTTGTTTTGTTATTCCAGTGGACAGAACACCACCTGTTGTTACTTGCTCCTCTAGACCACACATTACTGTGAAGTTGCTTTTGGGAACTACTGGCAGGCAGTGACTTGGGATCTGCCAACTGTAACTGACAATTCAGGAAAGCTTTTTTCTTGGTGTGTCAAACACCACCAACAATCCCAATAGATTTTTTCCAAGTCGGAAGTAACCAAGTAAACATGTAACACATACAGGATGTTGCTAACAACAGAAATAGCTGCACTTTTCAGAGTAGTAGCATTGTGGAAGGTATACATTTCTTGTTTTAATGATGGATTTTCTTCTCTTCGCAAAGCGTTCAGCTATTCATAATGTTAGCTTCCATAAGTTGTCCTCATGTGAGAGTGTGTATTTAACAAACTTTATTTTTTGTGTGCTGTTATATTGATTGGTATGAATTAAACACTTTTTAGTCAATGTTTTTTTTTTAATCGAGTGATTATATAATGGTTTATCTGATAATCAACACCGATTGACCTCGAATTGTCGAAGTTTTAAGGAAACGCTCAACGTATACAATGGCAGAGTAATTTCTATATATTTATAACTTGCGGAGCTAGGCGGTATGTGTGGTTTGGTGCCAGACTTTGATCGGGTAATAAACACCGGCCCCATTGGTATCACAGATTAGACCAGCGAAATTAGTCTTAACTCGCCAATATTGGGACCAAAAGCTTTATTAAACATGCTGGCACGCAACGTGTTTATCAAGACTTGCGTAATATAAAACATGCACTCGAACAGCGATAACCCAGCCACGGATGCTACCGTTGCTGAACGTAGCGCAACCTCACGAAATGTGGACTGGGTTATGCATGTATGGTAGTATACTCAACAATGGCCACTTACCCCTGAGTCTTCTCCTTCGCTTAAAAAAAAAACACCTCTCCTCTTCGTTTAAGGAGCCTTCCCAGCCTTACAACACTACTTAGCGAGAATATCGGGAATTTGCATCTGGGCAGCATGGCCTCATATAGCCATACCGGAACTGCTGTGGAAGCGCCCGTTCGTGTCAAAAGCTTTATGTCTGCTCGTGGCACTTTATAAAATGATGATGTTCCGGTTTCGGTCCCGACGACCCTGGTCAGCTTGACTTTAGCCGTCCAAAACTGCGATTGTATTTTGGATCAGACAAATCGGTGTAGACTAACACTGTCTTTGGTGGTGTTGTTGCAACCTGCGGCACCTCGATAACGTATCGAAATAATAAGCTTCAAACCTGACAAAAACTTCGCAAACTTTTCCAACACTCTGCATGCCGTGGTGCGCTATGACGCTAAGTGCTGTGGATCGCGGATCGGAACGCCGGGTATGTCACGAATTTTATGCTAATGAGGGGATATGGGCGTGTCGAAAAAATCCTAAATTTAAATTAATATTTTTATGGTATAAAAACATTTTGCTTGTTAATATCAGATTACTTTCGGGTCAAATGCCCTGAATATCATAGCGCACCGTGTGACAAACGTTTATTACCATTTAAATACCGTATCGATTTATTTTTCAAAATGTAAAAAAAATGTCATTATTTCTTCAATAAAGCCATTAGAAATGGGCAAAATCACGTTTTTGGGACACACGAACACTTTCAGTACATGAGTCAGGCGCGTGATGCAAAACCTATCTCGGTCACTCTGATTGGTTCAAATGGGCGTTGCGCGACGCACGACGGCCAATTAGAACAGAGCTTTGCGAACTGCTGGCGAACTGTTACATACGCACTGCTCTGATTTTGATAAGCCATGTTTACATTTCATTAATAGACCCCAGATAATTACGTTTTGCCCAATCAGATTGTGTCTAAACTGTTCAGACCATTTATGAATGCTTGATGAATTGTTACTTTAATTGTACGATTGTTTTGTTATTCAGTGACAGAACACCACCTGTTGTTACTTGCCTCTAGACACACACATTGTGGTTGCTTTGGGAACTACTGGCGGGCAGGTGACTTGGGATCTGCCAACTGTAACTGACAATTCAGGAAGCTTTTTCTTGTATCAAACACCAACAATCCCAATGATTTTTCCAAGTCGGAAGTAACCAGTAACATACACATACAGGGATGCTGTAACAACAGAAATATTGCACTTTCAGAGTAGTAATTGGAAGGTAATACATTTTGTTTTAATCTGATGGATTTTCTTCTCTTCAGCAAGCGTAGCTATTCTAATGTTAGCTTCTTAAAGGTTTTGTAGTTGTTGCTTGATATGGGGAGACCTTATGTCGAAAAAAAATTATTGCTTGTTAATATCAGATTGCTTTCGAGCCTGACATATGTGTAGTAAAGACTCAAAATCTTATTAACACAGTACATTTCTGCCTCAAAATCGATTTTGAACGTTAAACTCAAGGAATTTGTTTAAATTGTACACTGTCTAATCGGCCCAATTGTTCAGTCAAGAACCTTATATGGGTGGGAGGATTAAACAAACATCCATTTTCTGGCATGCTTTGACTTGTCTCATTAATGTTCATTTGTATGTTGTCAAGATGATATTATTGGGTTCACATGGAAAATTTTATGTGTACACATCTTGCTGGAGAAGCAGCATCCTGTTTGGGATGGCAAGTCCCACAACTTCAAATCTTCTCATTGTGGATCCAGGCTATATGGGGCACCAAATAAATCTGTTCGTGAAAGGAACTCCTGGAAGGACATTACATCTCACAAAAGTCAGACAATACAACAGTGTTGGAACATGAGGTCAGCACCACAGCACTTGTTCCGCATCCCATCCCGAAATGTGGCTTTCCTAACATGAGGATCAAGCTGTGATATATGAGCCAAGACAATTCATCTGCCATCCAAACTCACTGACACATGTTTTATTTTTCTGAAAATCCCAATAATTCAAATATGCATAATATACGTGCAATTATAGCGCCCTCTAGCAGTCGTTTTCATGAGAACCGATGACGTCATCATGATAACATATGATAGGTGAAGGCATAATGGAGTAATGGCGAGATGTTTGATCTTCTTCCACCCCTTGTGCTAAAAATTATCAGCGTAAGCTCATTATAAGGGCAAACAAATACCGGTAGTGGGCCAGAACAGTTAACGTTTTCACTGTTAACATCTTTTCTCATGTTTAGAACATCCACAAAAAAAACATTGGTGACGGTGGGTTATTTGGGAGGGGGGTGCACGGTAGACCCCTCCATCCCACAGATTAGTGGGAGATATCTATTTATAAAGAGTAAATTCTCTTTAAGAAATCAAGATATATAATTGTGCTTGTTTAAACCCCTGTACACTTTTCTTTGCTTAAAACTTTATCAAATTATGTTAATATTATGTGCCAATAGTTATTTCTTTGCTTAAATTTCATATATTCTGCTTTATGTTTAAGCTGTTTTGCTAGTATTTTTTGTTGCTGTTCTGCAGTTAGTTGAGTATCTGAAACTTTGAAGATAAGGTAAATTATCTCACCCACTGGAAATTTCTCTTTCTTTGCAGGTGATACCACCCTCCAGTACTTGTTGGATGTCGAACAGGGACCATCACTCAGACTATACCTATTGGATCTACATCAGTGTTTGTGTCATGGACTCCACCAACTGCAACTGACAACTCTGGGGTCAACCCTACACCAGTGGCTTCACCACGAGGCCCAGGGGTCTATACTGCAGGATTTTATCCCATCACATACACAGCAACAGATGCAGCCAACAATGTAGCCACTTGCACATTTAATGTGCTAGTTACAAGGAGGTACTAGAGCATATTTGAAGATTAATATTCCTTGTGAATCCTTATTTTTATTGATTTTTTTAACACAAATAACTGACACACTCTTCTTTTTTTACAAACTTTTCATAAACCCTACACAGTGGTGTCTTTTACATTACGATCTCAAAAGGTCCAAAATTTGTTTAACTGCAATGAGTGGTATCCCTTCATGCACATCATAGCCATCTTGAGATGAAATAAACTTCAGCTCCAAGTGTGGGGAAGTTTTGGTTCCATTTTACAGTCTGTTTACAAACATTTGTACAGAGTTGTATCGTTTTGGAAGACCAAGCTGCACCTACCAGCGAGTATGAGAAGTTTTCACCTGTACAAATAAAGACATTTTCATTCACCATTTATTTTTTCAGAAAATGTCTTTCCCGTTACCTGTTAACACTTAATTGCAAATTGAGCCATTCGTTTCCGCTAGTTACCAGTGAATTCTGGCCTGAAGAAAGTGGTTTGAATTAATGGTCCCAAATATAAAAGGTTCTACATAAATTTATCTATCAATTAGTCATCAGCAAATCTTGCAAGAGATGTACAATCTTAACCTCTTATTAAAAGGAGGAATAATTAAAACAAGTTGAAAAGTATAATGCTTACTATCTTTGAACATTTCAGCTTATTTAATTGTGTTGTCAGTGAGATAATAGTGAGAATACATTGAGTCTTTCGTATTCTTAATCTAATATGAAATTTAGGAAAGAGGATGCTTTCCTAGTTTTGAACTGGAAATTATTTCACTTTACTTTGAAGTGAAAACACCTAAAACAAAATAACTTCACATTTACCATCTGTTTTACATTACAATTTTACTATTTTGTAATTTTCTTTTAATTAACAATTCTATATTTCACCTTCAAGCTGATCTCAATAGATCCTGAATTTATTCTTTCTATTCTTAAGTTCCTGCCTCAAGCCTGTCCTTTTTACGCTTTACTGGCTTCCCTTAAATGTGTCATATGTTTTGCATAGATGGTGATCCCAGGTTGAGATGGGGGGCACAGGTGGTAATTGTAATGCCACTAATGATAACTGTTCACTGAATAGTCTTTCTAAGTTCACAAACTATTACATAATTTAATTCATTTTACACATCCTAATAAGGCAAAACTTTCACAACATTGTTCTCCTTTAAGTAAGACTAATTTGCGATGACACCATGTGAAATTCTCAATTGAGTAGTACTAGTTCTGAAAAGAACTGGAGGTTACAACTCTTTTCAGAACCTAATTAGTCTTACTTTATCCTCTTTACCATGCAAAGATACAAGTTTTACATATTGTTCTCCTTGCCAATTCTCCAACCTTCTTCCAATGGTTCAGTCAGTCCATCCATCTCCCAGTTGTCACAATAAATCACTGTTGCTGTCTTTATGATGCGCAGAGTACTTTCAAATTTACTTTTCCTTGTACATGACAAGCTTGGAGAGTGCATCTGTAATAATAATAATAATAATAATAAAGATTTTTAGCGCGCACATATCCACCCTGCTGGGCGCTCAAGGCGCGGAAACAAAGAAAAACATTAATACAAACAATATACAATGATAGCATAGGGAAAACAAATTATGTACCGAGATACATGTACCTACAATGCAATTACAAATATACATCAGAGTTGTGACATAAGATGAGTTTTAAGCATCGACTTGAATCTGGTTATACTATGACAAGATTTGAGTTTAGTTGGAAGATGATTCCAGAGTCTCGGAGCTGCGACAGAAAACGACCTATCACCCCAGTTCCGTTTTGAAGTTGGTTCCTTGAGGAGTGACATGTTGCTGGAGCATATTAGTTGCTATTTGTGACTTCCAAACAATGTACATATATGATCAAAAGGATACAATTTATATGCAGTACACCAAATTATGTCATGCATTGTGCTCACACTCTCACATACATCTTAACTGAAGTCCATTTAAAATAGTTATAATAGCAAAATAGTCTAATATAAAATACATGAAGCTATAATCTCTCATATACTGGTTATAATTTATTTCATTCTTTGCAGCTGATACCACTGCTCCAGTACTTATTGGATGTCCAACAGGGACTATCACTCAGGCTATACCTTTTGGATCATCAACTGTGGATGTGACATGGACTGTACCAACTGCAACTGACAACTCTGGGGTCAACCCTACTCCAGTGGTTTCACCACGAGGCCCAGGTCCTTTTGGAGTCGGACAACAGACTATCACATACACAGCCACGGATGCAGCTGGCAATGTACCCTTGTTCATTCCAGGTCAATGTTGTACAGATAGGTAGGTGGGACATATATAGTTTTTAACGTAATAATTCGCCATATACATTAATTCTCCATAGATCTAAACATGTAGTTGTATCCTATCGAATTACATCAGATATCGAATTACACTAAATCAAAGTTTAATATTTAAAAAATCATATCTCATGAACCGCAAAGATATTTTCACAATCTTTGCACAATCTTAAAGATCTTGAATTTTATGTGATATTTCGTTTACAGACATGACCCTCAATCGACTTCTCCAGACTTGCAACATAATAATAATAATTATGCATACCTGCAAAACTGGATTATGAATAGCAATAAATGGGGCACACCAGACCCCTGGGCACACTAGACCAAGCCAAAATAAGTACACTGGACCCAGCCAAATAGGGCACACTATACCCAAAATAACTGGGAGATACCAAATCCAGAACCAGACCCAGTCATATTTGGTCGTACAGGCCTATACACATATATGTACGTGAACAACTGAACAGGTACGCCATTATTGTTATCAAACACAGTCATACACGAAACGGCACATTAACCCACCTATACTCTACGGACATGTACCTTCAAGCCCCACATGAAATCGCGTACAGTATTATATGTACCACGCACACCGCCATTATTAAATATACGGTTAGCGAATGACTACCGGCTGCCTTTCGCTTTAGATGTGTCCAGCGAGAATGATCCTAGAACGTTCCTAGATACGCATGCCCGCGTGTTCCCAGTGGAACGTCCATTTGGGAATACGTTGGCGTTCCCACGGACTGTTCACGTATGTCCAGAGGAACGCTGAGGGTGTTCCCAGTGGAACGCTCTCGTGCTCCCAGAGGAATGTTCCGACTTTTAAGACGCTCCCTACGCGGTGTTTGGGGGGAGGGTTGGAAACCTTCACCTGGGCATGCATACAAAACTGAGTGCAGAAATGTAATTGGCACGAGAACGCTCTATGTCTGGAGGATCACCAGCACCCACCCCCTCTTTTTCTAAATCATGCTATAGTAACCTAGGTTTGATTTTTTGGGTTTGGGTTAATCTCCTTTCAGTTTTTTATAATTCTCCAACTTATTTTCTTGTTTTGTACCGGTCCATCAAGATTTCTTCTAAGTAGGCTATACCGCTACAGAGTCCGTTTTGTTACGTCATTATCTCAAAAAGCAGTCTCATATCATTCGCATCTCTGCGCGCATGCCCTGTTCAAACCGTGTACAGCAACTGGCACAAAGGGCACATAGATTGCCAGAAGTGCCATTAACAACAACAACAACAACATAATTGGCACGAGAAACCATAAAACTAACCTGTAAAGATTTCATAACATTACATGCTCATGTTTTTGAGGAAATGACTAAAACCTAAGATGAAAACACTTAAAGATTGATTAATGTCCCACCTTTGTACCAATTAAGGTTTTAGATTTAAAAAAATTTATGATTTGTCAATTATCAATATTTGTACGGGACATATAAATTACAGTACCTGGGGGACTGACATCCTTTACTTAAGGCGTTTTGTAATAAAATATTGTTTTTGAGACCCACCTGTGTCTATTTAATCATTGATTTCTGAGTACAAGTATTTTAAAACAATGTTTGAAGTGTTTGGGGAGGCAACCCGCCCCATGGTGGAAGCTTCATTTGCATAAGATATGTGACGTAAGGTCAGGAAACTCCGATGTGTACATGATGTACATGTACATACATACGTTTCCACACACGTAGCGTCGATTTCATTTCTTCCGTGATTTTTGTTTCCGGAACTATTAAAATGCCAGGAAGATGTGTTGCTGCAGGATGCAGCAACACCTGAGACAGTGTTAGCCTTCATCTGTTCCCAAGTGACCCAAAATATCGCCGTATTTGGACGAGAAAAGTTCGACTGACAAGAGTAAAGTGGTCAGGTCCATCGGCTCACACAGTTTTGTGCAGCGATCATTTTGAGCCGAGTTTTGAGCCGAATTTCTCTTCCCGACATGACATCACGAACAGCTCCTCCGTGCAGGGCGGGAACAACTAGTAAATGTGGGGGGCATTTTTACAATGGTAAAATAACACTCTTAAAAACAATAAAAACACAAAACAAAAATTGTATTGATCTTTTACTGATATAAAAGAATAAAACGATCACATATTTAACTGTTTGATTTAAATCCACGACAGTCCCCCTTTAAGCCAGTAATACTGTGTTCATCTTAAGCTGTGATCGGGATCGTGACGATATTGACCCCTTTAGAAATGCACCGCCTGTAGGCCTATACTTGACTATTTCAGTGGTGATTCCTGACAGTCTTTTACATTTAATTTTCCTTTTTTTTTTAATTTCTAGGCGAGCCTGTTAATACTGTAACCGTCGCTGTGATCAGTGTGTTAAGCACGTTACTGATTGTAACAGTTGTTGCTTTTTCTATCTATGTCTGGAAGTCAAAGATGAATCGTGAGACTCGGAATACTCAGCTTGCTGGGTCAGCTGTCGAAATGGTAAATCATCAATTTATTTGGTACACATTTTCTCGAAAAGTTTTTGATACGTCGATGATATCTGAGTTTGGCCATGGCAACGCGAGCTGAGTCTAGGTCACGCCGCCTGCTAACGCACTATATTAATGTAAAGGCGTATTCACAGTGTTCAGTCCGTTCTGTTTGATTGACAGGCTGGATCGGTCTGTTCACACTGGATACGTGGATTTTTTTTTAGTTGATGTTCTTTTGATACTCATTCCCTCTGCAAAAACTGTGGTGATAAAATTACATCGGTGGTGTGAACTTTTGTTTGGTTTTAAATTGAGTTAATATTAACACCACTTTATTAATGTTTATAGGTTGGTGAATTTCTGGTGAAATTTATTAATGTTGTAAATAACACCAAACGATAATTAGTAAACCTGCTAGCTAATACAGTAGTGATCAGTAAAATAACACAAAAATCAGTTTGTTTTGCAAAATAATATTATAATACCCAATTTCCTCTTTAACAGAACTGGGGGTTAGACCAGTCACCGAAATGTGACCTGTCACCACGAAAAATGGGTAAAAAGCGGCAACAAATCAATAGTATGACACTTGGGTAGCTGTTGTTGTTTTTGTCTTTAAGAACTTGCTGAGAAATTGTAGACAAATGTAATAAGATAAGAAGTTAACAGAATATTGCCTTTGAATGGATGTAGGCCTGTTATTAAATTATACCTGGCCACTCTCTATCCATTTTGTGGTGCCAGATCACACATGTACTGGCAGTATCCTTTTTTTGCTTCCACAGACTGCTACTAACTACGAAATTACGATTCCCAAACCACATGATGTAACTAATGACGTTTATGAGGATGTTAACCAGTCCCCTTGGGATGTCAAATGGGACATTCTCTGGAGCAATCTTGTCGTCGATGATCACATACTAGGTAGAGGAAACTTTGGGGAAGTTAGATCAGGGACTGTGAACATAGACGGGCAAAGGATCAAATCTGCTATCAAGATGTTGAAAGGTAGAAACTACTTAGATTTCATCTTAACCTACTATCCCGTTTTATTGTTGGCTTGTATATACAGCTGTTATAGATCAAGGATGTCTGTATACGGGACAGTCTACACCGTGAGATAATGTTAATAATTCTGTACATATTGACATCAGAAAACATTAGGAACAAGGAAAAGGGCGGATCCAGGAATTGTGGAAGGAAGGGGTCGAAACCCCAGTAGGATCCAATGGGCAAAGCCCCTTTAATATGTATTTCAATCCTCCAAGGGGCACTTTTTGGGGAAATTCAGCACTGTTGGAAATTAGTACTTTCACCTCTTAAAATGGGGCAAAATTACTACCTGGCAAGAATTGATTGATTGATTGAATTTATTCGGATAAAAAGATGATAAAAATACAAGACACATTACAAAAATACAACAAAAAAAACACCATATTTATCCAAGGATAACCCAAAAAGCCAATAACATATATAGGCTTATTTCCATTGGGGTCCTTAAAGAAGTACAGGGCATAAGTGCTGAATATGAAAGATCAACGAAAATGCATGGTGCATTTTAAAGATAAGGGCATGTTTCCAAAAGTGCACTGATGGAATTTGGAGGATTCAGGAAGGTTCCTAGCCAGAATACCTAGGGGTTAGGGTTAATACTGTTTGTTTATTTTCTATTTGTTTTACTTTGAGGTTTTGCTATATTTGAGTTTTTGCTATCACTACTATTAAAATATTTATAACCATAGGGCTGGAAGAGTGTCGAGGAACAATGTTATTGCAAGTTTAAAAGTGGTGTTTAATTGCAATCTCATAACTGGTTTCAGATTTATCTTTTTCTTTTTTTTAAAGAAAAAAGTAAAACAAGGTAGACTTCTTAAGTCATCGTTATTTGCTCTTCTTGTGCTTTAGATCAAGCCTCACAGAAGGACAAGGATGATTTTATGAGGGAGTTTGGAACCATTACCTCTATTGGGAACCATCCCAATATTGTCTCATTCATTGGTGCTTGTCAACATGAAGGTATTGTATATACATCATTTAAAATGCCCAAGACAGTCTTATTGGACGAAACGCGATCTGTATTTCTCTTATTATATAATATTTCAGGTCAGTTTTCTCCCTATAAATCTACTTTGTGTGCAACCACGTAAAAGGCTTGTATCCCGTTGTGTGATCCCCGCTACTGCCGTTACCCAGGTTGTTTGCATCTGACGGGGCTTGATCCCTGCATACTCGGCAGATATGGTTTGGCCTCTGACCTGGCCCCATAGAGCAATAGATAATTGGCATAAGTGGACCGCCCACCAACATAGGGGCTGATTAGCTCAGTTGGTAGAGCGCTCGTATGGTATTCGAGAGGTCGCGGGTTCGAGTCCGGCCTCAGCCAATTTTTCTTTGCTCACTACCCGTTTATATAATATTCAGGTCAGTTTCTCCCTATGAAGCTACTTTGTGTACAACCATGTAAAAGGCTTGTGTCCCAAGTTGTGTGATCCCTGCATATATAATATGCGCCAAATATGCAAGTATGCATTATGGGGGAATGAAAAGTATGAAACTGGGCTTGCCTGATGTCAGTTTTGCTTATTCCAAATGTTAACTGAAATTATGTTTTCCTAAAGAAACATTTCACTCCATTAAACCCTTAAACTGTTGGTTATTTCAAAATAAATATATAATCACAGTTTACATAAAACTAAATATAGCATAAAACTGTATAAAGTTGAAGATGAAATCAAACCTGCATGGGGTGCTATCATGTTCTTAAAAATAGTTCAATGATTTCTTGACTTAATTTTCATCAGTTGAGATGAAAATCCCATGTTACTATGAAAAAGCTGTCAAATATTGATCTTGAGTAAAGTAAAAGAAGATAATAATATTTTTTAAAGTAGTTTTTACTACATCACCAATGTTGCACATTTTCATTTAAGTAAAACAAAATTAATTGTTTTTACACGTCCACTTACCAACAACTCTAATAATACTTCATATTGTGTAACAGTATGATACTCGCAATGTTTCTTTTAAAAGACGTTATATACGTCGCTTTGGAATATCTGCCTAATGGTGACCTTCGAAGCTACCTGCGGAAAGCTCGCCCAGAGTCAGACACTGCTGAGTGTTTGACATCAGACAACCTGGTGAAATTTGCTGTAGACGTTGCCAAAGGAATGGAACACCTTGCCTTATCGTCGGTATGTTCCGAATCACCGCATCTGTTCCAAATTAATGAATGTAAGGAGGTGTATCTCCAAATATGGATAAGGAAAGAAAGCACATTCTTTAGTTAGTACCAAATTGGGGGGACTAATTCTAATATTTCTATTATGGTCACAAATAATCTATGAATCACCAAACAATATGATAGCTCTTCTAGAAAGGTAGCTTAACTGATTATTTTTTTTACCGTAAAATGTAGAAGTACTTGGCCTCTCACCCCTGTCAAACTTCTCATGTCAATTCATATTCCTGACGGCTGTAATCATTCTTAATACTACAGATGGTATGTTGTTCCTGGTGTAACGGATTCGTTTTGACAGATGCAATTAATACATTGACAGGTAATTCATCGCGATTTGGCAGCTAGAAACATCCTGCTTGGAACAAATTTAATTGCCAAAGTTTCTGATTTTGGACTTTCCCGAGGGGAGGACATCTATGTTCAGACATCAAAAGTACGTTTGCTTTGTAGTAAAATTATTTAGTTATAATTATTTGTCATGTGATCAGTGAATATCAATGTCTGAGTGAACAAATTATGGTGCAAATCCCATTCAGTGACACTTCATCTCTGTTGACTTTTTTAAAATTGAATTCTTGATACAAAATTATGTGAGTCCGTATCTGACTATTCCCGTAGTTTTTCAGTGTGACAATAATGTTGTTCGGGAACAGTTCATCTTTTTAAGGGTACCAACATGACCACAATCAGATTGTGGAATGGTTGATATTTTTGAAAGGCAAGCAGGGAAGTACCACTTCCGAAGGACCACCATGCTAACTTGATTTGACTACCCCCAAATTAAAATCATTCCTGACAGCATCATTATTGATGGTCTATATTATTTAATTTGTGCCTTTTTAATAACAGAGACGGGTTCCTACCCGCTGGCTGTCCATTGAATCTTTGATGCGCCAGAAGTACACAACTCAGAGTGATGTGTAAGTTGAACACTATAAGGGATACATGGAGTCAAACTTATATTTTTATTATTATTATTTAAAAAGAAAACTATTTATTTTAAATTTCATAGAAAGAACATTTGTTTTAAATAACATGGAAAGAACATTTGTTTTAACATGATTGTCTTTGTGAGCGTGCTGGAGTGCGAACCCTCGGAGTGGACACTTTGTAGTGTGTTCTGACTGTTTTATGACGACTTCGGCCATGTTTTCATGTTTTCATGTCATCATGCATATTTAATACATGATTTTTGTTTAAATGGACTGTCACCCGAAACCGCAGCAGCTCTTTCCGTGAGTAAAATACAATTTATTACAATGTAAAAGCAACTGCGATAACAAACATCTCCGCAAATATTCAATGCTTAGAGCTTTTGGGTTTGCCGACTGAAAATTTGTTCAGTACTTGTTTCAGTACCTTGATGCTTCATTTACCGACTGAAGCTCTGAATGCCGACAGAGAAAAATTATCGAGGGTGTCACACCCCCTTGCTCGCTACGATCCTTCCCCCATTGATCGACGCCCGTGTAGAGGTTACAAATACCTACAAAACCGCCTACAAAACGTCAAACGAATTGTGGAGGGGCATCTTTACTCTAAATGTGGCCTCATTCAAAATATATTTTGAGCGAAAGTTTTCTGGTGGCTACTTATTTTAGAAAATTGGGCGCCGCCCATCCCTTGATATATTAGTTATGGCTACACGCCTGACACAGATTCAATCTTGTATTACTTATTAATTATTACCTGTAGGTGGTCGTTTGGGATTCTCTTGTGGGAAATCGCCACTCTAGGTAAGGTGATTGGATGTTATCTTCTTGTCTTGACCAAACATTACTGTAAATATTTGCTTTGTTGTTAATGAAAATTGTCTAGAGATAATCAAAATGTGTAAACAACCAAACAACTAACAAGTCCTACAGGTGGAGTAGTAAGAGTGAGTATTCATAACATCATTGATGCGATTTGACGCATAGGCCTAAATGGGGGTGTGAACATTGATTGCTCTTAGTCTTCAGTGACAACGGCATGCCTTCTTAGTTCCTGCTACATACCATCTGGATTACGAAAGTATTATTACATTATTAAAAGAAGAGTATAAACACTGGTAATTTTATGCTGATTTACAAAATAATTTGACTAATTTCCGTATTAGCTTTGTTGATACCAAAATAAGCATGATCATAGAAGCATTTTTTCCAACATTACATCGCTTTGTTTCAATTAAAGATACAAGAGACTTTTCTACACATGGGTCTGCAAAGGGAAATAACATTTCAAATTGTGTTCATCCAATGTATTCTTGCATTCATTCTTGTTGGAGATATCATAGTGCAAATGTTTTGTTTAATTATTGTCAAGGGGGAACGCCCTATCCATCCATCAAGTCAGGATCATTGGCAAGCCGTCTTACTGAAGGATACCGCATGCCCAAACCAACCAACTGTGATGTCGAAATGTAAGATGTTCCAAGTTATAACCCAGAGTTATTGAATCGAGTCAGTGTGTCTTGATTTTAATCTGACTCAAGGCACATATTGGCACATACTTGACTAATAAATACGTTGTGCTAGTGATATATACCAATGCAAACCACATTTGTCACAGTGCAACAATTAACGTGTCGGATTGTTTTCAGTGTAATAGGCCTTTCTGACAAATTTAAATTTTGTCTAAATGAGCAAAGCATGATAAATATGATAAATATGCGCAACATAAGATATAACAATGCATGTTTCAAAGTACAGTATCAATTTATTGTAGATACTACAACCACAACATGGTTGCAATGTCAATATTGGCACAGTAAACTTATAACATGTATTATAAATTGTATGCATGCCTGCAATTTTACATCATTTACAGTTACGCCTTGATGCTTCAGTGCTGGGACAAAGATCCAACCAACAGACCCTCCTTCTCAGACCTGGTTTCTATCTTGAATCGAATGGAAGACAATGTGAGTTCAGATATTTGTTTTACATACTTGACATAGTTTAGCAGCTCCATGACACAGAGCATAATTATTTCTTGTGCCAGAAATAGAGCCTCTAAAAGCACTGTTCGATGAATTATAGGAAGCTCACTTAACACCTGAACAATGCACATGGCTGTCTCGTAAAATTTGTAAAAGTTTCAAAATTATGATGAAAATTCTTTTTGGAAAATTATTTTCTTAAACCTTATACAAAAATCTCTCTCAGATTCAAACCCTCTCACTCCATGGTATGACGCAGTTTGTTTCATGAAAAATATATAAACGTTTTTGGCAGACACCGTTGACAAAAGTGCATAAGACAAATCGTTGGTCCTGTGTTCTGCTAATTCAGCGGCCATTATTAAAACCTACATTTTTACAAAACTCTACCTTGTCTTATAATCTGCAAAACTATTTCAGATATTTAAGAATGGATGACAGAGTCAGTCATACGGTCGTTAACCATCACGTAAAGTAATCCGGCCTATAATGTAAACTGGTCCGTAATGTCATCCTGCCATTAATGTAGTTCATAATAAGTCCATCATGAATTGTAATAATTATTTCGTTTGTTTGCAGACAAACTACTTGGCCTTTGACCGACCCTGTTACGAGAATGTTAGTATCATTCAAATGGAACTTGATGACAATTAAACCAAGTGTATGTTTAAAACTTGTAGCTTTGCATGGTGAAGAGGATAAGTAACACTAATTGCGGTGACACCATGTGAAATTCTCGTTTGAGTAGTAATTAGTTCTTTTCAGAACTAATTACTACTCAATTGAGAATTTCACATAGTGTCACCGCAAACAGTCTTACAATTGTATGTTTGTACATTATAAAGTCTTCCAGCATACAGACTGGACTTTGTTTTTGATAACAATCGCAGGCTGGACATTCCCGAAAATATGATTGGTAGTGGGCCCTCCCTAGTACACATTTAAAATATTGTAACAGTCAAAAGATGAATAATATGTGTGTTTCAAACGTTCAACTAACTTGTATTGGAGGGCACCAGCATTTTCGGGGGCAATTGAAATTGTTTACAGGCTAAAAAAACATATTTACGTCACTGCTTTGTTAGGGTGAAAATTTTGACATAGTTTAATATACTGAGCTCGTAGTATGTAGTAAAACACCAGTATTGACGCGCAGTCAGGGACCCGCTTATTTTATTTGGGGGGGGGGGGGGCGATACGCTACTCTACAGACAATATTTGACATTGTACACTCGCCCATATACATTCGTATAATTATGGTAAAAAACATCCACGGCAGAAAATTATACACATCCGTAGATAAAATTCAGTCGTTGCCTCTCGGAATTAAGTTTTGTAATTAAAATGTTTTACAAAATCTAAAATCCGGCCACGTGGAATTGCACTTGGTCCACGTTAGTGAGAGGTGGGCGTGTTTACCTCTTTGCTACCAACCAACTTGAAAACTTGGGGTGAATTAATAGTATAGCCTATAATAAGCACCTGTTTCAATAACAGGTAATGGCAATAATTGTCTGCAGAACAAATTGCAGCTGGGGCTACACAGTGTAATATAAGGGTTTCAACGCCCACAGTCTACCAATGAGAGCTGATAGCCCTTCATTTTGGGGGGCGTGTCAAAGCAAACACAAAGGAAAACCCTTTGTTTATAAATTATATACTCACAGTATGATATGTACTCGCAGTATACTCGGAGAGTATTATCGTATGTTATATACCACACACAGAAAGCCTTGTCATTTGATGCCTAGTTTTGTGCCTTCGTAAGAGCAGACATTGCATGCCAGACCAGTCAATATATATCTGTGATCGATGAGGACGACACTATCGATCCAAAGCTGGCCTTGTGGCCCACAAGCGAGCCTGTTAAAACTAAACCTCTCAAACACCGTCATCATCGATATCGATGGACAGCCGAAGAAGACAATAGCACAACGTGTTTATAGATGGTATTATCTTACGCACGAAACATGCACTAGGGACGCTAGATCATATTTGGATCATTGGATCAATACTTTCGAGCAGAGTCGATCCCACATTGGCATATATCACAGATCTGTATAAAAGATACAATCCGAAAACAAACTTTTCAACATCATGGCATTCAAATCAGGCGTACTCTTTGTAAGGGCGGTTTTATAAACATCAGGATATGTGGTTTTATGCAGCCAGAATCATGTCTGGTTCTCATTTGAAATTTAAGAATTCAAGTGACGGAAACACCGATGTGCATTTTTTGAAAACCTTTAAACATAATAATAATATAAATCTAGTTTCCTATTCCAATGCACTTGTTATACATATTGCCACTGGTCATTGGGCCAATATCATTCTCGTAATCTTTCTCTTCCCTGGGGAGTATACAGCCTGAGCTGCCGTAGTGCTTCAGAAGGTTTTTTTTCAAAATGGAAGATTATATTACTCGGAAACATCTGAATAAAAATATTGAGCGCCTTTCTTTCGTTCAATGACAACATTTTTTATATCACTCGGTTCGATTTTCATTTAGCTTCGCCTCGTGAAAATGGAACAGTCCAGATGTTACCCCGTGATGTAATAAATACTCCCATTGCACTCTAAGGCTCTAAAGGTGTAAACTCGTATATACCGTAATTTTGCATAGTCCCCATAATCGCATTTATAGTCGCATACTACTTTTCCAATATAAATCCAATCATATATCTATATTTTCACAATAAAACTTAAACAAGTTTTATCCAAACAACAAGACAATTTGTAATGGGGGGATCATCTAGAAACGTAGAATGGAAATGTTATCAGTGTCAATGAGAGACACTGATAGCCTTTATATATTGGGGCGTACAGGTCAAAGAAAAGACAAAATGATAACCCTTTGTATCTACAACCAGTTTACTCAGAGAATATTATCTTAAACTCAATAATTATATATTTTTTTAAATTGTAGACATGTATAAAACGTAATTTTGCATAGGCTCCTATATAAACATGTTTATTTGCATGCTATTCAAGTTCTAAGTCTCTTATTTCCACTCATATATCAATATTTTCACATTTTATTTGTGTTTAATCCAAACAACATAACATTTTGAATCTGTGATCATCTAGAAACCGTATAAAGCTTGTACTGATGACCCCATGTATACGTGGCAACAGTGGAAATGCTTGTCAATGAGAGATACTGACAGATTTAAATGTTTTGGAACGTAAAGTACGACCCTTTGTTTATATATACTACCAGTATACTCAGAGAATATTAAAACTGTAGAGATGTATATACCGTAATTCTGCATAGGCCACTACATGCATTTTTATTCGCATACTTAAGTTATTCAAGTTTCGAATTTATTATAATTTCACTCATATTGTCATAATTTGTTTACGTTTTATCAAGACAACAAGAACATTTTGATTGGGGACTATCTAGAAACCCATAAGGCCAAAAAAGTCTCCAGTTTCTGGTTTCCGCGCGTCGCGTCAGACCCGCGTCGGCATTTTTATTTATTTATTTATTTTTTTTTATCTTAGCCACCATACTTTGTGTATGGGAAATTTGGTATAGTTCCAATAATCGCGCATAATGCACCGATTTTGAAGCCGACCTCTGACCAGAAACCGGATACTTTTTAGGGGGGTAACACTTGTTTTGATGACTTGTATAAACAGTAGAATGCAAATGCTTACAAATGAGGAAGACTGAAAGTTTTACGTTTGCGGGGCGTACAGGTCAAAGCAGAAAACCGTTTATTTGTATATAGTTACAGTATATACTATTATAAACTATATCATTTTAAAATTGTAGATTTGTTTGTACCGTAATGTTCACCAGGTACACAGTTTAAATTATATTCCTTTGACACAAACTGTGTGAGTGCATTAGCTTCTAATCATTGAATTCTAGAAGGTTCCATATAGTCCGTGGGCTACCCCCACACCCTCCCCCTGGGGATTTTTGAAGATAAATATTTTTGTAAACCTTGACCATAAAGCTATTGAAATCAGGTTGTCTGCAAATTTTCTGTTGGTGGGTGAGACTGTGAGGGCGCTTTTTCAAAATGGCCGCCAAAATTCCAGTAATCGACCGTGCCACATAGGAGGACTTTTTATTTTTTAGTGCCCCCCTGGGCATTTTTCAAGACAATTATTTCTGTAAATTTCCTGTTGGTGGGTGAGGCTGTGTGGACGCTTTTTCAAAATGGCGGCCAAAATCCTGGTAATTGACCATGCCACATAGGAAGACTTTTTATTTTTTATTGCCACCTATAAATATTCATTGGCAAAAATGGAAGGATAGCTAGCTCTTGTAGAACAAAATTATATTAAAACTACCTCTACTAGCGTCTTCACAGTGTCACGGATGTGTTCATCCAAATCCTGCATCCTGCATTTCTTCCTTTCACGTTTGTTACCTGTCCTATGAGCCTCTATCCTTTCGAAATTTTCTGAAGCAACGCTGCCCTGATAGCTTCCTCTAAAGTTGATGGATTGGCTCTAAAGATACCCTCAAGTATCGACTGGCTAGCAATCGCATCTGAAAAATTATCTCGCGCAAACCGACCTCTGAAAACTTGGGATATGCTAATGCTGTCAGTTCACTGATCGCCTGATCCAGCTTCTGAATGGTCTCTTTCGAACCTTGTCGGCGAATACTCAACTCCATTAAGAGGTTCTCCACCTTCTGTCTGGGTCCAAAGCGAGCATTCAGCAAGTCATGATTTTCTTTTCCATCCTCTCCTCGATTAACTTGGGCTACTGTAACAACGCATGCTCAGCCCACCCAAATTTCATATTGGACCCTTTTTGTAATGCAGCTTTTACCTATATACATTCGAGCCCATCCCAATCTTTAATATTTGGGACCAAACGGGTTCTGACAAGCATACACATTTCGCTTTGGCAAGCCCTCTCAGAAAGCATGTTAACAAATTGACTGGACTCAATTCCCTTGGACACTCGATCCGGCCATATTCCCTTAGATCCTTAATTCCATATTCCCTTAGATCCTTAATTCCATATTCCCTTGGCGCCAATTCCATATTCCCTTGGATCCTTGTTCTCACATTCCTTTGGACCCAAGTCCTTGAATTAGATCCCACTGTTTAGTCTCATCCCTGTCAGATGCTCCACTGATCTGTATACTGGTATGTTGTTCTGATCCATGATCCAACGAGCTCGGTGCTGTTGACCACAACTACAGATATCATCATCATCGAGGCCGAACGCTACCAAAGGTTACTATTTACAAAAGAGAGGCTACTGACACGTTATCAAAATATTATCATAAACTATATAATTTTAAAGTTATAGATTTGTGTATACCGTTGTTAAACAAAGGCTCCTATATTATATACTCATTTTTATTCACATGCTTTTCAAGTGTCAAATTTTGTTTGATTTTTTTTTGAGTGGATGGCCATCTACAATGCTTGCAAATGAGATACTGACAGCCTTTTCACAGGTCAAAACAAAAATAAATATGGCTTACTGAGACCGCATTAATTATTCTGGAACTTTCAAAGTTTGGTTTTGGAATAATACACATTCAAGCACGCATTCTCGAAGAAGATTGCCAAAGTGAATAAGTTTGTAAACCAAATCCAAAAACTTGGCAGTAATTACATTTTGTAAACGAACCTGATATAAATGTCTCGTTGACATCATACATTATTTTGTTTTAAATACGGTACCCACAGATTTCGCGAACAAACTATTTTTTTCTCATTTGCAGATGATTTGTGACCCAGAATCTACAAACTCTACAGTGCACAATCAGTGAATGACTGGGGAAAACATTCCAATATTAAATTTACATAATTATGACTATTAAGTTCACTGGTTGAACGATGTTTTACAAAGGGGTTGTGGCACATTTTGGAATTCCCAGTAAAGACCGTTTCACATCGAGATCATGTGTGTAGATCGGAGGGCGCTGATAGTACACCGATCAGGATCAACTTCCGTGGGTTTGGATCTCATGATTCCGATACATGGCCGCTGCAGAAGTTGATTAGGACACCATCAATATGATGAGACAACTTCTGCTCATTGCGGTGGTGATTTTATATATTTCCGCCTCAGTAAATGCTCAAGACGGTATGTAAGAACAGTTTAAGCTGTTCCGACACACAAGTCGGAACAGGTTTAGTTATTGTGTATGATTATTTTCCTGTTGTGTCCGGCAAAGGTACACTTAATAACAACCAAACATTTTGGAAATGTCTGTAACTTTTAATAAATTGTAATAATCAAGAGATATGTACAGAAACAAATCTGTGACGGTTTCAACTTATTTAATTTTGTCGTTTAAATAGTTTGAAACTCGTAATGGGCACTTTACCCTTTGTCCAACTGCTAAGACGAACATCGTTTATGTTGTGGTACAATAATGAAATTTGACAAGGTGGTTCAGTATGGGCTAAATATAATTTGTTGAACCCATCTTGGGTCTCACCTATTTTTGGAGTGGGGCTAGATTTTACAAACATGTCAAAAAGCTCCTCTCCTTCCATTACCCTACCCAGGATCTGCCAAATGAACGGGTAGATAAGAATGTGTAGATGTAGACCTGCGTTATACGTGTACATTGTATTTTTCGTACTGAAGGGACAGGGCCACAGTGTTAAACAAAAGGTGGCAAAATCCCAAAAATGAGCGGTCTCGCTTCAGCAAAATACAAAGCTTGTGTAATAATTTGGGAATGTATAAATAATGGAGTTTACTTTTTAAATATCTTTGGGGAAGGTTTTGTTTTGTTTGTCCATTTGGGTTTCATGTTGTTGTTGTTGTTAATGGCACTTCTGGCAATCTATGTGCCCTTTGTGCCAGTTGCTGTACGGATTTTGGGTTTCATCTTTATTATAGCAGTGGGATTCAGATTGGTTGTGCGCTGAAGAATATGGTTTTCCCGGTAAATTTCGGCAAATAAGCAGCCAATTTCACTTTCATACGTTCATATCGCGTTGGTGAGATGTATCCATGGATATGTTACCGACTAAACCATAAAGATCAAGATATTGAAGTTGTTACTGTGTTTCAAATTAAGAATTCAAGCATTTAATTTCATTTTCAGGCTTTCGAATTCACGTGGCATTATATTCAATTTAGCATATACGCCGTTCTTTTTAATAATGCACATTCTTCATCCAATTTAGCAGAGTTGAGATTTTCACTAGAATTTTACTTTCATTTTCGTATAACGGCAATCAATTTCAAATTGAGAATTAAACAAAATACGATAAACAAATGCAAAAAAGACAACAGAATACATTTCATATGTTTACTTAAACTGAATTTTGTTTTCTTTATTCATTTTCTCGTACACTTTATGTAGGGCCAATCGGTCTTACTTTGTTATATTGGACTGTTTCATTATAACCTGTTTTTATCGTTTGAGTCCCAGCTAACATGCATACGTTGGGCCGACGTCGGTGAATGTCGGATAAGTCGGCGTCAAAAAACGGACGTTGTACGGACGTCGGGAAGGTCGGAGTCACTTTCTAAACGTTGTACGGACGTTGGCAAACAATATGAAGTACAACAGGTCGATTTTCAACGTTTTAATTGGCCCAAAAAAAGAAAAGGGAAAAAATACATACCCCTGCCCCCCACTGAAAAAGTCATGGCTTACTTGTGCAATGGGCTACTGCATGGCTGGACAAGTTGACCAATCCCTGGTTATTCAATGTGACGCGTATGACCATGTGACAAAAAAGGCATTGGCGACATTATCCCTTTGACTAACAACAACTGTACGATGCACATTGTCCTCAATATTATCATAGTTCTATGCAGCATTCCATCATGAATGTAAACTTGGTACCGCCTCTGATGCACCTTTGGTTCGTGCGTAAATGTACCCAGGGCCTGATATATTTCTCAGGTTAAAGAAGGCTGACCCAACTGCCCTGATCCCAGCCAACATACATTCATGGGGCCCAATTGGGCTACCCAACTGGGCCCAAGAGAGATTTTTCCGCCGGCTCCTCTAGGGTCTCACACGTGTTAGACCATGTAATATGTATATGGGCTCTGCGTAGGGCATACACAGGTCCCATGTGGAATAAATGCAGGTTTTGATTAGGCATCTAGTGGGCTACATTTGCGATTTCCAAGTAGGTCCGACTTGATAGCCCTTGTAATTTGTACACGGGCCTTATGTGGGGCCTACACAGATCTAACGTAGGTGGAAACAAGATTTTTAAGTAGGCATTTAGTGGGCTACTAATACAGGTCCCATGTGGATAGCTTTATAACCATTTACATTCTAACTTTAATATCAGAATCTTATATAGGACCAAGGGGGTTTGGGATAGTTTTCACTTAAACCCT
>CM055819.1:15606010-15633360 GCA_029582265.1 Zoroaster sp. YZ-2022
CACTGCAGCCAAAAAATACATTTTCGCTAAGAAAATTTGTCTGGTAAGCTGCTCTATGAAATTGGCCCATGCTGACATAGTGATGTAACATGTTACTTGTCACAGAGCAATGTTACATTGTGATTGTTTGTCACATGTTACCTTATATCATACTGACATATATAAACTGCATTTATATTCCAAGTAGGACTTGTTGTCTTAGTGATGCAAATGTTACATTACTTGTTGTCATCGTGATGACGTCTTACATGTTGTCACAGTGGTGACATGTGTTATATGTTGTCACAATGTTGTCACAATGTCGATATAAAAAAATGTACAATTAACTTCAGTTATAAGTTCTGACTTTTTTCTCTCATTAAATGAAATAGGTGCAATGACAAGATGTCTAATTTTTCTCAAACTTTGACCCTTTATATATGTAGCTTCTTAAACAGAACAAAAACTGGTCCCCTGAAATACTGTTCTTGTTGTGCCACTGCATAAGTAGTAGTATATGTGCCGCAAATCAGTCCTCTTTGTGGAGGAGTTTGTCTGCAGTTGTCTGCAGTGGTGGAATGTGCAGTTTGTGTGGTGGAGGTGATGGAGTGCAGTTTGTGTGGAGTGCGCATGCGTAGCATGCGCACGCGCAGCATGCATATGCGCACTACTCCTTCCACACAAACTGCACTCCATCACCTCCACCACACAAACTGCACATCCCACCACATTCCACCACTGCAGACAACTGCAGACAAACTCCTCCACAAAGAGGACTGATTTGCGGCACATATGATTGAATTTTTTATTTTATTTTTTGTTTTTTTATGACGTCATGTCAGTTTTGTTCGTCGCGTGATTTCGGGCAAGTTGAGACACGTCTGGAGCGATGACGTCATCAGACATACAACGATCGAACAACAGTGACTTACCGTTGATTGATTGATTTTTTGTGTGTTTTTTTTATGACGTCATCATGACGTCATATCAGTTTTGAATGACGGTATCACTCAAAGTAAGTAAAATTATGCCATTATTCATGTGATGCACAATGTCCCTGACGCTATACCGGGCCTACTAATAATAACACGTTCATTTTTAATTGCAAACTTTCACATTTCATTTCAAAGTGAAAACTATTGCATGAATTCGTTATATATGGAAAAATTGCAAGAAATTGTATTTATAGCAAACTATTACCGTTTTTATACATTTGTCAATGAATTTAAAGGTGGAAGTGTGCAGTTTGTGTGGTGGAGGGAGTAGTGCGCAAGCGCAGCATGGTTTTGAATGATGTTTCATTGTTGGTGTTAAGTCGGTTTTATTATTATAATACCTGATTTGGTTGTTTTTAATCCATGCATTAAACGGCGAAATCAGAACGGTAATAAACCTTTAATTACAATGAAGGTCCACTTGGTAATGTAAATTGTAATATAGTGAACAATTCTGAATTTAATTCTGAAATGAAATAAAGCTTCATTGGTGTTCTGAAATGCTTGGTTGTTGGTGTTATGTCGGTTAAGTCTCATACACCGGGCCCAATTTCATGGTGCTGCCTTCCGCGGCATGATGCGTACCGTACTCAAACGTCGATTGATTGCCCATTAAACGAAAAAGATATAACTTGGAAATAGATGGTATAATTATCTTAATAATGATGAACATATATTCCTGAATGCTTAAAAATTAAATAGAATGACACAAACAAGGCAGTATGCATGATTTATGTGCAAAATGTATCGTTGATGAAAGTGTTACGTGAATAACAAATCACTCAAGAAAGCATTTCTCGACATTTCTGAAAAGGGTGGCTTATCTTGACAATGATTAAGTAATAAAGTAACTTCAACTGACAAACAAATCAGGAGAAAGTACATCTGTGTCAGTTCAATTAAGTACTTTCACAGAAAATGTTTGTTTCTCAAAAGGGGAGGCTTTTTGTAAGGTAGAGAAAACGACCGATTTTACTTGATTTAAAAACAAATCTTGCTAAACCACATAATGAACAATTCGCTCTTTTCATGATTTTTTTGCTGGAACAATTTCAGTTGGCTTGATACATGAAAAAAATTAATAAAATACAGGTATGAATGTGTAAACAAAAATTGGAAATGTACTATAATTACATAAAAAGTTATGAGTATTTTCATAATTCGTCGTGTTTTTCTCGAAAGCAATGAACGAAAACATGTCCAACTTCAAAGTGAATTTACTCGTAATGCAATTGTTTCCGATTCGTCACTATGAGAAAAACACGACAAATTATGAAAATACTCATAACTTTTTATGTAATTATAGTACATTTCCAATTTTAAAATAAAAAATTCAATCATATGTGCCGCAAATCAGTCCTCTTTGTGGAGGAGTTTGTCTGCAGTTGTCTGCAGTGGTGGAATGTGGTGGGATGTGCAGTTTGTGTGGTGGAAGTGATGGAGTGCAGTTTGTGTGGAGGGAGTAGTGCGCATATGCATGCTGCGCGTGCGCATGCTATGCATGCGCACTCCACACAAACTGCACTCCATCACCTCCACCACACAAACTGCACATTCCACCACTGCAGACAACTGCAGACAAACTCCTCCACAAAGAGGACTGATTTGCGGCACATATACTACTACTTATGCAGTGGCACAACAAGAACAGTATTTCAGGGGACCAGTTTTTGTTCTGTTTAAGAAGCTACATATACATGTATAAAGGGTCAAAGTTTGAGAAAAATTATACATCTTGTCATTGCACCTATTTCATTTAATGAGAGAAAAAAGTCAGAACTTATAACTGAAGTTAATTGTACATTTTTTTGAATATAGTTTTTTTGCAGAACACATCAATTACCTTTTTTAATTAAATTTTATGTTGTGTAATGTAAGGATCAAAATTGGCATTTCAACATATTCTTACAAATGCTGTTTAACATCTGTTAATTCACTTCACTATTACCTTAACTTCCTGATATTTGATAAATGAATTTGTAAATAGTACGTAGGGATCTTGAGTTGGTTTGGTGGAGGTAGGCTGGTGCCCTTACATTTCTTGTTGCGCTATTGCATCATGTCACTACTCAAATTAGTTTGTTTTGTTGATTTAATATTGAAGTGATCATGCTGATTATGTCTTTTGATAATGTGTTCTTTGTCAGATTTCATTTTTTTACATATATGTAAAATGTAATTTTCTCTTTTCCATTAACTCCGATCCTTAAAGCATGACATTGTAATTTATGATAATGAAACACCGCAGCGGCAAAATGGCAAACGGCAAAATGGCAGCCCCAGACAATCATATCAGTTTTGCAAAAGGCTAACCGTACATTTCCCACAGAGAACAATTACTTCAGGAATACTGAATGTTTCACATTAGTCATTTATCTTCAAAGTCCTAATTACTCTGGAATCCCAACATTGAGGCAGCCTCCATCATTTCATGCTAACGACTTTCATATAATGGATGGATCCAAAATGCTGAAAGACAGTAACCTCCTCCTCTAATCAGTCAATCAGTCATAACCTACTTCTGTTTCTTAAAGATAAGTCACTGGTATCTATTACAAAATTTAACAAAATTCATGCATTTTTGTGATTTGCTCCCGTGTAATGTGTCTCAAGACGCCAATCTACATGAATATAAACAATTCAAAGATTTTACAGAGCCTTGGAAAAATTGAATATTTAACATGCTTGGAAATGCATCAATTTAATTTTACAATTTTTTTTAACTACATGCAATACATAGAGGAAGAATAACAAAACAAAATGCAACTGTTCAAAGCACTCATTGTCCCAATACCATATGACAACCATTACAATCATCTTGTACTAACTGGTCACATTTGATCAACATTTTACCAAAGTAAAATCCTGTTTCAAGTTTCTTAAAGAATATAGTGTTCAATGATTGCTGTAGTTGGATGTTTCTATGACAACCTAATCATTTTCCTCCACAGAAGACGTTTTCTATTCATTCATTTGATATCAATTTGTTATCAACTCAGTACGGAGCCCTAAAGGGACATATGATGAAAACAAATTTATGTGCGAAGAAATAATTTGAGTTCTTTATTTCGTGCACTCGAAATAAATTATTTTGTGCGCTCGAAATTATTTCGTGCGCTCGAAATACTTTATTTTGTGTGCTCGAAATAAAGTATTTCGAGCGCTCGAAATCATTTCGTGCACTCAAATAAATTATTTCGTGCGCTCAATCATTTTGTGCGCTCGAAATCATTCTTCGCACATAAATTTGTTTTCATCATATGTCCCTTTAGGGGCTCCGTAACTAAGTTCACATTTCATTGATTATAATGATATTTTCACCAAACTTCTTATTATTGGCCCTTAGCTCATAGACTTAATATCTTACTGTTGAAGTCTTTTTAATCCGTATTCACAAGATTTCAACGAGTGTGGGAGCAACCCTTGCCTCAATGGAGGAAATTGTCAGGATCAGATCAACGGCTACACTTGTAACTGCTTTCCTGGCTGGACAGGGGCCACATGTAGCATCAGTAAGTAGTGCTTAGGTGGCATGGGTGGCGTAGTGCGTTAGGCGCTCGCCTCTCACCACTGTGACCCTGGTTCGAATCCCCGCTAGGGCCACATGTGAGTAGAGTTGAGCATTGGTTCTCTCCTGTGCCACGAGGGTTTTTCTCCGGGCCCTTCGGTTTTCCTCCCTCCTGAAAAACCAATCACTTTCGATCTCAGGCTGTGCTCGGTGGTCATGTATGGGTCGATATGGTCGAATGAATTATTATTCTAACAATCAATACTGCAATGTGTCAATGTAACCCTTGTCGGACGGGGTTAAGGGGGTTTGTTCCAGAATTTTGAAGTTAAAATAGCAAATATAAATTATTTTTATTATAAATACTTGTACAAGAAACACAAGTCACTGCCACTGGAATCAGTCATGGTAAAGTGTATTGCTGAAGGAGTCATGGGCACAATTACTAACCATACAGGATTCAAAACCATTTGTTACAAAGAAAATATATAGTGTGGTAATTCCTTAATGATGTGAGCATGACTTCTCCCATGATTAGAGTAATTGATGTATTCATATTGATGCTCTTCTTTTAACAGACATTGATGAGTGTGGCTCTAACCCTTGCATTAATGGAGGAACTTGTTTAGATCTCATCAATGAATTCAGGTGCGGGATAAGTAAGAATATGTACATGTACATTTAGTTATTCTTTGTATAATACATTGGTACAATGTATATAATTGGTTGCTTGTTACTTTGTAAGAATGAAGTGATATGTATAGAAATCAACAAGTGGAAGTTTGAGCTTATTCCTTTGTGTTGTTAACCTGAAAATGGACAAAATGCATTCGGATTTGTTTGTATGCATTCTAATGTGGAAATGGATCATGGTTGTGATGTATTTCAGATTTGAATTTCAGATCATGTTTCTCAAACAAGAGCTTTCAACTAACGGCTTTCAACTAATGTAAAATGGAATTATGTTATATGTCAAAATGTTTAGAGAATATCAAAAATTCCTTTAAAAATGTAAGCACCTATTGTGATAAAACTTTCACAGGTTAATTTTATGATATTTTTTCATGAACACTGGAGGGTTGAAATGAATAAAACCTTACCAAGTATCAATGATGAACCTTCCCTGTATTCCCTTTAATTGCAATTCTCCTGGTATAAATGAGTTAAGAACGTTTACAAAATAATAACTCAGGCCATGACTAATGAGGATTAAGGTGAATAAATTAATTGATGAAGTGATCAATTCACTGATGACACACAAGCACACAAGTAAGTCTTACTTACACAAGGACTGTGCTTAACAGTGATTCTGTCAATTGTTTCGTAAAATATCTCATTTGCAAGTATTTTGTTTCCCTTTCTTCAAGGATATCTAAAACAAAATATGCCATTGAAAATGGTATACCACTTGGAATATTGGACTTGATGTTAAAATATTTGTCTTGTGTTTCCATTGTAAAGATATTAATGAGTGCGCAAGCAGCCCGTGTCGAAATGGTGGCACATGTGTGGATGGTATAAATGCCTACATCTGCAACTGTGCACCAGGCTTCACAGGTCCCCTGTGTGAAATCAGTAAGTATAATCTTCATAATCAGATGTTTTCAGCTAAGCAAAATCTGCATCAAGCGTGGATGGGGAAAAAGCGGGTGGGGGGGGCACATTGGCAAAAGGGGTTCACTACACTGCCAAAAAGGGTTTCACATAACATTGACTTGGTGTAAAATGTTCTATTGTTTATAAGAAATGTCCGATTTTATTTACCAATAAAAATGCGTCATATGATAACGTACCTATCAAAATTGCCACATTAAAATGAAAAATGCAGTTCATGTTTGTATATCGATATTTCTGAATGCATTTTACACAAGTCGACAGAATGATGGTAACCAATGATTATCTTGCCTGTTTCTAAAAACACTTTTTTCTGTTTTATTTCAGATATCAGTGAGTGTGCTAGCAATCCATGCTTCAATGGTGCTTCCTGTGTTGATGGCATTAATATGTTCACATGTTCCTGCATAGCTGGATATACCAATACATTGTGTCAGACAGGTCAGTAAAACTACATTTCAGATATGTAAGGGGGTGGGGTGGTGCCTGTCAGTGAGGGCACACTTCCACCCCTGCTGGAAAAGTGGTGTCCAGCTTGAAAGCTACTGAAACATGCACAAAAATAATTACCTTCCTTAAGTGATTCTTGGTTGTTAAAGCAGTTTTGTACTTTTGTCAAGCATTTTAAGAATATTTAATCGGAAAAGTGTTTGTGAAGAATTATCTTAAATGAATAACAGTGGGCCTATCTACTTTCTTGGTTTTGCACATTGGACAGCGATTCAGAGTGATTCAAATTCAATAAAACGGCAATTTATAATCTACTTTCGGCTCTGAGGTATAGATTTGCACAAATTCCTGTCATCTTAAAACTTTTTCTCAGAATCATAATTAAAATATTTTTTGAAAACCTTAACTTTCAACTTCGGAAATAATTAGTTCAGCATTAGGCAGCTGCAAATGTGTACTTTCAGGAGATGGAAACACATCAACATGTGTGGAGTGTCGTGGCCGAGCGGTCTAGCTTACGGGACTCAAGTTCTGGTGTTAGCAGCAGAATGTGGGTTCGAATCCCGGCCGTGACACTTGTGTCCTTGAGCAAGACACTTAACCATAATTGCTTCTCTCCACCCAGGGGTTAAATGGGTACCTGTGAGGGCAGAGTTGGTTGATGAGCCCTATATGCGCTGTAATGGCAGCAATTGAGCTGTATACTCCCCAGGGAGCTGAGATCATTTCAGGAATGATTTATGAGCCTTATGAGCCTCATGAGCAGGGGTAATAATATAATGCGCCTTGAGCACCATTCAGTTGGTGGATACGTGCGCTATATAAGTCCACACGTTATTATTATATTATTATTAATATATTTGTGGGGCTTATGCCTGCTTTTGTTGTATTGGGTCACATATTATCATGCGCATCAGGATTTCTGATTTTTATTACTCATACTTTATAACAATAGTACATTGTTATAATTTGTTTTCTGTTTTACAAATTGTAATAACTCTTCACAATATCCTTTTATCTGGGGATCACAGTGATCAATGAATGTAGCAGTAATCCGTGTCAGAATGGAGGGATATGCTCCGATGAAATCAATCGTTATGTGTGCTCATGTAATGCTGGATTCACCGGCGTCAATTGTGAAATCAGTAAGTTATTTATTTCATCAAACTATAAAACTATTGCCTGAAACATTTACTCTGCCAAACAATGTACATGCCTACCTAGACTTACTGAACTTAAAGGTACAACATTGGTATACCAGATAATCAAATTAATATATTATTATATCTTAAAGCTTTAGTAGGTTTTAACCCTTTCGATCCCATGGGCTCTAAAAAGAGCCTTTGTTGTGATACGCTTCTTGATTTGATCAAACTACCATCTTTGGCTGAACGAAGAAATCATTTACTTCACAATTTTGGAACTAAACTTTTGAAACAAAATTATATCAACCGAAATTTCTATAATCTTGAGTAAAAATATTGAGTGAGAGTTTTGCTTATTTTTCAGACATCAATGAATGTGCCAGTGGACCATGTGCAAATGGAGGCGTCTGTGTGGACGGGATCAATAGCTATGTTTGCCAGTGTTTAGCAGTCTGGACTGGTGTTAGGTGTTTTATCAGTAAGTTCTGAGAGTGCTTACTTTTGGTTACGGGTGGGGGAGGTAAGGGGATGCGAGAGGTTAGGGGGTACGGGAGGTTAGGGATGGGTGAGGTTAAGGGGATTGTGAAATCTATAAAACTTTAAAACTTTGTTGTGATACGCTTCGATCCCGTGGGCTCTAAAAGGTGCCGGGAATCGGCATGCCCTTGACGACCACGGCTACTTAATTCACCACATGAAAATGCTTGAGTGGTTATTATGTTTGGCGCCCTCTATTGACGTATGAAGTATTTAAAAGTTCATACAAGTAAAATGCGTGTCGCTCCTCCTAGCGTCCACTCGCGGTTTTTCCTGCAAGCGTCCACTCGCTTTACACAAAGGTAAGTTTTTAGTTGCAATCATGATGGAAACGGACATAAATGATGGCATTTTGGCTGATATTTTGGCAGACAGTGGCTCAGAATCAGATGACGAAGTAACGGATGACGATAGCACATTATCTTTAGTAGAACTTCCAGCGGAATTCGTTCAACATGTTCAAGAGGTAGGTAACGTTAGGCCTAGGATAAATCACAGTAAAAATGAATAACTAACAGTTAACGTTAGTCGTTACTCTTCCGGGCCCAATGCAAATTAATGTAATTCACATATTTTCCTAGGCTATAGCGTAAATATTGGATGCATTTTTTTGTATATGCTCAAGGGGTTTACAACTGTTGGAGATGAGGAATGTAAATTTAGAAAATGGATACCTTGAATAGGATTGACCAAATCCCCACCCGCTGGACTGGGTCCAAAAAGTTATGCACAAAGTACTCAAGTGAAAATGTAAAATTTTTAGTAGTTTGTTGGGGTAATAGGCCTATTTGTGTTCATTGAAACAGCAAGTTGAAGTATAGATATAGCATAGAAATGTTAGCATCCACCCATAGCCGGTCGTGCTATTTAGCGTCAACAAGCTGAAAATGCACTCTTAGTCTCACGCTTCCAAAAGAATAGCCTCGTATTCGAAAGGCCCTTATAAGTCGTATAACACAAGAAGTTGGGGGAATTCACTTTCACAATCCCACATTAAAACAAAAATTTATCGGCAACGAGTTTTGGAGAGTGGATGGAAGCCGCCATATTTCTTTTCTCAGCACAATATTCATTTTGCGCATGACCCCCTGTGGCCTGTGTGCACATGCAGCAAAGTAGCATTGAGATATTGTATTTACAAATGTAAGACCGAGATTAATCCTCATTTGCCTTGTTTTTCTGTTGCAGCCGACTTACCAAGGTGATAGCCGACCGAGATCAAGGAGGACGACAGGAAAGTTAGATTTCCGATCTGGTTGGGAACGACGAGACCATTACGAGTGTGGGACTGTGCAGTTCACTGGAAATTCTGGCCCACCGGCGACTTTGCCACACTGTCGGCAGTAGAGATCTTCAAGCTGTATTTTTGTCAACTCGTGTGGAATATGCTCGTCGACGAGACTAATCGCTATGCGCAGCAAACAATAGACTCAAATCCTGATCAACAATTCTCCTGGCACCCAACCAACATTCCAGAAATGATGGCATTTGTGGCACTTCTCATTGCTATGGGCATAAACAAATCCTCTCAATACAAGATGTACTGGTCGACATCTGAAATTCTTCACATCCCATTCTATCCGTCGATCATGTCCCGTAATCGGTTCAGTTCAATTCTTCTATTCCTCCACATCTCAAATAACCAAATTCCTCGTAGAGCCTTGGCTAAACGGGACAAACTTTCCAAAGTTCGGCCCTTGATAGAAGTCCTCGTCCCGAAGTTTCTCAACCTGTACAACCCTGCGCAGAATCTGTCTCCAGACGAGAGTATGTTGAAATTCAAGGGACGCTTAAGTTTTGTTAAGTACATGCCTAAAAAACCTATCAAACGGGGTATTAAAGCCTTCTCCCTGAACGAGTCCAAAACAGGATACACGTGTGCTTGGAAACTGTACACAGGAGCCGACGACACCCAAACTGTTTATGATGCAGACGTAGATTCCAAGCCATCAGACTGCCATCCACCAAGCCCAACAGTTGCAGGAAAAGTCGTCATTGATCTGGTCCATGGACTTGAGAATAAGGGACACGTAATATATTGTGATAATTACTATACTAGCCCAGCTCTTGTAGCTAAACTTGCTAAACTAGGATTCGGATGTTGTGGAACTGTTCGTTACACTACACAGGGAATACCGCAGGCCGCAAACCCCCAAAAACCATAAAATGAAGAAAGGAGATGACCCATTTTTTTGGGTGAAAGGTGGGCAATTGTGTATCGTTTGGCAAGACAAAAAATCTGTAACACTTTTAACTAATGTAGGCAACACGGATTTGTCCAAAAAGCAAATTCGGTGTAATAAGAGCACAAGTGGATTTTGTGATGTTATGAAGCCCAATTGTATTGAAGATTACAACAAAAACATGGGTGGAACTGATCTTGCCGACCAATGTTTTCAGTGCTACAATCATACACACAGAAGCTTGAAATGGTGGAAAAGAGTTTTTTTCCATATGCTGAATATCTGTATTGTCAATAGCAGAGTAATATTCACCAGCATAGCAGGGAACAAAAATGTCAGTAACCTTGATTTTCGTATAGGGATTGTACAGGGCTTGCTGTTGGGTTGGGAACGTAACGCAACAAGTCAGTTGAGATACCATATTCCTATCGAGTTGACAGGGCAACAGCACTATCCTGGCAAAACCCCCAATGGAAAGAAACGCGACTGCATTGCTTGCAGTAACCGAAAATTACGCAGGCGAAAACAAACAAAGATGATCTGTAAACAATGTACACAACCTATGTGCATAGTTCCTTGCTTTGAGAAATACCACATCACTTGATTGTAAATCTATACTATTTGCCTTCAACCCCCCCCCCCCCCCCCGTTCAATGTTGGGAAAGGTCGGACAAGCCGTAGATTACAGTCCAAACCAACATTGAATTGGGGGGGTGGGGTGGGGTGTTAGCATGGATTGTGATGTATTTACACTGAATACAAGTAAATGGTTAATTTCCAAGTAGAAAACCAAAAAAAAAAATCCCAAAAAATCTCATCCAAGTTATTGTTTTTCCACATGGAAAACAATCTTGTACCGTACCGTATTTGCATGAAATATCACCCATTTGTATTACTTTTCTTTAGTGTAAATACTGATCTAATTATTTCGCTTTTGCACAATGTTTTCCTCCCTTTTGTATACTCATTTTTACCATCATTTTTACATACAAATGAGAAAGTTAAAAAAGTGTCTATTCCTGCCGTGTGAGGGCGCACTTCAATGAAATTGTGAAAAACCCACTGGTGCTGAAGTGACATTGGGCTCCTAATTACTGTGGTAAAGAAGCGTACTCTCTGACATAACTGGCTGGTAATGAAAGGGTTAATGGGAAATTTATACTACAAAGGGACTTTGGACTAATGTGATTAGTTTGCTGGCCAAATAGCAGTTAAAATGGCAACAGAATAGTCTGAATACAACACTCCCGATACAACCCATATGGAAGTTTTTGCAGTATCTCATAGTTGTTTGTGTGTTGCCATTAAATTTTAAATTTGGATTGGGCATTGTTTCATCAACTGCATTCATGCAATACTGGTGTGTTATGTCAATTGTACATTGTACATTAAACATTAACGTAAACAAGTGGCTTTAACTCTGGTCATAAAAAGTGAGGTCTGTTCTTTGGGATGTTAAAGTTGTTTGCCATAAAATTTATCAACCAAGAGAAAATACTTGAAAGATGTGGACCAGTGAAAATTCTGCTGGACTAGTTAAAAGTCAAACTGATTGATGCAGTCTACTAGTAAAATAATACAACATTAAGAGGTAAAACCTAAGAGATGTTTCACTAAACTTTGAGCACTAATTCTGACATTCCATATATCCTTAGATATCAATGAGTGTGCCAGCAGTCCGTGTCGTAATGGAGGTGCTTGTATGGATGGTGTCAATCGTTTCACCTGTTATTGCATCGCCGGTTGGGTGGGAACTTTCTGTGAAATAAGTGAGTAAAATTTTCTGGTTATTTGTCTGGTTATTTTCCTGTCAAAAATTATTTGTTTATCTCCATTTCAATTGATACCCACCATTATATAGCTTAGGGAGGAAGGTGAAATAGCTGTTACATACTAAGCCCTCCAGCCTCTTAATCTGGCTATTGTATATCCTTAATCATTTATCTATGGGCTTAAACAGTTCTAAAAATGTAACTGTAGCCATTGGTGTTTACATTTTTTTGTAGTTATTTGTTTAAGTTTTTTTTTGGAGGGGATGAAGAAAACCATTTTAGGTATCCTTCTATATGTTAACATTTTTAAACACTAAAAATAAATAACAAATAAATCTAACATTCCTTGATGATAGTTTCTTACCTTTCCAAAATTAGCTTCAGAGAACTTCTTTGTTAGGGTCCAGGTTTGAGTTTTAGTATGTTTGCGTTTTTTGATATGACTTTTAAATTTTCTCTGAAGAAAACCCTCTGCTTGATTATCAGTCAGGCCAGGGGCGGATCCAGGGTCTCGAAAAAGGGGGAGGACACATGGCAAAAAAGTGGCACAAAAAAGTATGGTAAATTTACATGCACAGCGATACAAAAGTATAGGCATATGCCCTCCTTTGACCTCCCCTGGATCCGCCAATGAGTCAGTTGATATTTAGCCAACTTTGTTTTGAATGATTGATTTGATTTTTGCCTTTCTCCAAAGTATCTATGAAGCACTGTAAGGCTCAGTGCTTTGTGAGTGTCTTCAGAAAAAACTCCACAACCAAATTTGAACTATCTCTGTTAAATAAGGTTAATGCTCACTTATATACTTGTATACAAAGCAATATGTGGGATTACTACATGATTTCGTGATTTCCAAAAAAAAGTTAGTACTCGTAATATGGAACATTCTTTTTCACTAATTCCATTGACACTAAAAACTAACTGTTGAATTCTGCAATCATGGGTTTTTTGTACACCCACGAGGACAATTGAATTAAATGACACTCTTGTCTATAACTCTGGTGTTATTTTTCCTCTCAGGTGTACACCATAAAACCACGTCCCTGCAGTCAAATATTCATTCATAACCTACCATCCTGTGCAAAACCAGTTGGCACACCTCCCTGTCCATACAATGTTGAGTTAAAACCAGAATTTCTTTGGAAACACATCAAACCGCTCAATATTGGACGTGGGGATATGGAGCTTTCTTGGTGAGACTGTTGTCATGGTGTGCAAACAGTTTTGTTTACCAATACCATTGTTGATCATATTAAGTGGGTGTGGCCAATAAGCATCAGTAATTTGAATTTCAAGGATTTAAATAAAAATCTGGGACCTGAAGCATTTGCTTTTTCCCCCTTTACAAAGGGTTCCTGATGGAAGTCTTATGAAAAACTCAAAAGCTGATAATGAAATCAACTGATGTGACTCCTGTGTCGCTAGCTAATTAAACAAAATGAAACAAATGATATCCTTGGAATTCATATGAAGAAGGGCAGGTACTTGAGGCTTTGGTGGTGTCATGTTGTCATGCATATTCAAATCACATCACAAATCTCAGATCATATTTCAGCATATTGCATCACATTGGCAGATCTAGGGTGGCAAAAAAGGGGAGGCAAAATGCAAAAAAAGGGGAGGGCACATATGAAACTGTTTTGGTAAATTGACGTGCATGGTGATATAAGAGTACCACTTTTGCCCCACCTTTTGAATCCAGTAATGATGCATCAATATACAACATTTTTACATCCATACAAAAACTCATGGGTAGATTGTCTTATAGGAATCTTTTTTTAACCTAATACTAAAATCTGGGTTTCAAGTTGACAACTTAAACATGTTTCTAATGCTGATGAAATCCTCTCTTTTAAACTGCAGATGGCACTTGGTTCTCCAGTCAGACCTGTAGTCACAAACACATTGCCTGCCATGCAAGGGGTTTCAATAACTGACAGTTAACACCCAACGTAGGTTTAGTGTAATAGACTGATCCCAGGACTCCCTGGTAAATAACCAGGAGAGTCCATTAACATGTAGTCTAGATCCCTGTACCACACACAACATTAGACTATTAAGTAGAAATTCTTCTGAATTACAAAAACTAAAAGTCTACCTAAGCGTGTGTGTTGGACACATTAGAGACCATTAGAAGATTTAATCCATATGTCTAATGTGAACGACTGTTATGTCACATTGGTATATATGCAGACATTTATATATGTTACTAAAATTATTGTCTTGTTGTAACTACTGCTGTGGTTAAAGTGTCCAAAGTATCTGAATGTGATTAAAAGCGATCTAAATTAAATTAAACTGTTCATGAAAATACATCACTGACAGCATGTGTGTTGGTACTGGGATTTAGAGTAAGGGTTTAGCACTGTATCATTTACATGAGAAACATTTTGTTTAGAACTCACCTATAATACAACAACAAACCCAACCCACATAAAATAAATGTGTATATATATATATATATATATATATATATATATATATATATATATATATATATATATATATATATATATATATATATATATATATATATATATATGTTTGTTTAGAAGAGAGTACTATAGCCTTAAATCAAAACTATTGTGTTTGCTCAGTGCACAATGAAACCCTCTGTGGTATTTAACATTTAGACTGAACCAAGAGGTAAATGTTAAGTGTGGGCAAGAAAACATGAATTTGTTTGATTGAAAATCTTCAAGGTTCACAATATTTTTCTCTGCACAGCACCTGTTGGCCATTTCTAGACCTTTTAGAAATGAAATGGGTTTATTTTGAAGGGATATAGATAACCAATCCTAGTTATCTAGCTTAAAACTAAATGTAAACCATTACTTACTCCTAACATGAATTAAATTAGTATTTTGGACCATTCATGGGTATTTTAAAATAGGAATAGGATAGAAATTAGGATTTAGTAATCAATTTAATATTAAATAAATATTAACTTCTTTTGTAGTTTAATATACATAGGCCTATATACATGTAGATTTAATTTTCTTTGTAAAACTATGTCATATTTGAGTTCTTAATTAAAAACATGTTTTGAGCACTATATATTATTGCACAAAACAAGTTTTTCTGGCAAAAGGAAACCATAAATCTTAATAAAAGGATAGATAGAATAGAACAAAATAATTTAACAATAGGATCCAGCCATCCTCTGTAATCCCCCACCCCGAGTGTTCCCTATTTTCCCTGATTTTTCATCTGATTAATTCTGTGCTTTCTGAACTGAAACATCTTTTTATGTGATTCACTAATTTTCATCTAGTCCTGTTGTATAATCATTCCATCATTACCTCTACTTGCCATTCTCTCTATTTCTAGAACACCTCCAGTTACATTCTGTATAATTATGTCTGACAAAAACAATGTGATATTGTAACTGTTGTCGTAGTGATATATTAACTGTTATTGCTAATTTTATAGAACTGCTTAGCAAAGATACCTGCTAAGGGAATATTTTTTCTTATTTTAAAACAGACTGCCAGTCTAAAAAAAATACATTTTTGCTAAGGAAATTTGTCTGGTAAGCTGCTCTATAAAATTGGCCCATGCTGACATAGTGATGTAACATGTTACTTGTCACAGAGCAATGTTACATTGTGATTGTTTGTCACATGTTACCTTATATCATACTGATAAACTGCATTTATATTCCAAGTAGGACTTGTTGTCTTAGTGATGCAAATGTTACATTACTTGTTGTCATCGTGATGACGTCTTACATGTTGTCACAGTGGTGACATGTTGTCATTATGTTGTCACAATGTTGTCACAATGTTGTCACAATGTTGTCACAATGTTGTCACAATGTCGTCACAATGTCGTCACAATGTTGTCATAGTAAAATACAAGCTCTCATCATTGTTTTGACAAACAAAAACCAGAAAGAAAATTTCAATTTGTACAATTTTCTCAATTATGTATTTGTTCTTGATTGTGCAATTGAAAGTTTGTGTGAAAATTTTGAAAAATCACAATCTCAGACCATACAAAAATATAAAGTATTCGCAGGAGACTAACCAATTTTGTTTACAAAAAAATGGCAGCATTTGCAACAATTTTTTTTTTAAAGTGTCACCGCCACTTTGATAACTCCACAAGTACTTTGATCAGTAAGCGAATGAGGAATTACAAATGTGTATTCCAAAAGGCAGCAAACTGTAATCAAAAAATAGGGTCAAAACAAAAATTATTCTACAGAATTGTATGGACGTTCTACAGAATGTTGGTTGGTAGTTCTACAGAATGTTGATTGATATGGTTAAGAAATTCAAATAACTCTGAAGTCTCATATGTATGTGTGTTTTCTGTACTCAGTATAACTGGAGCATGTGTTCCTTTCAATGTGTACCTTTCTCTATATCAAAATATTGAAATCCCAATTCTCTTTCACTTTATATAAACCCAATTAACCTAACCATTTCCATTCATCCATTTTCCACCATATTCATTTTGTCTTTTGTCTCTTGTTTTGTTTTATCACCATCATTATTGCATTGATATGTGTAATTATAGTTGTGTATTTATGAATCATTTGATTGCTTGTAATATTGATGACTTTTATATGTTTTTAATTTGTGCATTTATTTTGTCTGCATTGAAAAATGTTGTTTTTACAGAATGGTACATTTCTTTGTATGCTGTACTTATAGTAGTATATGTGCCGCAAATCAGTCCTCTTTGTGGAGGAGTTTGTCTGCAGTTGTCTGCAGTGGTGGAATGTGGTGGGATGTGCAGTTTGTGTGGTGGAGGTGATGGAGTGCAGTTTGTGTGGAGTGCGCATGCGCAGCATGCATATGCGCACTACTCCCTCCACACAAACTGCACTCCATCACCTCCACCACACAAACTGCACATCCCACCACATTCCACGACTGCAGACAACTGCAGACAAACTCCTCCACAAAGAGGACTGATTTGCGGCACGTATGATTGAATTATTATTATTTTTTTATTTTTTTTATGACGTCATGTCAGTTTTGTTCGTCGCGTGATTTCGGGCAAGTTGAGACACGTCTGGAGCGATGACGTCATCAGACATACAACGATCGAACAACAGTGACTTACCGTTGATTAATTGATTTTTTTTGGTTTTGTATGACGTCATCATGACGTCATGTCAGTTTTGAATGACGGTATCACTCAAAGTAAGTAAAATTATGCCATTATTCATATGATGCACAATGTCCCTGACGCTATACCGGGCCTACTAATAATAACACGTTCATTTTTAATTGCAAACTTTCACATTTCATTTCAAAGTGAAAATTATTGCATGAATTCGTTATTTATGGAAAAATTGCAAGAAATTGTATTTATAGCAAACTATTACCGTTTTTATACATTTGTCAATGAATTTAAAGGTGGAGGTGTGCAGTTTGTGTGGTGGAGGGAGTAGTGCGCAAGCGCAGCATGCATATTGATGATTTCGGGCAAGTTGAGACACGTCTGGAGCGATGACGTCATCAGCGCATAAGCGACTGGTGCTGCCTGGTGCGCGCGCGTGGAGGTGTGCAAAATTATTCTACAGAATTGTATGGACGTTCTACAGAATGTTGGTTGGTAGTTCTACAGAATGTTGATTGATATGGTTAAGAAATTCAAATAACTGTGAAGTCTCATGTGTATGGGTGTTTTCTGTACTCAGTATAACTGGAGCATGTGTTCCTTTCAATGTGTACCTTTCTCTATATCAAAATATTGAAATCCCAATTCTCTTTCACTTTATATAAACCCAATTAACCTAACCATTTCCATTCATCCATTTTCCACCATATTCATTTTGTCTTTTGTCTCTTGTTTTGTTTTATCACCATCATTATTGCATTGATATGTGTAATTATAGTTGTGTATTTATGAATCATTTGATTGCTTGTAATATTGATGACTTTTATATGTTTCTAATTTGTGCATTTATTTTGTCTGCATTGAAAAATGTTGTTTTTACAGAATGGTACATTTCTTTGTATGCTGTACTTATAGTAGTATATGTGCCGCAAATCAGTCCTCTTTGTGGAGGAGTTTGTCTGCAGTTGTCTGCAGTGGTGGAATGTGGTGGGATGTGCAGTTTGTGTGGTGGAGGTGATGGAGTGCAGTTTGTGTGGAGTGCGCATGCGTAGCATGCGCATGCGCAGCATGCATATGCGCACCACTCCCTCCACACAAACTGCACTCCATCACCTCCACCACACAAACTGCACATCCCACCACATTCCACCACTGCAGTCAACTGCAGACAAACTCCTCCACAAAGAGGACTGATTTGCGGCACATATGATTGAATTTTAATTTTTTTTAAATTTTTTTATGACGTCATGTCAGTTTTGTTCGTCGCGTGATTTCGGGCAAGTTGAGACACGTCTGGAGCGATGACGTCATCAGACATACAACGATCGAACAACAGTGACTTACCGTTGATGATTGATTTTTTTTAAAATTTTTATGACGTCATCATGACGTCATGTAAAATTATGCCATTATTCATGTGATGCACAATGTCCCTGACGCTATACCGGGCCTACTAATAATAACACGTTCATTTTTAATTGCAAACTTTCACATTTCATTTCAAAGTGAAAATTATTGCATGAATTCGTTATATATGGAAAAATTGCAAGAAATTGTATTTATAGCAAACTATTACCGTTTTTATACATTTGTCAATGAATTTAAAGGTGGAGGTGTGCAGTTTGTGTGGTGCAGGGAGTAGTGCGCAAGCGCAGCATGCATATTGATGATTTCGGGCAAGTTGAGATCGGCTCTTTTCAGAGCCAACACATATTCCAAGAAGAGATTATTATCGAGTCTGTTATGAATATTAACTGTTCGATTTAATCATTAAAATAAATTATATTCGTGTATGCCTGTGTTTTTAATAGTAGTTTTGTTTATTGGCAAGAGGATAAGTGTGATGCACAATGTCCCTGACGCTATACCGGGCCTACTAATAATAACACGTTCATTTTTAATTGCAAACTTTCACATTTCATTTCAAAGTGAAAACTATTGCATGAATTCGTTATTTATGGAAAAATTGCAAGAAATTGTATTTATAGCAAACTATTACCGTTTTTATACATTTGTCAATGAATTTAAAAGCTTTGCATGATGGAAGTACAGTAGGAATGAGGTTTGCGGTAGCATCATGTAAACAATGTCTTCAGAGATGTAATAAGTGTTGGTTCTGAGAAGAACAGGTGATGAGAAACTCAACGTTCCGATCACTATACTCTGATCGTCTTCAGGAGAATGCCTGACTCTAGGTGTTGGAACTGCTTAAGTAGCTGAGTGGAGGATCCTTTGCGCCTCATTGAGCTAATCATGAAGAAGATCAGAGTATACAGATCAAAGCGTCAAGTTTCTGACTACTGGTTCTTCTCAGAACCAACAATTATTACAACTCCTAAGAGATTGTTTACATAGTGCTACCACAAACCTTAATATATACCTCTATTGAAAACAAGATTTAAATACGTGCAGTCCTGATCTAATCATCAACTTTTCTTAACCCTGGATATTTTGTTCACTGTAGATAACTATGAGTGTCGAAGCAACCCTTGTCAAAATGGTGGCACATGTGATAACCTTGTCAATCGATACACTTGCTCTTGTTTACCTGGCTACACTGGCATCAACTGTCAATTGAGTAAGTAATGACATCTTACAGATTATAATAATCAAACAAGATAACAGATGTTCAGTTTTAAACTGTATCTTCAAAATCCATCATATGCATATGTGCTTTGTTATTTAACAAATAGGGTATGCTCTCGGCACCCAAATTCTTGCGGATTGTTTTCTGAAAATAAAAAACCTCCGATCATGTGCTGACATCACACATTATTTTTTTGCCGAGGGCCACCAGGTTTGAGCTCCACATTTCTTCAATGTTTGCACAATTTGGAAATTAAGCCTGAAGAGAATATGTGGCCTGTATGTTATTTTACGGTATGGAATTACAAAGTCAAAATGTAACAAATGAAATTATTAGAAAGTATGACCTTTTGATTAACTGTATGATTGTTTTTGTTATTCAGTGGACAGAACACCACCTGTTGTTACTTGCCCTCAAGACCAGACATTTGAAGTTGCATCGGGAACTACTGGCAGGCAGGTGACTTGGGATCTGCCAACTGTAACTGACAATTCAGGAAGTTTCTTTCTTGTGTCAAACACCAACAATCCCAATGATTTTTTCCAAGTCGGAAGTAACCAAGTAACATACATATACAGGGATGCTGCTAACAACAGAAATAGCTGCACTTTCAGAGTAGTAATTGTGGAAGGTAAAACATTTTTTCTCTTAATCAAGCGTAACTATTCCAGTGTTAGGTTCTTAAGCTCTTTTTGTAGTTTGTATACGTTCTTGCTTGTTAATATCAGATTACTTTCGAGCCAACTGCTCCTGAATATCATAGCGCACCGTGTGAGAAACCTTTATTCCCATTCATAAATGTCCATATCGCTTTCTTTTTCAAAATGTACAAAAACAATTTTTTTATTAATAAACCCAGTAGAAATTGTCAAAATCACGTGTTGGGGACACACGAAACACCTACAGTACATGGCGCGTGATTCAAAACAATCTTCGTCACCCTAATTGGTTCAAATGCGCATTGCGCGACGTACCCCAGCCAAATAAAACAGCTGGTACAAACGTGCTGCTCCGATTTTGATAAGCCATGTTTTTACCATCCGTTAATACACCCCACATGATTACGTTTTGTCTAAACTGTGTTGACCATTTATGAATGCTTGATGACTTGTTACTTATTAATTGTATGATCGTTTTTGTTGTTCAGTGGACAGAACACCACCTGTTGTTACTTGCCCTCAAGACCAGACATTTGAAGTTGCATCGGGAGCTACTGGCAGGCAGGTGACTTGGGATCTGCCAAGTGTAACTGACAATTCAGGAAACTTCTTTCTTGTGTCAAACACCAACAATCCCAATGATTTTTTCCAAGTTGGAAGTAACCAAGTAACATACACATATAGGGATGCTGCTAACAACAGAAATAGCTGCACTTTCAGAGTAATAATTGTGGAAGGTAATGCATTTTGGTTTTAATCTGATGGATTTTCTTTTCTTCAGAATGCGTACCTATTCTAATGTTAGCTTCTTCAGCTCTTTTTGTAGCCTTGTTGCTTTATATGGGCATGAGCCTTTATGTCAAAAAATAACGTTCGTGCTTGTTAATATCAGATTGTTTTCGAGCCAAATGCTCCTGACTATCATAGCGCACCGTGTGACAAACTTGTATTCCCATTCATAAATGCCCGTATCGATTAATTTTTCAAAATGTACAAAATATAAATTTTTGTTGAATAAAGCCATTAGAAATGGGCAGAATCAAGTTTTGGAGACACGCGAAACACTTTTAGTACATGAGTCAGGCGCGTGATGCAAAGCAATCTTCGTCACTCTGATTGGTTCAAATGCGCGTTGCTCGACGCACGACGGCCAATTAGAACAGCTGGCGAACAGCTGGTACAAACGCGCTGCTTAGCAAAAATATTCTCTGCTTAGCAGCTCTGTTTGTAAGTCGATACGCACATTCTTTTTCAATTGTATTGTGGTGTTTTTATTTTTAACTTGCTAGTATTAAATTCAGTCTGCTTTTAGTTATTTTATTACCTGGATTGCAGTATGAAGTTTTTACATTTAATGTTCCATTTTGTTTATATTTCTAGGCGAGGCTCAGGCTGTTAATACTGTAACCGTCGCTGTGATCAGTGTGTTAAGCACGTTACTGATCGTAACAGTTGTTGCTTTTATTATTCATGTCTGGAAGTCAAAGATGAATCGTGAGACTCGGAATACTCGGGCTGCTGGGTCAGCTGTCGAAATGGTAAATCATCCATTTATTTGGTAATCATATTCTCGAAAATATTTAATATATCGATGATACCTGAGTTTGGCCATGGCAACACGAACTGAGTCTAGATCACGCCGCCCGCTAACACCCTATGTAAAGGCGTGTTCTAGTGTTCAGTCCATTCTATTTGATTGACAGTCTATTAATCGGTTTATTCAAATTGGATACGTGGATTTGTTTCAGTTGATGTTCATTTGGTACTCATTCCCTCTTCAATAACTGGGGTGATAATATATGAACAAGTGGTGTCAACTTTTGTATGGTGTTTAAATTGGGTGAATTGTCCACTATTGAAGGGTCTATAGAAGTGTCTTTTTGTCTTAATTTATTTGTTACTGTTATTTTTAAGTTCGTTTTGTGTCTTGAGTGGATTTGTTTTATTTTAATAAAAATAAAAAGGTTTCAAATTTTGCATTCGTGACGTATACTGGGCAGAGAACAAAGCAAACAAAGGTGTTTATCGTTTGCTAGCGTGCCTTTTTAACCCATTACGTCTGGCCATCATTGTTTTCACTAGGTAATAAAACAGTCTTGAGCTGCTAGCAACGTGTGTACACACGACTTATGTAATCTGTAGCTTTGCATGAAGAGGATAAGTAAAGACTAAAAACTTCCTGAAACTTCAATAGTTAAGCATGACACAGAGTGCCACATAAACACGGGCTAGTACTAAAATCCTCTAGGTATACGTCACAGATTTTATGTTAAGGAGGAATGGGGGGAGCGCTGCGCGCTCCTAAATTTAGAATTTTTTATTTTTTTATTTTACAAACGGACGCAGAAACAATGGGCAAAGGTCAAATATGTTGTCCAATAGGGATGCTTATTTGTTAAAGGTCTGTTTCATATATCCTTTAACACTACTTTATTAATGGTCTAAATAACACCAAACGATAATTAATAAATCCTGCTGTATAGTTAATACAGTGATTATCAGTAAATAACACAGAAATCAGTTTGTTTTACACAACTAGTAATTATCATGCCCAATTTCCTCTGGGGGATCTGGGGGTTAGACCAGTCACCGAAATGTGACCTGGCACAGCGAAAAATGGGTAAAAAGCGGCATTAAATCAATAGTATGACACTTGGGTAGCTGTTGTTGTTCTTGTCTTTAAGAGATTGCTGAGAAATTGTAGACAAATGTAATAAGATAAGAAGTTAACAGAATATTGCCTTTGAATGGATGTAGGCCTATTATTAAATTATACCTGGCCACTCTCTATCCATTCTGTGGTGCCAGGTCACACATGTACTGGCAGTATCCTTTTTTGCTTCCACAGACTGCTACTAACTACGAAATTACGATTCCCAAACCACATGATGTAACTAATGACGTTTATGAGGATGTTGACCAGCCACCTTGGGATGTCAAATGGGACATTCTCTGGAGCAATCTTATCGTTGATGATCACATACTAGGCACAGGAAACTTTGGGGATGTTAGATCAGGGACTGTGAACACACGCGGGCAATGGATCAAGTCTGCTATCAAGATGTTGAAAGGTAGAAACTACTTAGATTTCATCTTAACCTACTATCCCGTTTAATTGAATTGGCTTGTATATACAGCTGTTATAGATCAAGGATGTCTGTATACGGGACGAGATACGGTAGTTTTAATAATTCTGTACATATTGACATCAGAAAACATTAGGAACAAGGAAAAGGGCGGATCTAGGAATTGTGGAAGGAAGGGGTCGAAACCCCAGGAGGATCCAATGGGCAAATCCCCTATATGTAATTCTTATTAATACTGTTGTTTGTTTATTTTGTATTTGTTTTTCTTTGAGGTTTTGCTTTATTTGAGTTTTTGCTATCACTACTATTAAAACATTTATTACCATAGGGCTGGAAGAGTGTCGAGGAACAATGTTATTGAAAGTTTAAAATTGGTGTTTAATTACAATCTCATAACTGGTTTCAGTTTTTCTTTGTCTTTTTTTTAAAGAAAAAAGTAAAACAAGGCAGACTTACAGTAATCTTTGTAAACTTAGTTATTTCGCCTGTTTATTGTCATTTTATTGCTCTTCTTGTGCTTTAGGTCAAGCCTCACAGAAGGACAATGATGATTTTATCAGGGAGTTTGGAACCATGACCTCTATTGGGAACCATCCCAATATTGTCTCGTTGATTGGTGCTTGTCAACATCAAGGTATTGTATATAGATCATTTAAAATGCCCAAGACAGTCTGATTGGACGAAACACGATGTGTATTTCTCTTATTATATAATATTTCAGGTCAGTTTTCTCCCTATAAATCTACTTTGTGTACAACCACGTAAAAGGCTTGTATCCCATTGTGTGATCCCCGCTACTGACGTTACCCAGGTTGTTTGCATCTGACCGGGGCTTGATCCCTGGCTACTCAGCAGATATGGTTTGGCCTCTGACCAGGCCCCATAGAGCAATAGATAACGTACGGTATTCAAGAGGTCGCGGGTTCGAGTCCGGCATCAGCCAATTTTTCTTTCCTCGCTACCTGTTTATATATATATATATATATATATATATATATATATATATATATATATATATATATATATATATATATATATATATATATATAATGTGCTTAATTAACTTGTGCAACTGTGTACTGTGAATTCATTTTTCGTCAAACATTGATCATGGTTGGTGTTCAGCTAACTACCGAACTGGAAGAGTAAATGGTGTTATCGATGCATTTATGCAGCGTTTCCCAGATCGAGATCCACCTGCAGCCAGCACTATCTGGAGAAACCTGCTAAAGTACCGGAGGGAGGGTACCAGCCTCAATCTCAATCGAGGGCGTTCCGGGCGACATCGGACTGGGAGGTCGGCGGAAAACATCAAATTTGTGGAGGCGCAGCTGGATGCCAACCCGCATGTCAGTGCGAGACGGAATGGACAGGGCCTACCACATGCCACGTTCAATCACATCACTCGGCTGGACCTGGGCATGCACCCCTACCAAATGCGCGTGCGACATCGGCTGCTACCGCCGGATTTGCCAAGACGGTTGAATTTTTATCAGTGGGTCGTCGACCAGCTGCAGGCAGATGTGCGATTCGTCCATCATCTCGTCATTGGCGATGAAGCTGGATTTTCTCTCGACAGAAAAGTCAACTCACGCAATGTTCGAGAGTACGCCCCCAAACAACATCCAACTCCCTTCAATTATGAGCACAACTTCCAACGTGAGAAAGTGAGTGTCTGGGTTGGCCTCTGCAGCAGTGGCCTCATCGTCGGACCGGTGTTTTTTCAGGGCAACCTCAACGGCCGGCGTTACCTTGAGATGTTGAATGATGATGTCATCCCCATCCTTGAGGAACATTTCGAGGTTCAGGAGCGAGGTGTGTTTAGGCGCCTGTGGTAGGCTCAAGACGGCGCTCCGGCTTATCGTCTACTGGCTGTCCGAGACCGCCTTCATGAAGCGTTCGGAGACCGTGTCATAGCGTTGAATCATGTGCATGAATGGCCACCGAGATCTCCAGACCTCACCCCGTGTGATTTCTACCTCTGGGGATACTTGAAATCCAAGGTGTACACGACTCCCCCTCCGGACCTGCAGACTCTCCGTGACAGAATAACAGCTGAGATTGACGTCCTGCGGCAGACTCCAGACGTTGTTAGAAGAGCGATGGGAGACATGGAGAGACGATGTCGCCTGTGTATCGAGCGAGAGGGAAGGCATGTTGAGAGGGAAGGCATGTTGAGGGGGAAGGGATGTAATCATCAACATTTCATCCACATTGCAACACTTGCACATCTAAACAAAATCGATTATCACTGCATTTAAAAACTTGGTCCCATCGTCAATTTGACCTCTCTTGGAAAAGTACTCATAACTCTGTCAAAAATTTTCTCATTTTAAAGTGGAAAGGTGTATCTTTCAAACCATACCTATATTATCTATGTTGGTTACTCATTCTACGTCTGGCATTCCGTTAAAGTTTGTTTGCATTTATTTTAAACACACTGTATATATATAGTTGTCTGATGATCGCATAACGCGTGAAACTCGGAGTTACAACTACCAGCGTTCCACTAGTTTTTACTACAAGTATATATATATATATATATATATATATATATATATATATATATATATATATATATATATATATATATATATATATATATATATATACTTGTAGTAAAACTAGTGGAAGCATATATATATATATATATAAGCATATATATATATAAGCATATATATATATGCTGATATATATGCTGATATATATGCTGATATATATATGTCTGATGATCGCATAACGCGTGAAACTCGGAGTTACAACTACCAGCGTTCCACTAGTTTTACTACAAGTATATATATATATATATATATATATATATATATATATATTGCATGCACCAAATATACAAGTATGCATTATGCGGGAATGAAAAGTATGAAACTGGGCTTGCCTGCAATTTTGCTTATTCCAAATGTAAACTGAAATTATATTTTCCTAAACAAACTTTTCACTCCATTAAACTCTTATAAACTGTTGGTTATTTCAAAATAAATATATCATCACAGTTTACATAAAACTAAATAAAGCATAAAACTGTATAAATTTGAAGATGAAATCAAACCTGCATGGGGTGCTATCATCATGTTCTTAAAAAATAGTTCAATGATTTCTTGACTTAATTTTCAACAGTTGAGATGAAAATTCCATGTTACTATGAAAAAGCTGTCAAATATTGAACATCAGTAAAGTAAAAGAAGTTAATAATGTTTTTAAAAGTAGTTTTTCCTACATCACCATTTAAAACACAATTGTTTTTAGACGTCCACTTACCAACAACTCTAATAATACTTCATATTGTGTAACAGTATGATACTCGCAATCTTTCTTTTAAAAGAAGTTCTATACGTCGCGATGGAATATCTGCCTAATGGTGACCTGCGAAGCTACCTGCGGAAAGCTCGCCCAGAGTCAGACACTGCTGAGTGTTTGACATCAGAAAAGCTGGTGAAATTTGCTGTAGACGTTGCTAAAGGAATGGAACACCTTGCCTTATCGTCGGTATGTTCCGAATCACCGCATCTGTTCCAAATGATTGAAGGTGGAATGTCAGGAGGTGTAACTCCCAATATGGATAAGGAAAAAAGCACATTCTTTAGTTAGTACCAAATTGGGGGGGGGGACTAATTATAATATTTCTATTATGGTCACAACTAATCTATGAATCACCAAACAATATGATAGCTCTTTTACAAAGGTAGCTTAACTGATGATTTTTACCGTAAAATCTAGAAGTACTTGGCCTCTTACCCTGTCAAA